>CM033037.1:18377434-18977434 GCA_019207045.1 Branchiostoma floridae x Branchiostoma belcheri | reverse complement strand
AAGAAATTCTTATTGCCAAGAAATGATTTCTTATTTCTAGGATTTATTTTTATTCACAGTCAAGAAATATCTTCCTAATTAAATAACATAATTCTTATGCTGAGAAATGTTTTCTTATTTCTAAGATAGATCCTCTTACATCAAGAATAATTTTCTTACTTAAAGAGCGTACATTCTTATTGTCTATAGAAATGTTTTCTTACTTCTAAGATCAATGTTCTTACATCAAGAATATATTCCTTACATCAAGAGGGAACATTCTTATTGCCTAGAAAGGTTTTCTTACTTCTAAGATAAATGTTCTTACATCAAGGATACTTTTCTTACTTCAAGAGCGTATACATTCTTATTGCCTAGAAAGGTTTTCTTATTTCTAAGATAGAATGTTCTTAAATCAAGAATACTTTTCTTACCTCAAGGGCATACATTCTTATTGCCTAGAAAGGTTTTCTTATTTCTAAGATTATACATGGCAAGAAATTGGACATAGTGAAACATGGGGCATTTCCAAACCTAACAGAAGACCTAACGTAGAATGATATTGCACCCAAGGGAATTCACCGATTTTTGCAACACAACCCACCTTACATGCCAATCAGGTACTTGAATTTCATGTTGTCTGGGCTGGGACAGTATACACATTTTCCATCAACCCTTCGTCCAAAACCCTCCATAGCCTAACAAGGGACACACGCCATCCTGACACAAGAGGGACACCGAGTCTCAAGCAAACCTTACATAACGGCATTAGCACGGGTGGTCCTTCTTAACAAGACACAAGACACACGCAACCAAGTTTTTCCACCTTACGTTACGAGCTGCGATTTTTTCGTCAACCCTTACGTTACGGAAGCCTGTCCGCTATCTCGAGCTGCGATGTTTTCGTCAACCCTTACGTTACGGAAGCCTGTCCGCTATCTCGAGCTGCGATTTTTTTGTCAACCCTTACGTTACGGAAGCCTGTCCGCTATCTCGAGCTGCGATTTTTTAGTCAACCCTTACGTTACGGAAGCCTGTCCGCTATCTCGAGCTGCGATTTTTTAGTCAACCCTTACGTTACGGAAGCCTGTCCGCTATATCTAGCTGCGATTTTTTAGTCAACCCTTACGTTACGGAAGCCAGTTCAAGCCAGTTGCGTGTCCGCTATCTCGAGCTGCGATCTTTTCGTCAAACGTTATGGAACTTCGGAAGTTGTCCTGTGTGGCCCGTTGACGGAAGTGGTCAATTATACGCAAAATCCAAACACTCAGGGCCCCAACGAATATCGAAACAGTCTATATAAAGACACGAGAATATGAAAAAAAGGAGCGTTTAATACCAGTCCTATAATCTTTTAAGGAGACACAGCCCGGTGTGATTCTTTTAGTTCATGTTTGCCAGAATCGTTGGAGAATGCCCCACTGAATGACCAGCATCATGCACGCCTGGCTTGGCACGTGTTGAGCAAATGTGCTTCCAAGTGTAAACTCGAAGGTCATACTACACATTTTACCAGAGAAACATTTTTTTCGAAATGTTTTAGATTATGCTATATGTAATATTTTTACGAGAACTTCGCTTAACAGAAGCTCGGTGACAGCTTCTGTACTGATGACTGCTAAATTCTCCCAACAGCCGGATTTTTCCAGCTGTGGGCTCGCCGGCCTCACGTTTCTTCCCCTTCACAGCGTTCTTTAGAGGAAAATTGGACATGTAAGCTCCCAAAGTTCTGCACAACATTTTGAATGTCGGCATATTAGTTCTGCTTCTGATGGCCAAAAATCACTACCTAACAAATGAAGTCGATTTTGGTGGTCATTTTCAAAATCGTCAACCTCACACACGAAACAGCACCAAACTGGGTGCAACGCAGACGTGATAACGCCAGAGGGGACGTCACTTTATACAGCTTGGAACGCCGTGGTAGCCACACAGGACCACTTCCGTAACGTTTGACGAAAAGATCGCAGCTCGAGATAGCGGACACGCAACTGGCTTGAACTGGCTTCCGTAACGTAAGGGTTGACAAAAAAACTCGCAGCTCGAGATAGCGGACAGGCTTCCGTAACGTAAGGGTTGACTAAAAAAGTCGCAGCTCGAGATAGCGGACAGGCTTCCGTAACGTAAGGGTTGACTAAAACATCGCAGCTCGAGATAGCGGATAGGCTTCCGTAACGTAAGGGTTGACTAAAAAAATCGCAGCTAGATATAGCGGACAGGCTTCCGTAACGTAAGGGTTGACGAAAACATCGCAGCTCGAGATAGCGGACAGGCTTCCGTAACGTAAGGGTTGACGAAAACATCGCAGCTCGAGATAGCGGATAGGCTTCCGTAACGTAAGGGTTGACTAAAAAATCGCAGCTCGAGATAGCGGACAGGCTTCCGTAACGTAAGGGTTGACGAAAACATCGCAGCTCGAGATAGCGGACCACAGCAGGACCTGGACTTAATTGACCACTTCCGTAATGTAAGGTTTGACGAAAACATCGCAGCTCGATATAGCTGGCAAACAACGGGCCATGAACGACACCGGGCAACCTGTTAGTCCTCTGTACTGAAATTCCCAAGGGAGACATGAATGAACCCCTGGTGTACATTTTACTCGTAGCCACTGAAGGCAGACTGTTATGAAAACACAATGATGTATTTAAATCGATAACCCGTTGGTTTGTAAGCTTATTTGTAAGTTTTTGAAATGCCCCATGTTTCAGAACGTCCAATATTTTGCCACTACTGTCTAAGATAGAATGTTCTTAAATCAAGAATACTTTTCTTACCTCAAGGGCATACATTCTTATTGTCTAGAAAGGTTTTCTTATTTCTGAGATAGAATGTTCTTAAATCAAGAATACTTTTCTTACCTCAAGAGCATACATTCTTATTGCCTAGAAAGGTTTTCTTACTTTTAAGAGAAATGTTCTTACATCAAGGATATTTTTCTTACTTCACTAGCATTTGCATTCTTATTGTCTAGAAATGTTTTCTAATTTCTAAGATAGAATGTTCTTAAATCAAGAATACTTTTCTTACCTCAAGAGCATACATTCTTATTGCCTAGAAAGGTTTTCTTACTTTTAAGAGAAATGTTCTTACATCACGTCAGAATATTTTTCTTACTTCACGAGCGTATAGATTCTTATTGCCTAGAAAGGTTTCCTTACTTCTAAGATAAATGTTCTTACATCAAGTCAGAATATTTTTCTTACATCAAGAGCAAACATTCTTATTGCCTAGAAAGGTTTTCTTACTTCTCAGTCCTTACATCAAGAATACTTTTCTTACTTCAAGAAATGACAGTTAAAATGATATGTTTTTAAAGGAATAAATGGACAAAGAAAATTACAATGGCAAAGTTTTACAATACTTATATTCAAGAAACATAAAAAAATAGCTTACCAAAATGTTTTAATACAAAACTAACTGGTACTGGTAGAACATTAGGAAGATTACAAACTGTCACCTTAACATATGATTACAAACATATTTGGCCTTTGTCTAACTCTTCTTGGTAAGCCACTACAAACTGCATGCTAACCGTCACGGGCCTGAAGTGTGGCATTGACATTGGTAGGATGTAAAAAACATCAGACATCTGGAAAAGAGTAAAGACATTATATCATTATTTTGCACAATATTGAGGTTTAAGATAAACTTCTAGCACAGAAATTTGCACTGCTGTACTTGTATGGTTTATACAATAAGGTTAGGTCATTGTACAGACAACTTTTAAGCCAAAATTGAACTATTAATTCGACTAATAAGTAAAATTGATCCAAAGAGACTTACCATGATAGACATTTATCAGAGACACACACTAATGCTTGTTGCTTTTGATGGTAAAACCATCCAGGTTTAAGCCTTTTAAAATCATAATTTTAAACTGTTTTTCAATGCATCGGGGGGAGGGGGGCAGCCTTACCTTTTGCACAACCGATTTCCAGCTTTTCGTGCCAACTTGCTTTCTGCAGCAGCTGCTAGGCTCAAACCAAGATCCTCGTTGACTTTCCTGTTCCCTTGCACCTGGGTTTTGACTTGAAACTGACATGAGTCTTTGAAAAACCATTGATACAGACAGATCTGTGAGCAGCTCTGATGCTGCCCTGCATTCAAAATGAACTCTGTTGTTCAACTGCCATCTGATATGAATCTACCAATCAGGAGTTAGAAAAAGATCACATGACTTTGGCATCACATGATCACATTTAAGTAAAAACAAGAAATGCCTTTCTCAAAGTTTCTTGATGTGAAAAACAAGTTAGAACATTCAAGAATATCATCCTAGTCATGACTTGAACAATAAGAACGCCTAACAATGTTTTGCCTGTCATAAATTCATCATTCTTCTAAGTTCAAAAAGAGAAGAAACCATGCTTGTATCTTTTCAAACATTATAAAATGGACAAGGATTTCCTTTCTTGAAATTTCTTGATTTTAAAAGTAGGACTTTTCAAAAACAGCATTCTTACAATGTCGTAAGTCTTGTCACATGTCAATAAAAGGAGGAAAATAACTCTTATTTCTACTTAACCAATAGAATACAAGAAGTGCCTTCCTTGATTTCTTGTTAAAAAATACAAGAATAGGTAAAAAGCAAATTCTTGCATTTTCTAAACTCTAACAAGAAAAAACAAGCATTCCCTTTCTCAATACCTTTCTTGATACTGAAAACAAGAACATTCAAGAATGTTATTCTAGTCTTTACTTAAATGCTGTCTCATAGTTTAACTATCTTGATTTTGTTGTTTTTTCTAAGCAATATATTTAAGAAAGCCAAGAAGCAAATTCTTGTATTTTCTAGAGTCTAACAAGAAAAAACGAGGATTCTCTTTCTCAAAGTTTCTTGCTACTGAAAACAAGAACATTCAAGAATGTAATTCTAGTATTTACTTAAATGTTGTCTTATAGTTTAAATATCTTGATTTTCCTGTTTTTCCTGGCAGTATATTCAAGAAAAGCAAGAAGTGAATTCTTGTATTTTCTAAACACGACCAAGAAAAAAACAAGAATCCCCTTGCTCACTATTTCTTGATACCGAAAACAAGAATATACTAGAATTTCTTTCTGGTTATAACATTATCTTTATTTCTTGATTTTCTTGTTTTTTTCTTACCAGCGGTATTGTAAGAAAACGGAAGAGAAAAATTCTAATATTTTCTTAATCTTGATAAGAAAAATAATCTCGTCAGACATGTAAACAAGAAATATAAACTTGAATTTCTAGAAATTTCTGGGAGTGAAAATTGCTCCATGAATAATTTCTTAGAACAAGGAATATTTTCTTAATTTTCTTGATTTAAGAATCCCTGTCGAAGGAATATTCAATTTTCATTTCTTATTCTTTCTTATTCTTTCTAGAATTTCTTAATATAAGAAAATTTGTCAACAGGTTAAGAAAACCAAGCAGCCTAGAAAAAACAAGAAAAAATTTTTTTGGTAGTGACCATTTGGTTTGCAAGACAAACACTGAGCATGAATGCCAAACAGCTGATACAGATGTGTCCTTTAGTGGGAGCGAAATAACATTCTCCTACAGCAGAGTACCGTCAGTCATTTATTCCTGAAAACAGATGGAGTCCCTCTGACGACTCTGTTTCGCCTTTGCGTAGGAGAATGCGAAATAATAACAATGCGAGTAGCGCAAGCAAGGTCTGATATGAATCATATTTCTTTCTGGGTCTGGTTGAGCCTTTCGTTTATATCGTGTATATCTTATACCTACAAGGAAACTTCGTTTTCTTCTACAATCCTGATTTCCTTTTATAAGCCATCTAATAGTGCACCGAAACGTGCACATGCACACCACAGGGCGGGATGTATTCATGGCTCTTCGGGCTCCTGTTGAGCTACTGTCTGACGCGTGGCTGATTTATCGAGTTAGGGTCATGTACAGAACAAGTTAGTCATTTCGTAACGTCGCGTTACAATTCGTGGCGGCAAAAGGCCAACTGTATTTTTTAAGATATCGCAATCGTATCAGCAAAATGGCTTGTAATTGTTTTCATAATAAACGAAATATTGCGTCATTATATTGTCGCTTTTTGCTTCTTACACTCTGATACACAAGGGTTTATTCAAATGGACCTGAAGTGCAAATTCAAATACATAATGACATGTGACAATCCCTGCATGGCATATATAGGAAAATATATCAAAGAAGGTTTAGACATTAAAAATTCCCCAAATGATTGTAAAAGCCTCCAATGATTGTAAGAAACTTATCCCATACTACAACTCCTGTATTAGTTAGTTATAGCACTGTAGTTATGTAGATGCCATACTTTGTACCTCGTACAATTGTTGTGCAATAAAGTTATTATTATTATTATTGATAAATCTGTAACGCAGGCACAATAAAACGACAGCGCATTACTCTGTCCCAGACCAGTAAGATCATTATACGATGTAAACTGCAGTACTGGTGGAGGCTAGCCCATAAAGCGGGTCTGACGGGATGATCATGACTATATTGTTTGGCGATGATCATGATGAAATGGATCTCACATCTGAAAATACTAGCAGAGAAAGCCCCAGGGGCGCGCGAATGAATGTGGGCCCCTCGCCCGGGTACTGAAAAGATTAGGGGATGATATCGCACAGTCTTCATTTCACTAAAAAAAAGATTATTCAGCTGATACGATCGCATCATTGTCCGGGTACGTTGGCCCCGTTGCTTGCCGGATTTGTATTTCCCTTCCTCATGCAGACGGCATTTGAATAATTCTAGACTTCCGCGCCTCACGGGAACTGGGCGTGATTTGGACATGTGAAGTGATGGTAACGACACAACGAAAAGATTGCTCAGGTTTTGATTCTTCTTCCTTTTTTTTCGATGGTGTTTGCACATTGGGTTCAAAGTATCGAGTTTGTGCAGATAGCATAGTATGCATGATCCAGCCTACATTCATTTGGTCTATAATCACATATTCAATTCAGTGGTCACAGCTGTCGCTGAGATTCGCATGGCATATCTCACCGCATAAATCACCGCACGCATAGTATTGCAAATAAAAGATCAAGCCCACCTTTGCCCCGATCTGGTTGCCGCACTGCCCGGCTTGGACATGGACGATCTCACGCATGTTTGTGGCTGTTGTGGATTATTACTGATGACGTAAATAATTGGACCTCTTGTCCTCCTGCGCTTCTGTCGAATGCACGTCTGTCTGCCGGCTTTTCCGCCTATTTATCGTGGTGCTATGCCTGTGTGACGTCATTGGCCTTGTGATCAGAAAGTAGGCCGTCCTGTTACTACAGAATAACTTTAGTTTATAAACGATTGCCCAATTTTTCTCATAATGATATATCGGATAGTGTATATTAATCATATTTTGTAGATGTAAGGAATTCATCTGTTAAAATGGAACCGTTTTGCTCTTATTACTGCATGTAGGGAGGGCGATGTCTCGGAAGGATAAAAGCTTGACGTGGCAGTAATGCGGTCTAAGCACGGACGAACCAATCAGCGACAAGGAAGATGACATCATTATTGATTGGATGATGTTAGGGTTAGCCGATATAGCGCCTACTGACACTGAGGCAACACTGAGGGGCATTTCAATAAACAGGGAACCGGGGTGCAGCGAACTAATAGTAATATGGTCAGATATAGCTAAAACGGCGGCCTTATGCTGAAAAAACTGCACAATCTAGACTAGAATCTAGGCATGAAATATTTAAGTTATAAAGTTCATGTGCACTGATACATTACAACCCAAGGAATATGCGTAATCGATTTATTTGGAAAAAAAAGTATGAATATATTAAAACAAAGACACGAATAAATTAACCCTCCATAGATCTTGAGAGACTGCATTGACTTGACAGCCCCCGTTTGCAAACATGATTATTACATGGTTGATTTACTTTGTCTGACTCAATATTGCGATTTAGCCCCATCTATTGTAAGCTCCTCGCAATTCAGCCCCTGCACGGCACGAAAAACGGAATTTAAGCATGCTTAAATGATGCTTAACGTTGACGTATTTTCCTTCTTTACGGATCTATACATCTCTTATACGAGTACGTAAAGATTGGCGTTACGTAGTCTTTACGTAGGTGCTGATAGGTCCGTATTTTCCGGTTTTTTAAGTTGCCTTTCGGCAGCTTAAAGTTGTTGTAAATAATTACTAAAACTCATTTAAATTGCATTTAAATATTACGTTTATAAAACTTTAAGCATTGTTACGGCTTATTTACGTGTGCGTAAAGATGATCATTAGGTGGCTTATAGGTGCGGATAGGTCCGTATTTTCCGGTTTTTTAAGTTGCCTTTCAGCAGCTTAAAGATGTTGTAAATGTTTATTAAAACTCATTTAAATTGCAATTAAATATTACGTTTCATAAAACTTTAAACATCGTTACGGCTCATTTACGTGTGCGTAAAGATGATCATTAGGTGCTTATAGATCCGTATTTTCCGGTTTTTTAAGTTGCCTTTCAGTAGCTTAAATATTTCGTAAATGATTATTGTGACGGGAGACCTGGCGCATCCCCGTCTTGTAATTAGCCAGCGAAAGGGTATGTCACCCCGTAAGGGGCGGTATCACCCCGTCGTGTGTAAACATGTGCGAACATGTGTGATCACGTCGACCGATGATGATGATGAAATGATTATTAAAACGCCCTTAATACATGTTTAAAGTTCACGTTTATTTCTTCTGAAGCCTTTATACTTGTCATATACGTGTGCATTAAGATGTTTATACTTTGTGTATTGGTGCCCGTTTAGCAGCTTAAAGTTGTCATAAACACTTATTAAAACACCCTCAATACATGTTTAAAGTTCACGTTTATTTCCTCTTAAGTCTTTTTACGTCTCATATACGTGTGCATTAAGATGTTTATAAGATGTGTATTGTTGCCCTTTTAGCAGCTTAAAGTTGTCATAAACACTTATAAAAACACCCTTAATACATGTTTAAAGTTCCCTTTTATCTTCTCTGAAGCCTCTTTACGTCTCATATACATGCGCATTAAGAGGATTTTAATGTGTCTATATTTGTCCTTTTAGCAGCTAAAAGTTGTCATAAATACATACTAAAACACTATTAAGACATGTTTAAAGTTCCCTTTCTACGTCTCATATACGTGTGCATTAAGGTGATTATAAGGTGTGGATAAGTGTCATTTTAGCGGGATAAAGTTGCACGTTTTAAAGCAAGAAAATACAATGGATGAAACTTTGAAATTTTATTGAATTACGAGAAAATATTACACGGAAAAGTAAAAAAAAAACTACAGCCTACTAGGTATTTGTGGCCTATCATTCTGATGTAGTCGGCAGTTGAAGCAATCACAACGGCTGTGCAATTCCGTGCAGCATCTAAGTCCACAGTCCCATTTCCAGTGTCGGGCGAAGCGTCACGGCGTAAGTTAAAAAGAGCACACAGTTCCATCTGGCCACCACAGGAATAAGAATCCGGTAAGATCAAGAGTAGTGGCCGATATGACTCGTGTTGTTGGATGGTCTTGGACTCTTGGATTATTTGGACGCGAAACATGTTCAGCTTGCAGTCTCGGCTTCTATTAATCCGGATGGTACAAAGGTCGTGATTTCCCATTCTGTGTCGATTTCCAACAACATCAACTTGTACAGAATGATAGCAACCTACTATCTTTGCGTCAAATTCCGTCACCGGGGGTCCTAGGCGGTAACAGCAGTGCCACGGCCACAACTTGCGGGTTAGAACAGGTCCAAACTTTCTTCAATACTTCTTTTCAAATGAGCGCCTGGAAAATAACCGTTCTTTGTGGTATGGTAAATTTGAACCCCCCACTCTTTTCTGCCATTGGATACACCCTATCACATGACACAGCCGCTGTGTATGTATAGTATGCCGGCCACAGACGGAGGCGCGCCCCATGCGGATTGCGCGTACGAATCAACGCCGAATAAATTTACATCTAGCCTGCCCACGCATATCACAATAACCAAAACAAACACGAGCAACACGGGAAGACACTAACTGTGTGTCCAGACTGTTCTTTCTAGACGCTTGCTTGTAGATAAAGAAATCATTCGTACATTTACTTGTAGTAAGAAATGCTCGCCGTTTAATAGTAAGAAAAATATCATGATTAAACACCACTCACTACACAAAAGTATAAGCTAAACCAAGGAGCTTTTAACGGGGGAGGTCTCACCGTATTCGCTTAAAAGTGCGCGGATTCAAAGATTAAATATGTTGTATGTTCAACAGAAAAACGCAACATTTCATATACGTTTTGGCAACATATAAGCTAAACGGTGGAGGTCTCCCCGTGTTCGCTTAAACTGCGCAGATTCAAAGATTAAACATGTCGTATGTTCAACAGAAATACGCAACATTTCATGTACGTTTTGACAACATATAAGTTAAACGGGGGAGGTCTCCCCTAGTTCGCTTAAACTGCGCGGATTCAAAGATTAAACATGTCGTATGTTTAACAGAAATACGCAAAATTTTATATACGTTTTGGCAACATATAAGCTAAACGGGGGAGGTCTCCCCTAGTTCGCTTAAACTGCGCGGATTCAAAGATTAAACATGTCGTATGTTTAACAGAAATACGCAAAATTTTATATACGTTTTGGCAACATATAAGCTAAACGGGGGAGGTCTCCCCGTGTTCGCTTAAAAGTGCACGGATTCAAAGATTAAACTTGTCGTATGTTCAACAGAAATACCCAACATTTCATATACGTCTTGACAACATATAAGTTAAACGGGGGAGCTCTACCCTAGTTCGTTTAAACTGCGCGGATTCAAAGATTAAACATGTCGTATGTTCAACAGAAATACGCAACATTTCATGTACGTTTTGGCAACATATAAGCTAAACGGGGGAGGTCTCCCCTAGTTCGCTTAAACTGTGCGGATTCAAAGATTAAACATGTCGTATGTTCAACAGAAATACACAACATTTCATATACGTTTTGACAACATATAAGCTAAACGGGGGAAGTCTCCCCTAGTTCGCTTAAACTGCGCGGATTCAAAGATTAAACATGTCGTATGTTTAACAGAAATACGCAAAATTTTATATACGTTTCGGCAACATATAAGCTAAACGGGGGAGGTCTCCCCTAGTTCGCTTAAAAGTGCGCGGATTCAAAGATTAAAAATGTCGTATGTTCAACAGAAATACCCAACATTTCATATACGTCTTGACAACATATAAGTTAAACGGGGGAGGTCTCCCCTAGTTCGTTTAAACTGCGCGGATTCAAAGATTAAACATGTCGTATGTTCAACAGAAATACGCAACATTTCATGTACGTTTTGGCAACATATAAGCTAAACGGGGGAGGTCTCCCCTAGTTCGCTTAAACTGCGCGGATTCAAAGATTAAACATGTCGTATGTTCAACAGAAATACGCAACATTTCATGTACGTTTTGACAACATATAAGCTAAACGGGGGAGGTCTCCCCTAGTTCGCTTAAACTGCGCGGATTCAAAGATTAAACATGTCGTATGTTCAACAGAAATACCCAACATTTCATATACGTCTTGACAACATATAAGTTAAACGGGGGAGGTCTCCCCTAGTTCGCTTAAACTGCGCGGATTCAAAGATTAAACATGTCGTATGTTCAACAGAAATACGCAACATTTCATGTACGTTTTGGCAACAGATAAGCTAAACGGAGGAGGTCTCCCCTAGTTCGCTTAAACTGAGCGGATTCAAAGATTAAACATGTCGTATGTTTAACAGAAATACGCAACATTTCATATACCTCTTGGCATCATATAAGCTAAACGGGGGAAGCCCCCCCCCCTTCTTTGCGTAAACGGTGGTTCGAAATAGATTACAGATGCCTATATTCAACAGAAAAACGCAGCATTTCATGTAACGTAAGGGAGCGCATATAAGCTAAACGTAAGAGGTATTCCCTGTTCGAATCAAAAATTGCGCACAGGAAGATCGAATACATCATATGCTTTCGGAACAAACAACATAGAAGAATATTGCATTTGACTTTTCTGAGGTATTTACATAACATTTTGTCCCGGAAAACGCAATTGTCAGTTTTGACAGTAAATCTTGTCACTGTTTTAAAACAGATGACGCAATGCTTTATCAAACGCCAGACAAAGGCTTATTATATTTGACATAGCCGAGGTAAGTTTGGTAAACAGATCTAGAGAAACGGTATTTGTCAGTTTTATATTTAAAAACTTGAAATATTACCACAGTGGTAAAACAGTAAAACGGATTATTTGTAATAACTTTTTGAGGCATTTAAGTTGTCTTTTCGGCGTACTAAAATACATGTAAAATTCACGTAAAGAAACACGACAGATTAAGTTACATTTACAAACGCTGAAATCTTACGTAAAGGCCAGATGTATGTTTCCGATGCCTTTAATAGATCTTAAAATCTTCTGAAATATTTCTTCGCCTTTAAGGTTTTTATACGTATCTCTGAAACTTTGCTTAAATAGTTGTTTTCGTGCTGTGCTGGCTGCAAAGAGTGAGTAGTCGGCCCACCCAATAACAATATTGATTCTGAAATAGTTTTTCAACAAAAATAGTTGTTTTTCACATTTTAGCCCAATATCACTGGTTTCTCACGGTTTCTCAACCTTAGTGATTTAGAAACGGGCTTGGCAGGCGTTGTTATTTTTTCAGTCAACGACGTAAGTTCATTACTTTTCTTCACCTGATGCTGCTAGTAGACTACTTGGATATATGGTGGTAAGAAAAGGTGGATTCCTTGCGAAGGCGTAACCCAGTGAAGATTGTGCCTCTGGTGCACAGATATCTCGATATTCCCTGTGACACACACACTAACCGTGCCCGAGGGTATATCTACAAAATGTGTACTAAGGCTTAGGAAACAAGAGAGCTTCTGAAAAAAGCTGGCCGGTGCGTATTTTGGAAAAAGCCTAGATGTTAAACAAAATCACACGAAAAAAAGAGTTTTTAAACATCGAATTACTGAATTGGTCTTTCTTCTATTAAAAAAAAAACACTACATGAGATTTGTCTAACAAAGAAAAAAAATTTAGCAAGTGGGGTTCGAACCTGCGATCTGCGGAAGATAAGTACCGTGCGTTGGTCCGCTCGGCCATGCTGGCTTGATTACGCAACAACACGTATAAAAGGGATATTTGTTTAAAGTGACCGATCCATGCATCCATCCATGGATCCATCCATCCATGGAAGGATCCATGCACCCGCTTCTCCTGTCTTAAAGCCTGGGTGCTGACGCAGCGGCAAAAACGACAATTAATTATATTTCAGCCATACCATAGGTATGGTGAAATATATTGTATTCGTAATGTTTCTTTCTTTCTTTCTCCTGTCAAATCTATCTTCAAATCGAATCAAATCCGTCGTTCTTGGACCGAATGACTTGAAATTTGGCACAAGGGTAGAGTGGACCCTTAGGTGTTTTTTTCATTTTTTTTCATATCTACCTTTAAAATGATTTTAGTCATTTTTTTTTGCAATTTTATGTACATTTTGCCCCTCTGTACCCTGGTATTACAGCCGAATGACCTGAAATTTGGTACAGGGGTGCCTTGATCATATGCCCACAAAAATACAATAACAGTTTTGGTATACGGTACAACAAAATGCTTAATTTTGACATTTTGGCCCAAAAAATGACATTTTTGGCTCCTATACCCTCATTTTACAACCAAATGACCTGAAATTTGGCACAGGAGTGCAATCTACATATGCGCACATGGATCCAATAACACTTTTGGCATACAGTACAACAAAATGCTTAATTTTGGGATTTTTTTGCCATTGTTTGACCAAAAACGTACGCTTTTGGCTCCTGTTCCCTGGTCTTATAACCAAATGACCTAAATTTTGGTAAATAGGTGCACTAGATATTCATTCTAATGACCCATGTATAATTTTGGCATAAACCACTTCAAAATGATATATTTGGGGACTATTTTTGGTAATTTTCCACTGGCCAGAGGGTCAACGACCTCAAGGTTGTTGACCTCTCCCACCTGAAGACAGCATGTGCACATGTCTAAATATACCAGTAACTTGATTAAAGAGGCAACCAATCACATAGCCTGAGTCAACATCCCGAAGGGGATTGGCAGCCAATCAGTGAGCCTGGTGTTATCTGGATGAGTCCATTCTGGCACGGAGGGGGTACATTTTTTTTTAAATTCATCTTTGGAAGTCTCTCAGTGGGAGTATTTTTGAATAATAACAAT
Organism: Branchiostoma floridae x Branchiostoma belcheri; assembly: GCA_019207045.1. NCBI lineage: Eukaryota > Metazoa > Chordata > Leptocardii > Amphioxiformes > Branchiostomatidae > Branchiostoma > Branchiostoma floridae x Branchiostoma belcheri. The sequence goes on along the minus strand of CM033037.1, from coordinate 18,963,282 downwards.
AAAACTTTCAAATGCTTGTCACACTTTACCGATCAACAAAAAGTCGTCTAACCCCTTTATACATGAAAAGGTTGGACAATTTATTTCCCACTGCATAATATAGAAAAGAAGTCAAACCCACCAAATAGCTTAATCAAAAGTAGATTCAGAAAAGATTTTATTTCCCGTTCATCTATAAATATCATTTTCCTCCTTTGTTAAGTGTACAATTATGTACACCACTCTTCACGTTGTTTGCAATTAGCCTTTAGGCAAGTTGCAAAAAATGTATGGATATATGTTTAAACTGAGATACGGGGGATGATTAGATAGCGGTTATCTAAGTGGAAGTTTGTTGAATAATATATATTATGAGGTCGTCAAACGTATTAGTAGGGTGTTTGGCCCATAATCCAGTATACGTAGCATTGGGTTCGAATCCATTGGTCCTTCTTTCGGACATTTAATGTTATATGTTAATACTATGATATGTTTATATTAATACAGGATCAATATACTCAAAGGTTGCCTTTGTATTCTGGACAATAAAAATATCATGTTCAGTACTTACAGAGATACACTGACGCTCAAAATTTCAAGATATTTTAACAACGAACCAATATATAACGTAGGCTGGTAGGATCTTTGACTCAATAAGGTCCATTGCAAAAAGAGTAAAAGAATCTCATTTACTAGCCGTAAATGATTTTTAGTCTATATTTTTATCATATATATCATTGAAATAAAACTGATAGCAATAGGTAAATGAGACCTGATTTTTAATGACGAACACAGTAACTGAAAACGTCCATATTAAGCCCGCATCTTTGGCTTGCCAGAAATGATTATCTTAAATTAACTTTGTTACATATCAAGCGTTATGTCTATAATTGCATGTAAGCTACGAAACTACATTATACATCAGCCATATAAATTACATTTCATGCTACACAAGCTTCCGTTGTACCAAGACAAAAACAATATTAGCATTACTAAACAAATAACTTGAACTTAAACAGTAAAACTACAATGCACACTATAACTTGTGAAGCAGATTATTCTCATACATTACTTACTGTATTTCTTGATACGACTATAAACAAATGCATGAAAGCTTTACCTGCAACATCAACACAATGTCCTTTAAAGTGTACTTAGCTAGAAAGTGGGCAACATATGATATGTGAGCTGCTATTTACTCACACTGCTAACCCTTACAAATGTGTCTCTTCTGAGAGGGTTATCATAGGTGGGACATTTAAATTGTTGTGTAATCATACTCAGCACACATGTATGGGTTTTTACCTTGTAGATGGCTGTAGATGTATGTAGATTTCTGTACAACGGAATAGTCACACTGGTCACACTTGTAGGGTTTCTAACCAGTGTTAATTGTCATGTGTCTGGATAGGTTAAACGTGTCAGCTGACATGTATCCTCACTCCCCACAGTCATGTAGGTTTTCTCAACGGCGTGTTTTTCTAGATGGCTGTTCAAGCTGCACTTCTGCGCAGCAGAATAGTCACACTGGTCACACTTGTAGGGTTTTTCACCTGTATGAGTTCTCAGATGTTGTTTTAAGTGTTTCCTTTGCCTTGTCCTGTACCCACACTCCCCACACATGTAGGGTTTCTCACCCGAGTGTATGAGTAGATGACTGTCCAATGTGGATTTCCGTGCAGCAGAATAATCACACTGGTCACACTTGAAGGGTTTTTCACCGGTATGAGTTCTTATCTGAAGAGCTAAGTTAGGTTTTGTGGTAGAGGAATAACCACACTGGTCACATTTGTAGGGTTTTTCACCCATATGGGTTCTCATATGTTTGGAAAAGTGAGACTTTCGCGCTGCCCGATACCCGCACTTCTCACACATGTAGGGTTTCTTACCGGTGTGTCTTGCTAAATGGCTGACCAAGGTGGACTTATCTGCTGCAGAATAATCACACTGGTCACACTTGTAGGGTTTTTCACCAGTATGAGTTCTCATATGTCGTAGTAAGTGAGTTTTTCTGGCAGACGAAAAATTACACTGCTCACATTTGTATGGTTTTTCGCCGGTATGGATTCTCATGTGTCTGGACAAGCCATCCTTTTTAGAGGTCCCGTATCCACACTCCCCACACATATAGGGTTTCTTATCTGTGTGTTTGAATAGATGGCAGTCCAAGCTGGATTTCAGTGCAGCAGAATAGTCACACTGGTCACACTTGTAGGGTTTTTCACCGGTATGGGTTCTCATATGTTGGGATAACGTAGACTTACGATATGCCCTATATGCACACTCCCCGCACATGTAAGGTTTGTTACCAGTGTGTCTGACCATATGAGAATCCAAGTTGCCTTTGTCACTTGCAGAATACTCACATTGGTTACATTTGTAGGGTCTTTCACCTGTATGAGTTATCATATGTCGTGATAAGTTATACTTCAGCGATGTCCGGTACCCGCAATCCCTACATGAATACAATTTTTTATCATTACGTGGTTGTATTTGATGACGCACACTGTTTTTGCTTGCTGCCATTTGGTCTTCGACGATGCCTGTATATGTGTCACATAAAACTACAACGGGAGACCCATCGCCGAGTTCCTGGGGAACAGCAGTAGGAGACCAATTTCCTGCCTCCGCCATGCCTAACATAAACGACACAAATTTGAATAAATGCAAAATTCATCGATCAAAAGATAACCAACATTACATTTTACTAAACCAAAACAATGAAAAGATAATAACAGAATTAAATCATCATTTGTGACTGCCAACCGCCACTCCCATCCCACACTTAAGTATCCCCATGAAATGTTCAGTCAATTCCATCATTGCATTTTTCCTTGGTATCAAATAAATGGCTTGGAAATTTGTGTACCCTTTTAAATGGTTTATACTGCCGTTCTGTCACGTTTTGATGATAACATACGGTCCTTTATTTTGCGCAAAGGACTATAGACTGGGGATATGGTTTCGCCGGGGACCCCTCCCCACCCAAATTTTGCCACCACGATTTGATTTGATTTATTCGGCTGTACAGAGAGAAATACATCAAAGGATACCCAATTAGCCGGAGGCTATTGTCAAGGGCTAGCCCTGGTAACTGTACAATATACAATAACAACATTACATTTGTAGATACATGAGGTTTGTTATTTGAGCTAGTTTTTACAGGCAACAAAATATATGGATAATTTCGTACTATCTGTGATATTCTATATAGGGTATATCAAGTGATATTATGAGACTTTCTATGTACGGCTATAGAATTACTTGTGAACGCTATGTACAACGCTAACATATGGTCGAGTTATGAGGTAAATTTTAGATTAAAAATAACCCATGTAGCAAGTCCCGCACATCATTCCGTTTGTGATAACGCCGATAATCTTTTTTGGGGGGTATATTTCGCGTCCTTACCTGATTTTAGTGTTGATTTTTACCTCCGCACAATCCTCCTGCGTTGTTAGCTACAGACAGGTGTGAAGGCAAATCCCTGCGCCGCCAAATACATGAGAGGTCAGGTACTGCGGCTGCGCAATGCAGGGGAGGAGCAAATATTTCGCAGCGAAGATTACTATGGCAACGACCTTTGTAGAATCTAACAGATGTTTTGTAGTGGCCGATTCGACAAACCTGTATATTGAAAAACCTATTTTTCAACAACTTTCCTTGTTTTAACTTTAATTGACTATTTCACAATTTAATACTATATGAATACATGCATTTAAAGGGAACCTTTCAATGAGCTATTTGCCTTCATTGATTTCATGGGATGGACAATTGGGACACTCCATAGAGACACTTTAGGAATCCCTAAGATGATGATATGCAGCGGGAAAACATGGCACTGTTTTGGCGCATACCACAGCAGCAATCCTAAAGATAATGATATGCAGCGGGAAAGCATGGCACTGTTTAGGCGCGCACCACATCAGCAATCCTATAAAAGATTATACCCACTGGGTTCAGTACAGGTCGCAACAAGAGATACATGAAGTATATTGAAAATATTGAAACAGATATGCTTTATAAGTAAAGGTTTGTCTAAATTCATAAGGAATGTGAATTTGTCTATATTACTTAGTTCAAGGAGTTTTTTTTTAACCTCCTTGCTTAGTTGTTTGAAGTGGGATAATGATATGCAGCGGGAAAACATGGCACTGTTTTGGTGAGCACCACAGCAGCAATCCTAAAGATAATGAGATGCAGCGGGAAAACATGGCACTGTTTTGTCGCGCACCACAGCAGCAAGTTAGTCGTAGTGTTCCGATATTAGAGCCATCAGAATCGGTTACAGCAGGGAAATAAAACATATGTTTGTGTCATTATTTGGCTAGCAAAGCGTGTAAAAATGAGCAAATCAGGGCCAGTGTCTGACTCTGATCAGATCTGTGACCACTTCTGGTCAAACGCCGAGCAATGGCGGAAGGACGGTTGTTATATCATATCTTATCAGGTATCAGAACAATGTAAGACGAATAGACCCCGACTTCGACCAAGGTGAACGAACTGGAACACCATCTGCATAATGAATTATTATTGACGCCCCTGAACTATCTTATTACTCTTTTATTAGTCAGACAAGGCAATAAAAGAAGTTGATCATAATTCTTGGTCCAGTGCACAAGTGTGTGTTTTCAGAGAATTTTTCTTGTAAGTGTCCTTCGTATATCATGTGCTGACCTGTCATATTCAAATGTAACTTTTTCAAAGAATCATTGTAGGTTGACTTATGACAGGTAATAGTTATAAACGTTACCGATCTTCAAATCCTCTCCGTTATACATAAAACGGAAAAAAAATAGAACACAACAAAATTGTGCACATAGTAAATATATTGTAGCCTGAGTATCATCCTCCGTAGTGACCGCTGGCTCACGAATTTCGGTTGCTTACCACGGTGGTTAGCAAGCGAAAGTCGTAAGCCAGCGGTCACTACGGAGGATGATACTCAGGCTAAACAAATTGTCCAAATATTACAAATTTCCAAATTAGGTGCTATGCTCTGTGAGGCTATAAAAGGTCATCAGAGGTGACCTGTGGTTTCGGTGTCATTACTATTAAAGAAATCAATACGATTTAGGCGCTAAAATGGACGACCAATCCTTTTTCTTCAGTGAAATTGTCCATAACTTGGACAAATTTAGCTTTGTATTGATTGGATTAAATTTTTTTAAGTAATAATTGTATTTAGTGTTATCATTCAGCCGATCAAATTTGTATGCCATATTCGAAACCCCCATGCACACCATATATCTCAGGTATTTGGCACGGCGCACAAATTTGGCGCTTGTATCTGCCAAATCCATGCTAGCGCATGGATTTTGCCAACGCAGGGACTTGGCTTGAAGCGAACTTGAACTTGGATTTCTTTTCATTCATACAATAAAACTAGTCAAGTGATAGAACTGTACCAAATTTTTGCCCAGACATACAAGCGGTTGCTGAGATATCGCCAACTTTGTACTTCTGCACCCTGCATAGGGGTGAGGCTTCGTACAAGGCTTATCTGAGGGGTCTGTCAGTGGTCCCGTTAGCTGCACAAATTTATGATTCCGGTTGGTTTTCTGCTCTAAAATGACGTCCTCTGTGCATATTCTTAAGTTCTGAGCCATTTGGGGTTATCAGTAACGTCATTTGCGACAGAAAAGGGGGGGGAGGGGAGACGGGATCCTGGCCAATGGCAATTCCACGCTAAGTCCCATAGTTAAGCATAGGCGGCGCTTATAGCAACGGTTGCCATGGCAACGGCAGTTTTTACGATGGAAGAAATGGTTCATTTCAAGTCAGCTAACGTCAATAGTCAACATACTTTGAGATTTTGCCCGAGTATAAGGTCGTTGGGAATTCCTGGCCAATACCCGCCGTGGTTCAAGGTAGCAGAGTACAGTTTTCGGCCTATGGGGATTCCTATAGTTAAAAGGGCCTTCACACGGAAATCGAATTAGCAGGAATCAAGCCGAACCAGCCGGAATGAAGTATTTGCAAACTTCGTATCACATTCGGGGCCATTCGGGTGGGAATTCCAAATGGGCCTTAAATCCCCTTCACACGAGAAGGAATGCGCCGGAATGCCGTCAGAATGAAAATTCTTGTCTATTCCTGTGAATTCGTAGTGCGTTCTAGACATTCTTACGGCATTCGAAATATTCTTTCGGCCACATTCTGGCAGGATTCGAGGTGGCTTGCCGTTTCGGTTCTCCATCGAATGAGATAAGAATGTTTCGAATAATGTTAGAATGCCGTAGAATGCGGTCAGACTGCAGTCAGAATAGTTAGAATACACTAAGAATCCACTACGAATGCCATTTGATATTTCTCCACTTCGAATGCACCTCTACAGTTTTTAACATGTTAAAAACTTTCGAGTCAGCCAAAAGAACGGGGACGAATATCTCGAATGCAGTAAGAATGTTTAGAATACAGTACGAATTGCGAGGAATTGCCACGAATAGAAAAAAAAATTCATTCGGACGGCATTCCGGCTCATTCGTGCTCTCGTGTGAAGGGGGCTTAAGGACTACAAGGTGACTGACATCGACGCCGATAAAATCATACCAGGGTGCACTTCTGAAGCGCGACAAACTAATAAGTTGAAGTCGACGATATAACCTACAAAATAACTGAAAAGCAAAAAAAGTTGTCGTTTTTTTAAAATTTCACGCAATCTTTGAAATGGTTTCATGCGGGGACATCCGGAACTGCAGCCGACTCACCGAGGCAGGCAGCTGTAAAGGTCACGCGCATTTATACACCAAATGAACAAACATCATAAACTTACACATACCACCTGAAAGTCGACTCTTTATACTACCATATAGCAAAGCTCATCCCCCGCTGTATTTCACATTACAGTGTTTACAGGCGCTTCCACATTTTGGCCGCACTACTTTTTTACCCCCACGTCATTGACTCCGGGGGTCGCGGATAAATACTGTACTCTGCCGCCTTAATTAAGCGAACTTGAACTTGGATTTCTTTTCATTCATACAATAAAACTAGTCAAGTGATAGAACTGTACCAAATTTTTGCCCAGACATACAAGCGGTTGCTGAGATATCGCCAACTTTGTACTTCTGCACCCTGCATAGGCGTAGGCTTCGTACAAGGCTTATCTGAGGGGTCTGTCAGTGGTCCCGTTAGCTGCACAAATTTATGATTCCGGTTGGTTTTCTGCTCTAAAATGACGTCCTCTGTGCATATTCTTAAGTTCTGAGCCATTTGGGGTTATCAGTAACGTCATTTGCGACAGAAAAGGGGGGGGGGGAGACGGGATCCTGGCCAATGGCAATTCCACGCTAAGTCCCTCCGGGGGTCGCGGATAAATACTGTACTCTGCCGCCTTAACACCGGAGCAGCAAGGGGTGAAAGGTCAGGCGTAACGTGATGTGGTGGGTGAAAGGTCATTTTGTGTGCCTTGTTACCCATATAGTATGGACAATTCTGCCTACATTATAGAAATGCGTTCACCATCGTTTACTTTTTTTCCCTTTACTTTCTAAGGTTTAATGGTTTATCAACTGCGAATACGCAGTCGTAGATTGAATATAGAAACAGGTAGACTTGATGACGAAATAAAATTAATGACATAACACATGAATGTTGTAAATTGGTGATCCAAGGCCCGTGTTCGAGGGGTCGCCCCCTGCAAGTTACAACATCCTCATGATTCAGATGGCTACTGGCTACAAAAAGTTTTTATGTTTACAAAACGCATGCCTTTTCAAAAGGGCCGATATCATCTGTTAAGTTCATTTACCCTGATTTGAGCTTTACGTTGATTCATGCTATTTCTTCTTATGATTTATCATTATTTGATGTATCATTTTGGTATTATTTTGGTATGGCGCCCATGAAAAGGTGTCTTCTAACAAGAAACACCTGTTATGCCATACCGTCTTACTTCAACACTGCCAAACATGATACAATTTTTAAAAGTATCATTAAATATTACGATATCTACATCTTTCAATTAAACAAGGATACTTTATGTGACCTCATCCATTTCAAACTCTCATCCCCCAATGACAATAAAAAAACATGAAAGTTACAACGTAACAGAAGTAAATATCAATCAGTGATACACTATGTAGCAATTATAGCAATTATCTATTCAAATGGAATAACAACATATATTTTTCCTTACATATTGATATTACTTTAGTCTTGATTAAACGTTCTTTAATATCATTTTGACACAATTTAACAACCCACAAACCAAAGTGTACAGGAGTATCGCCCCTTTATATAGCTTGAAATGATGAAGGTAAGATGATTAATTTGAATAGCTTGTGAATAAGTAATAGAGATGGAATGATTAAGTAAGATGTAATGGAGTCACTGGTAACAGGACAGACGATTGGTCACTGATTGTGACGTCAAAATTCAACAAGGCGGCCCCCATGGATGGAAGCAAAAACAATACAGGGTTTTGCTATCGCGACCCTGTAAATATCATACGATTGATACGCTGAAGCATCATCAAAACCAAATTGACTAGTATTATTAGAATCTGAGTGAAAAGAAATGACCGCGATGATTTTAAACTAGGTAAATGTTGATAAAAATCGTCAAACTATGTAATCATTTCTCGAAAGAAGAGTTTGACACCTTACTTTCAGGTAAGACCGAGACTATTTTTCCTCACAAATACAATTACAAGATTTACGACCTGGCTAAAAGTTTCCTAAATACTTGTTAAGACAAGCTTATGCTACAACTTGAAAAATATACATGCTCTGCTGTGACAAAATAAAAAAAAATGTAAAAGTTCTGTATCTAGTATCACATGTTGTCAAGTCTAGCGTATCTTAAAAGTGTTTATATTCCTAATTACTTAAATCATTCTTTCTATACGTTATTCAGACTGTTTCTTTCTTAATAAAATGATACTTCTTCTTTTACTGTCCGTCTCTCTCTCTCTCTCTCTGTCTCTCTCTCTTTCTATCTGTAGTTTCCTACTTCAGCAGTGAGGCATATGTCTGCAAAAAATATAATATCATTATTTTAACATTTATAAGACAAATGCTTATTGCTGCCACCCTTGCCCAATATCTACCTGGCTTCTAGACTATATATTTGGCGCATGTAGAATCATTTCGTGTTACCGGCAATCAGCAATAACCTTATTTTCATCATATCTTTTAATCACTAACTAGTACGGTATGATTGCTGGTATTGGATATGGCACTCACTTACTCACTCACTCACTCACTCACTCACTCACTCACTCACTCACTCACTCACTCGATCAATCACGCACTCACTCACTCACTCACTCACGCACGCACTTACTCATTCATTCATTCACTCAATCACTAACTCACTCAATCACTCACTCAATTACTCACTACGGGGTCAATGCGACATAACGTTACCTTATAATCCTGAATGATCCTATCCAGGGTTGCCTTCAGCTCGGGAAATGTCGGCCTGTTCTCAGGGAGGGTTTGCCAGCAGCTCTTCATCACATCAAAACTGTAGGGTATAGAATAGTTGATGTAAGCCATGTTGATTTGATGATGAATGACATTCAATTTAAAACTTCAATCGGCGCATCATTTTCGGCCGTTCCCAAACAAAGATAGTCTTAGAAACTAATATCAAAAGGGTAAACCAGCTGCAAAACAAGCAGATATATTTTGATGCCAAAATAAGATTCAAAAGTCGTAGAAGAAGATGGAAAGGCATGACAATGAAGAATACAATATATATTTGGCATACCATACTCTGAGTGTAAAGTCAGTTGCACAACCTTCCTTTTTAGTTAGCGTTTTCATTTTATTATTAAATCAACGTTTTATTCGCACGATCGCATAAGCGTTATCGTTTGAATAGGAGTGTTATCCAAATATTTGAATTCCACGGATTCAGATACCCTCTTTAGGTAATCAAATGTTTTCATCGTTACCAAATCCCATCGAGTTCTTCATGTTGATCGTAAACAAAAGCAGAATACTAGCTTTGTGCTGTAAACATACACATCTTCTGGACATAGTGCAGGTTTGTCCAGCCTGTAGCCAGTCGGGAGCAGCTTCATCAGCTCTTTGCCTGTCATTCGTCCGTACGGCTGTTTACCTGGAAGATCAAGTACAGACGGTTTCTTACAAATTTAGTACAAAGTACGCAAGAATCGTACTTGCCACACAAAATGAGGCATTCAGACAAGTTTTTGTATAATGATACCGAACTATATGTCACGCAGCTGCTATAAATATTAGTAAATCATCGATCGCAACTAATGATGTGAACGTTTTGAGATAATAATTATTTTGTTTTAAGTTTAAACTATTGTTGAACCAAACTGTCCATGGTACATTTACCTATACAGCTCTTACCCATTGTCATGATTTCCCACAAAAGGATTCCAAACGACCATCTGAAACACATGAAAAATACCACTTTAGTCATATATAATTTCAGAGATCAAACTAGATATGAAAAAATACAAGTTGGTTTTAATAATAGGAACAGATATAACGGTTACAAAACTTTAAATGTAACTGTCTAGAGTAGCAACATTAACAAATGACATACACATCGCTCTGCGTGGTGTACACGCGGTAGAAAAGGGACTCGTACGCGATCCAACGGATGGGAAGCTGGCTCTAAAAAAAGAAGAGAATACAAAGATACATAACAATATGATACCGAAAAAAAACTAAAGCTTTACATTTGCAACCTTTCCGAATCTAAATCACTAGTGCACTGCAGTTCTACTACCTTACAGTTCGAAATGAAAATGCTACCTAGGGCCCAAAAAACACCACTTTTACCTTACAGCAATAGCTATCTGCTATCAATATCAAAAGAGATACTTGTTCAGAATTAGCCAACACTAGTGTTCAAGTTAACTCTTTTTGCAATGATGTTTCTACTTGAGTGTCACTTGTTTGTTTTCTTGTTTTCTGCATTGTGCTTGCCATTGGACTCTGGGCCTACATTGTTAAATGTAGCTCATTAGATTTGTAAAAGAAAAAAGGCAGTCTTCCGAAAATAGGTTAGTAGAATATGGGGTATAGGAGAATTCTTTTTACACAACCAGCAGGTACGTTTCGATGTCTCTCAGACACCTTTGTCAGTGCTTTTAACTGGAGTTTTCCTTCTTACCGCTATATGTAGCCGATATAGGTGGCGCTTATGCTGTGAGAAAACAATCCGAAACGTGACTAAGCTTGTATCCCCCTCGTCCCGGTTGTTTTCTCATCACAAAAGCGCCACCTATATCGGCTACATATAGCGTTGAGAAGCAGACCTTCTGTTAGAAGTTCTGATGAAGTTGCACGAGAGACATTTAAACGTAAGCAATGTAAGTACCTGCTGGTTGTGTAAAAGGACTTCTCCTATATACTAAAAAAAGTCAGGTATAGAGAATATACCTTCGTGCTCTTGACGTACTCGGACTCCTCATAGATGTCACGTGACAAACCAAAGTCTGAGATCTTTGCCGTCAGGTCCTTCCCAAGGAGCACATTTCTGGCAGCAAGGTCACGGTGGACACACTGGATAGACGGAATGATCACGTTGTGACACCATAGTGCATTGATATAGCACGTGGCGGAAACAAAGAAACACCTACTATTCAGAAATACTCAGACTGCGTAGAGTTTGGTGGAGCTTGATGCAGTTTTACAGTGACGTATTTATCATAAACAAATGGACTCTGTCGACTCCATGTTTTTCGATAATCACTTAGCATTTTTGCTTTTTAAACATCGTCTTCATTTGCTTCTATTCGGTCCGTACCAACGCATGACAATTGCCTGCATGGGAATATAAGTGTAGCTACTTGACCCCGCAACACTGTTATTGAAAACTACTAACACAACTATAGGTAGTACAGAATCATGTTAAAAACCTAATGCAATAACATTTCTACAAAAAATAAAGTGCTCTGTTAGCATCTTGTAATAGAAACCTGTGAATTACTACCGACATACAAACATATTTTTGTCTACCTGCATGGCAGCCAGATGACTCATCCCGTTCGCGATGTCGATACCGAACATGATGAGTTGGTCCATTGGCAGCTGGATCCCGGAGGAGGGGATGTCTGTCTGGTTCAGCTCCTTTGGACGGTTGTTCCTCAGCCAGTCCTTCAGACACCCGTTTGGTGCGTACTCAACAACAAGAGTCAGTGGACCTTGGGAAGGGGATGGATCGGACATATATGGACATTTTTAGACATGATAAAATGCTGACATATCAATAATTAAGTGAAATATTCAAGGTACATTAACCCAATTTTTGCTAATGTTGAAATACTGTATAATAATGTTACATTTATAGTTTCACAGTTAGATTGAATGAAAGGGCAGTCGTTGTTCTTTGTCAAGGACACTCTAATTTCTTGACAAACATGAATTTCCGAGAGCCAATTATTTTGTAAAATTAATAATAAGAAAACCCAATTGACTATTCACCTTCCACCGTGCACGCGCCAACCAGACTGATGATGTTGTCATGACGACCAACAGTGACCATAATGTCCAGCTCTCCACTTAAGTCCGATTTGTCCTTTTCCCCTGCAGATTCTAGAGAACAAGATTTAACAGATTTTTTTAAAAAATCAAGCGCCATTTAAAAAAAAAAAAAACTTAGGGACATAGACATTACTGCGTGAATATTTCCATCGGATTGTTATTCGCTTGATAAAGTCTCTTTTTGCACATGCTTTATTTTAAAAACAACGTTTCGGTGACCGTCTGTCACTTTCCTCAGGGCAATTCTGACTGGTTCACATGACATGGCAACATAGGTGTCACTGCTTATATATCTACGGAAACGGTCCCAAACTTAAGTGTATACGAATATAGATTATAATAATATATAATATACTATTCACCTTTCAGTGTCTTGACTGCCACAGTCTGGGTGACGCCCCTCTTCCTCAGCTCCCCCAGACGAACCTCTCCAAACTGACCCTTCCCCAGGACTTTACCGAGCGTCAGACTGGAACGGGGGATTTCCCAGTCAGGGTGGAGAGGTTTGGAGCTTTCAGCGGGTTCCTACAAATTGCAGTGATAGCTCGTGAAAATACGTATGGTGTGGCTGCAGACCACAAGAATAACATCACCAAGGGAAGGAGATCAGTAAGGCGTAGGGTCAGCTACCTAAAGATGTAAGTAGAACAACTTGCTACCGAAACCTCAGGAAGTTTACCTAAACTCTATGGCAACAGGAATGATGCTTCTTATCGAGGGGTAGAATGACGGCTGGAGTTGATTTGTTGAAAGGTGATTACATATAGTTGATCAATCATTTGTTCAATGGAAAGCCAAATTGGTGACATTAACCCTTAACTCCTTCGTAGCCTTTATTCTGAAAAGACACTTTTCTGGGGCATTACTAACATTTCATTACATGTTTATCGAAGATAAAAAAAAAGAATTTTGTGTGATCGAAGAGACAAGCAGGATACAAACCGGGTTGTTCTTCAGCTCTTGCAGCATCTTTTGTAGTTTTACCCTCGGTCCGATCTCAGGGATGAGCTCTGCAAGCACAGCGCTGTCCAGACACATGGCGGCATCTCCGTCTATTTTGTGTCCTGGACATCAATCGTATCATCAAGATATTTAGGATAATTTATAGAAGCAAACTCTTGCGAAATGAACAAGATGAACATTACTGAAAAAGTGAAAATTTCTGTGAGGATTTAATGTCGCGGTTGGTTACGCTGTGGTTTTAAGTGTGAATTTAATTTTTACGCAGTACTTTACTGTTTAAGTATAAATGTTGTTTGCTGTGACAATAAAAGAATCAAACATAAAACTAACGCAAACAATTTACATTGTAGAGTACGTAATAGATACAATAGTTTTATCCAACTATCACTGATGTAACAACAACAGTTTTAAAGGCGCATCAAAACTAACAAAACTGAAACTGACTAAGACAGAACTGAAAATGACTAAGATGTAGATATGTGCTTACGCTTGAATACGGAAGCGTATTGGCCAAAGCCCTTGGCTCTCAGAAAGTCCACAACGTCGTCCACAGTTACAAGGTCTGCGATGTTGTAAATGGCCTGCAGTGCATAGAATGTGTAAAATAATAACATTTGGTTTTACTAATACACTAGTATACACCAAAATGGGTAACAACCAAAAAGTGCGACACGTTACACATATATGAAATAGATGGTGATAGGAAACTATTATATATAAGCGGTGTAGTTTTAAGGAGAGAAATTAGAACGCAAGTCTTAATACGACTTCTACACTTCATGCCAATGTATAAACTGGCATATACAGTATTAAGAACTGAAAACACAAGCAAAGAGAATGACCTTAAACAATACCTTCATGTAAATAACCAGGCTCTTGGAATCACTATCATGTTCGATACATGAGGAGGTTTAACAACTCTGACACTTCCTGAATCTGACCTTTCGAGCTATGTCAAATATTTTAACCATGCTTTCTAAACAAACACGACTAAATGTAATACCCTAGTTTTGACAGAGGTAAAACAAAATTTAGGTAAAGACCATTACCGTATCATAAGGTGAACATTCTTCATTCAGTGTTGTACATGTAGGGTTCTCAGTAGATTCCTTCCCTGGTAGATCGTCTGCTTTGACCATCTTCAGGTCTATTTGACCATCTATTGTGTCCTGTTGGTCTGTAGCGTTTCTCCTCCTTTATGATAATATGAATATAATATGAATATGAGTAATTCTAGCATTGATTAAGTAATGAGTAGCCATTGGTCATTTTGCGGTACTCATTTATATTCGCTTGATATAAAACAGCTTTGAAAAACATAAGTAAACAAAATAGTGTTCATCATTGGGCACAACAGGATCTTGCCCCAAATTCATATAGAATGATTTTAATGACTTTATATACTTCTTCATGACGTATTAATTGATTACATCTGCCTTGGGTTGTTGATTTGCATACCTGTAGCATATTATCCCCGCGATCACCAGAACGATCACCAGCAGGGCAGCCATACTGACGCCAACAATAGTGGCAACACTTAAACCTGCGGGTGTTTCTGAAAATGAAACAATTGCATCGATGTATGTAAGTATAACTTTCAATACAAATGAGTCTTCAACATTTACTACATGAACGAAAAAGAGTAAGTAGTTCACAGACCTCCCTGAACTCATCATGGTCTTTGTCGTGGGGCTAAATATTTTGATACCCTCTTTTCTGTATCCAAACGATTGTTCATTACTACAAAAGTTAGTATGCAAGGTAGTGGCTTAATTTCTGCTTCGAAAGTAACTAATCAGTTCCATTTTGCAAACAAAATTGAAACGAATCCAACAAAAAGATTTTTACTTACATATACGAACATGAAATTTAATTTCTGCCTGTCTACCTGTCACCGTCTTCAGAGATAGTTGCATCAAAGACAACGTTGGTTTAAAAACTACTTACCGTTGCGTATTGCCTCCGTGGTGGCTGTTGCCTCTGTGGTAGTCTTTGTATACGCACTTGTCAGGATAGATGCTGCAGTAGTGATCAAGGGTAGTATGGTAGTATATGGTGAAGGCGACGTTGGTTCTGTAATGCATTCAGGGATAGCAATGGCGAATGCAAATATCGGTTATAAATCACGATGAATTGGGTATGAGCTCAAATGAGATAAGTCTGATTTTCACTGATGATAAGTTGAAATTGATAACAGTAATACCATCTGAAGAATATCTACAATGTTGAAAGATACTAACTTGAGAAGTTTCCACATATTTGCATCGATTTTGTATATATACTATGTGCGTGTGTCTGCAAGTGTGTGTGTGTGTGTATGTGTGTGTTTGTATGTGTGAGTGTGTGTGTGTGTGTGTGTGTGTGTGTGTATGTGTGTGTGTCTGTGTGTGTGTTTATATGTGTAAGTGTGGTGTGTGTTTGTGTGTGTGTATGTGTGTGTGTATGTGTGTGTGTGTGTATGTGTTTGTGTGTGTGTGTGTGTTTGTGTGTGTTTTCATCTACTCTTTACATACTCATTTTGCAGTTGTGTCCAACCCATGGGTCCTTACATCCGGGACAGCTGCCATTGGTTTTCTCACAGACTGCCCCTGCTACACAGTGTCCACAAGCTTCTACGCAGTCATTTCCGTAATAGCCGCCATCACATTCTATAAAAGGACGTAGGTATTGTTTTACTGTGTTTGAAAACATAACACGCACATTATTTTGACCGTTTTACCTTATCCTGCCAGAATCCAACAAGGTATTGTTTGCGATCAATTGCTATGTTTTGCTGCGCCATTTTTGTGGCCCTTGTTTCCAGCACGGTGAGATATAAAAAAAAAATGAAAAAAAATATACAATAAAGAAGTGTAAAGAACTTGCTAATGAAGGTTAAATTCTGAATCAATAAATAACAAATATATATACATATATGTTACCTTGATGACAATTATCGCCATGGTACCCAGCAGCACACACGTGAATCCCTCCAGTCGGACATGTTCCGTCAAACCTATTACAGGTCTGATTCCCGTAACAATGTCCACAGCTGGTATCACAGTCAGGGTCGTATGTGCCAAAACAGTTTAGGAAAGAGAAAAAAAGGCAGAAAAAAAGAAATAACATATAAGAAGTAAAAAGAAACCTATGCTGAGGGTTATCTTCAATAGAACTAGCAAAAATATATACTACCTTGATGACAGCTGTCGCCATGGTAACCGGCTGCACACACGTGAGCCCCTCCAGTCGGACATGTTCCGTCAAACCTGTCACAGGTCTGATTCCCGTAACAATGTCCACAGCTGGTACTACAGTCAGGGCCGTATGACCCGGAACACTCTAGAAAAGAAATAAGATATAATCAAGTAGTGTAAAGAACTTTATAATGAGGGTTGTCCTAAATAGAACTAGCAAAAATATATATTATCTTGATGAAAGTTTTCGCCATGGTACACAGCAGCACACACGCGGGACCTTCCAGTCGGACATGTTCCGTTAAACCTGTTACAGGTCTGATTCCCGTAACAAAGTCCACAGGGGGTACCACAGTCAGGGCCGTATGACCCAGAACACTCTATGAAAGAGAGAATAAAAATAAGAAACAAGATTTAACCAAGTAGTGTTCAGAACTTGATAATGATGGTTATCTTCAATAACTTGATAATGAGGGTTATCTTCAATAGAACTAGCATAACTATATATCACCTTGATGACAGTTGTCCCCATGGTACCCAGCAGCACACACGTGAATCCCACCAGTCGGACATGTTCCGTTAAACCTGTTACAGGTCTGATTCCCGTAGCAATGTCCGCAGGTTGTATCACAGTCAGGACCGTACGTACCAGAACATTCTGTCGAGGAAATAAACATCAAACGACAAGTTATCGTGTATGACTAAAATTAAATGTCTGCACTCTGTAAAGGGACTATTTAAGTCAGTCAAAACAACTAAACGATAAACTTTCTTTGCCATGGACATGCAAGATTAGCCACATCTATAATTGCAATCTATTGACTTAAGCTTGAAAAAAAAACTACCTTATATGAAATGTGTCTTATAAATATAGAAAATGTACCATTATATAGGCGACCTACTTTGATCACAGAAGACGCCATACCATCCCTCTGCACATACGCAGATGTAAAGTCCAGAATCTCCCGGGCCT
Source organism: Branchiostoma floridae x Branchiostoma belcheri (assembly GCA_019207045.1). Classification (NCBI taxonomy): domain Eukaryota; kingdom Metazoa; phylum Chordata; class Leptocardii; order Amphioxiformes; family Branchiostomatidae; genus Branchiostoma; species Branchiostoma floridae x Branchiostoma belcheri. The sequence continues at coordinate 18,945,715 of CM033037.1, read as the reverse complement.
GATGTGAGAGTTTCGCCATTCTGACACGGTTCGAAGGATGAAACTGTAAAAAGTAGAAGTATACATGTAATGACTGTAAAGCTTTTCAATTTTAAGAAATGTTTCCCAGTAAAAACCATATTTCTTTGTTATGTCTCTACATTTGGGGATAAGGAAATGTTGTAAGTTAGGGTCAGAAAAGCAAGCAAGGCAACGTAAATAACATATGGAGACACCTTAAATGATTTTGCCCGCAATGAGACAATAGAACATACTAGAGTTTAGCGACCTCGTACATCGAGTTTTTTTTTTTTAATCTTATGCAAAGACTTGCACATTATCATGATTTATGCATGGTGATGTTCATCATTGACAAACATACACATGCCACAAGTAAAAAAGATTCCATCATTAATCATTTTGCAGTTTTGCAATTTTATTATACATTATGCTAACCCGTTCCTCATTAGCATATTTGGTATCTGCTTATGTTCCATATGTCATAATTTACGCTGTAAACAACTGCATGCTTGTCACTGGTAGGTACATTTATTGAAGTCCAGTTATTGCAAACAATAGAATTATGCAATTTCCACATTAATTATGTAAATAGATTCCTCATTTGCATATCTTGTATATCATTATTAACCACTTAGCCTAAGCTATTCGCATGCCTAAAACGATTTCAATCCGTCATTCCTTTCTGCTGTCCTCTTTGGAATGTCTTGACAAAAATGCCGCTGCTATTCTAAAACTAGTCCCTAGGGAGCCACGACTTGTGTAACTTATTCCTGAGCACAAGAGCTATCTAATACTAAAAATTCGTGACCATAGCTTGTTCAGAGAACGAGATAACAAAACCGGAACAAAAGGGAAGCCGCTAGGGGGCCACTAATCTCATTATTTTCAACTTGAAGATGAGTATCATTTTCTAATGACATGCCCTACATTTAGCGTAGATAGACAAAAATTAATGGATATGATCACAAGTAAATCTAGCACACCTTTATCAAAGACAAACACATGTACTTTCAATCTACTTATGTCATGTCCAGACTACATATCTTCGTATTTAGGCCAATATATTTGTAATGCTCTAAAAAAAGAGAGAATCTATTGTACAGTAACAGACCAACTTGTTAAACTTGCATATTACATTTTGTCAATACGCCATTTATGTTCACATTTCTATACTATATTTGTATGTAGTTATAGAACTTAGACGAGTATAATTGTATTAATTAACTTGTTACTGTTGCCTTACAATTGTACCATGTACAAGTGTTGTGCAATAAAGTTCATTCATTTATTCACTCCCCACCAACACACCAAGTATGAAATCAATCGATTTAGTAGTTCTCGAGTTATCTTGTTCACAGACAGACAGACAGACCGACCGACCGACAGACAGATAAACACTAGTGAAAATACAACCTTCATGAAATTTCATGGGGGTAATGACAGCTAAAGTAATAGTTTAAAAACTTACGAAAATTGTTGGGCCTGATCATCATGACTGTTTTCTTCAAGGAATATCTGTAGCCCCTCCAGGAGTTCCAGATGATTCCATCTGCAATGGAGCAGGTGCCTGGATAAGGTACTGAACAGCCGGTCAGATACTGTCCGTTCAACATGGAGTAACCACAGCTTGGGGGGTACCACCAGCTTCCTTGTCCGAATAGACTCGCGCAGTTATCAGCGTTAGGGTCATTATCTTGGTCTGTTGTAGAAAATTGTCTGTTGTTGATGCTGTGACGTGTATTGGGCGGGTTCAAACTATCACCAGCACCCCCGCTGTACCCGTCGATCGTTGCCGTGTACTTGCTGCCGGCATCTCCTACAGAAAACGTGCTGTAACGCGCAAACCGGCTGTTCATTTCCCAGTCTTCCAAGTACACGTACAGTTCGTTTTGTTTCTGTGTTGTCAGACTGTGTATGTTCTCCAATCCCAACCAGTATTCTCCACTAGGATTACCGAACCCCTGCTCGTACTCAGTCCACAGCTTATCAAACGGCACCGACCCGTCCTGCCGCCGCTGTATGACCGTCCACCCACCGCCATCAGTGTCCATGTCACAGTAGGCCTGGAACGGTTGGGGGTATCCGATAGTGTAAACGTGACTGTACTGTATCCTAAGGGCGAACATGTCAGTGCAGTCTTGGGGCGCCAGAATATCTGGGAGCAGTAAGAATAAAAAGACCCATTGTTTACGTATTGATATATAGTTTTTATTCTATACATCTATTTTGTACTTTGTGTAATAGTCGTTGCCATTCATGGTACCATGGACAATTGTCTTGCAATAAGGTTATTTTTCTATATAAAATGAAATAATACAAATTCGTTAAAAATTATTGTTCTAGGGCCAAATGCATGTGACAGAAAGGTGGCGTAAAAACAATATATTCTATTCTATTTTAGCCCATACTTACCAAAAACTCTATTCTAAATGCTGACTCTAAAGCATACTTATTACGTCAAAACACACGCTGAATAGAAATAAACATTGTATGATACTTTGTGTAATACACATGGTTAACTTCTTGCAAACACAATTTTTGCCTCACTTTTTATATCATCCAAAATCATAGAAAACAATGAAAAAGAGTAGATGGACAAATAGCTAAATAGATATAGAGATAAATAGAAAAGTATTGAAAAAATTATGTTAAAATAAAGAAAAATATATCAAATAGATATGCAGATTATAAATGAGTATAATGTACATACGTTTCCTTTGGTAGTAATTTCTGTAAGGCTGACTGTCCCACTCAGAACCAGGAGACGCCGCAGTGTCCTTGTCACTACTGCGGAGCCAACACCGTGCACTACCGCCCTCTGGCGATCCCGCGGGGCGATGGTTGAAGGACAGACATGGAGGGTTGACGCCGACGTAACTGCCGTAACCTTGCAGACAGCGGCGGGCACACTCGTCTGCGTCTACGTTGCTGTATGCTGTTATGTGGTCAGGAGAATCACCAAAGAAGTGGCCTTCGGTTTTGGCAAAGAGATCCCCGTACGATACAGTCGCTAAAGTAGAAATGTTGTAATGATGATATTCTAAACCAGCATAACGTGTCAGAAACAAGCTCGAACTTTCGTGACATGATTTTTAATTGTACAAAGCTACACAAAAATAAATTTAAGGAAGCATGTCCATATATACATTGTACCATGGGGATAGCAATGTTAATTCCTGTACCTGTACGTATCTGACACGAGTTCCCAGTCCAGAAGTCCAGACATCCGCCAATACAGGCTCCAGTCGTCTTGTTACAAGCAGCGGGTCCGTTTGCACAGTGACAGGTTTGGGTGCAGCCAGTACCGTACATGCCGTCTGGGCAAACTGAAGTAGGAAGTATCTAATTAGGTTTATGCAAGAAAGGACATGGTCTTGAAGTATCAAATTTCTAAAATGGTGAATTTATTTAAGTCAGGCAATTAGTGTTGCGTCGTGTTGGGGTCGCAGTGACGGTCGTTGGCCGGAAATCCAGATGTCTGACATACCACCAATGTTGCGCCTATGAGACAGATAGATAATGCAGCTATCCTCGCTCCGCCCAGGATTAACGTGGGTACCAAACTTCGGGCAGGTAAACCAAAAATGCACCTTCCAATGCCGATCTTTGATTAAAAATGGCAAATCTTCAATTATCAAATTTACTGTTCTTTGTAGTACCAAAATAATTTGCTAACTTAAGTGCAATGTCACATTGTTTTAACAAAAATTTCAAACGAAAATAATTCAATGTTATGTTAAATGTACAGGCATTGGCATATTTTGAATTTCCATTTTACTTCTGACATGTGATTTAAATATTGTGGCGTCGGGCGTGGCGTAACTGGTAGAGCGTTCGACTCGGATCTATAGCCAGTATAAGTCCTGAGTTCGATCCCGCCGTGCCCCTGACGTTGTGCCCTTGGGAAAGGCACTTTACACGACCTTCCTCACTTCACCCAGGTGTAAAAATGGGAACCTGACTTCGGTCGGGTACCACCTTTACATTCTATCTGTACCGTGTATGTGGCACTGTTAATATCAGTTACAAAACTTCAGTGCAATGCCACATTGTCCTCGTCTGTCCAAAAGCAAATAGAAAAAAAAAGATTCTCCGTTGCAGAACAATATGATAAAGGCTCAGAATTTTGAAGAACGTTTCTTGTGTGCATTCTATGATAAGTGTATGTATATGTATATGTATGTTGGCACCCAATATCCGCTAAGCTGCTAGGTTTGCTATGTATTGCCTTGTCAGCAATTTCAATAAATCTAAATCACCTGTATTACACTCTATCCCCATGAGTCCAGGACCACAGGAACAGCCGTACGGGTCCATTACACACAGCAGCTGGCCTGTACAGTTTCCACCCTCACACTCTCTCGTGCAGCTGGTACCGATCTGGTTGTTCGCACAGGCTTCAAACAAGAATACATCTCTTTAAGTTCTTTCGAATGATACATTTTACATACACTTAGTAAATTAGTAGTCCTTTTCACCCCAACAATCGTCCCCCAAACTCAGCCATACAAACACCGCTTTAACACTATTCAGAGGAGGGGGGGGGGGTCTGCTTACGCTAGAACAACCAAAAATTTGTTGGCGACGATTTTACAATGTTTAGAAAATTTTCCATTTTTCATGTTGCTATGGCAACCATTTATAGACCGGTAATTTTGTTTACAAAAATTGGAAATTTTGGTTCTAGCAAAGTATTTCCAGGTTTATTTGCAATATTACTGCCATTTTCTAACATAGATAATAGCCTGGTCTGAAGAAGGTTAAAGTATTGTTGTGCGCATCTCTATATCTTACCACTATCACAGTTTTGACCATAGAACCCCGGAGGACAGACACATTCCCCCGTGTTGTCGTCACACACACCGCCGTTGTAGCACACAGGACAGTTACCGGTACAGGAGGGTGGGCCCCACTTGTTCTCGGCACAACCTGGTGGAGGAACAAGTATCACAACTGTTGTAAGGGATATTAGTTGTAGTCCGCTGTGTTCTGCCGATGCAGTGGTCTGGACACTCTACATCAGCATTCAGTATTTCTTAATCTCTCTCCACTGCGTCTTGGATAGTCATGATCACAATTCCAATAGCGGAGCTAGCAAAACTGTTGTAAGCGCTAGTTCCCATTCCAATGTCGCTAAAGAGACCTTTTCATTAATACACAATATTTTGTATTTCTCAGTGGACGTAAAAACTCTGCATATGCACGACACGAAGGTGGTAATCTACTTGCAGTTGTCGTGACATACAGCGATATTGAATATGAACTATTTACAAAGTAGAAATTTGTATCATATGCAAACATATGTTAGTCATTGTTAACATACACATGTAATACAAGTGCAGTTTTAGGCTAAATCATTCTGCAGCCAAATTTGGTCTCTTTATTTCAAACCTACAGTATTTGAATGATATGTATTACACAAGAACATATAAAATGTTTCCCAATCTATTTCCTTGTCATACTTCGTTTTTCGCAACAAAATGCAAATGATAGGCGCAATACCTATTATTTTTCTGGTAAGAAATATGCGTGGCCTAGATTTATACATTTACATTAGAGAAAAAATCTTGCCCAACAATAACACAAGTCACAAAACATACCTCTGACAATGAGCCTCATAATGCCCTGCTTTCTATCAGTATCCCCTTGATAGTAGCACTCATAGATCCCCTCATCTGAAGACTGGACACTGGCTATGGTGAGGCTGAGACCGTTCTGTCCAGTCAGGACAGTCCCGTCCAACCCGCCCTTCCTCCACACCAGGGTACCGGTTCTACCGGACTTCTGCACCATCTGTAGGGTCACGGGGTCACCTGTGTTGGCGGTTACTGTGAACGCCACGGGCCAGACATCGGCTAGAAAGAGGTATGTTAATGATAGATACAGATTACCAATGTAGGGGATGTATTTACTTCACTTTTCGTACACAAAATAAATTATTCACTAACAGGCATTAGGTACATCATCGGTCCTTTTCATTTTGAAATAACCAAAAGTCTATGCCTCCACCGGTAGTTATTTATGGATGACATTATCTGCTTAGTAATAGTTTACTAATACTCTAAATGTAATGACATGAGAGGGTGAAAAGAAAACATACGTAAAAATTGAAATTACATGTACTAGATTTTCAAAATAGACACCATAAACGCTGTAACAAGAATTGCAGCATAAAAACATGTAGTTACAGCCGAAATACGTTCTGTTTCAAGAGATGCACAATTTAAGTCACATTAATGCGCGGCACTGGCATCACTTAGGCTAGGGTCACAATTGGCCCGGTGCCCGTCAGGGATGTAGCCCCGGCCGGGCTCTGAAGTCGGGCGGACACCGGCTGTTTACCGGCTGTCGTGGTCACAATCAAACGTTGACTTCGCGCTGCCCCATGGGGGTCCCGGAGTGTTCCGGCGGGCACCCCGTCATTTTTCTTTAAAAAATTTCCACCTTCCTAGGTTCGTCTCCGGCAGACACCCGTCAGATGTTCTGACGGTGTCCTGTAGTCACCCCTGCGTGGTCCGACAGGGTAACGTTTGTCTCTCACAGCCCGGTGGGGCAGTTGTAGGGTCCCTGCCGCATGCCCTGCGAACAACGGCAGGGAACCAGGCAGGCTCCTGGTGGGCACTCTTTAAGGGGTATAAAAACAAGCATTGCCTGCATTCACTTAAGGTAGTACATCATTGAACTTGGAGTACTGGTGCGGTACGTCGGGGTCCGTTCACTGCGGCACGGTTTTTTTCGCCAACTTTTCCTCGCACTCGCACTGACGTGCGGCACTGTTACGTTTCTAAACTAAACTAAATAAACATGTTATTGGAATTTTTAATGTCGGCGGAAGACTTGCCAAACTGTTGAGGCCTATATTTTTATATTTGTAAAACAAAAAAAATGGCTTCTGGGTCCGAATGACTGCAAGTTTGGCGTACCGTCGGCCAATTGCAGAGGAAACGTCCTTCTTCAACCAAACATCTTTCTTCAGCTTGTTTCTATAGTCTGGGGTTGTAATATCGTAAAAAACATAGAAGCTTTCTATGAAGGAGGCTATCTGTTCGTCCTGCTTCTCAGTGATGCAGCCTATTATGTGGTCTGTTGCGTGGTGTGTTGTCCTATCCCCCTCTGTTCAGCCCTTGTCTGCAGAAGTTTCTGTTGCTGAATTCTTCCGCCTGCCTAGTGGGCTAAGGGCTGTTTCCCCTGGTCTTCTCCTTTCCCTTGGTATAGCGCTATGCACTTAACTCCACTGTAATACGAGAACTGTGTGATACGTGTAAGTTCACGGCTTTTGTCCTTTCACGTGATCTGTGACGTCACATATTTGACCCGGTGTTACGAATTACACACTTTTATTCCGTAAACCTGGTCTTTGACGTAACGAATTTATTCCGACAGACTGCCGGCAACCGGAGGGGTCCCTCTCGGTGTTGTCACGATTAGGTCGCGGGGTGGTTGTACGAGCGGGTCCCTGGTTTATTTTAACTCAGACTTAAATTGAACCAGGGTCCCGGCCGGGCCTCAAAATACCCCGGCAGCCGCGAGGTGTCCCACAGGGCAACGCAGGGGTCACGCCCGAAAGTGCCAAAAAACAGCCCGTGAATTGCCCGGCAGGGCCCCTTTTCGAATTGTGACCTAAGCCTTACCAAATAGACATCTACACGCATGGCTACCGCATTGGAGCTACTTTTAACATAAAACTATTTTTCATTTAATCTGCAAGTAATTGTCATTCTATGTACCTCACTAGTGCTACTGCCTCACTAGTGTCACTTTTAGACATTATATTTTCACATTTAGTAGTTTTTTAATATGTTCATCATGTCAAGAGGTGCATTTTGTTCAAAACCAAAATTAATGAGGGTACAGATATCATCCATAGGATTTACTTGCTATGGCCTAACATGACCACGTCAGTAAATGATTTAGACATTTAATTTGTGTAGGGGTTGATGACTTATTGAATTATGACTAGTCGATAAACTGATAAGCAGGTGTAATCAGAAACAAGTTGCGTACTCACCTTGTGACTTCATCTTGAATGTGACGGCCTTTTCAGTTTGACTTCCGTCTGAGGACCTTACTCGACAGGAGAATGCTCCGACCCGGGAGTCACCAGAGTCATCCCATATTCTCACATTCCAGCGCCCTGTTACCCTGCCGGTGCTTCTCCATATGGGAAACCCCGTTCCTTCACCAGTGTTGACCTCTACACCGAACTGGTAATTGCTCTGTTTCAGCAGGCTACCCGTGTAGTAACAGTACAGCCAGGTGTCCGCTGACTCATCAAAGAACTGATACTTACTGACGATGGTGACATCTACTACACCTAAGAAAAAAAGCAGTCTTTGGTTATCACCATTGACAGTTATTAGGACTAATGGGTAAAGAACATTTTCTAGTCCATCTCAATTTTTTCTTGTGTTGTACAGTAAGAGTTCCCAATGAATATTTACTGAACAAATGCACTTTCTTCATTAAAAAGAAATGCTAGCGCGATTAGAACGCGAAAATGATTGCGTACAAAGTTATAAAACACGTGTGCGCAGTTAGAGCAAGACCAGGACAAAGAGGTAGATGTACAGAATGTATGCAGTACCAAGGCAGCACCAAATGAGGCCCAAAATGTACCCGCTCAAAATCGGGACAACACCTGGGCACTTTGCGAAAATCATCGCAACTAGAGGTTTCTAAGTAGTATCGTCATCATCATCATCGGTCGACGTGATCACACATGTTCGCACATGTTTACACACGACGGCGTTATACCGCCCCTTACGGGGTGACATACCCTTTCGTATGGCTAATTACAAGACGGGGATGCGCCAGGTCTCCCGTCCGGGTGAATGATGGAATTCATATTATACGAGACAGAGTATTACATAATACGAGACAGAGGTTCGCCAGGCCTCCATCCGGGTGATTTGAAGTGAATCACTAACTCCCGACAGAAGGATTTGCACCAACGCACACCGCACCATCGCACGTGTGGGGGTTCTTTACCGTGCATGGGGTATAGCTCTCCCCATACACGGGACCTCCATTTAACGTCCTATCCGAGGGACGACTCATTTTTCACTTGAGTAAAGTGAGGAAAGTTGTGTAAAGTGCCTTTCCCAAGGGCACAAGACCGGCAACACGGCAGGCGGATTCGAACCGGCGACCTCTCGGTCATGGGCCGAATACACTACCACTGTGCTACTCGGCCCCACAGTACCGTACTACCCGGAAACGCAGATGCAAACGCAAACGCACACATGCCTTCTATACATAGCATTCAACTCTTATTCTATAAGTTGTGTGTTGATCAATTAAATCTATCCAGAGCTGCAGCTTGTACTCTTCAGTACATTTTTAAGATAAAGTTTCGTCGCCAGGTCCTGGGCGGATTCTAACTGCAAGTCAACAAATTACAATGCCCAAAAAGTAGTCTGGTAGCTATAGAGTGTCCTACGGGGCCATGCAGGGGTAACGCCCCAAAGTACCGAAAACAGCCCGCGTGCTACCCGGTGGGCCCCTTCTTTCGAATTGTGGTCATAGCATGCATTACAGAGCATTAACTTTCACATTAAGCATTGTACTTCAACCTAGAAGAGATAAAGAACAGCTATGTTGTGAAGACTTCGGTATACAATGTACCACATTGTAAGGTTATATAGAGTGAGTGAGTGAGAGAGATAGAGAGAGAGAGAGAGAGAGAGAGAGAGACTTTATTAATTTAAAACTCTAGAGGTACAAACAGTTAACTTTTTGTCTCAAAGTTTAGGAGTAGATAGTTTTTGATAGTGATGTACTTTAGATTGACAATGATTTAATGCATTCTTTAGGAGTACCTAACGTTATACACTGAGCGACTTTCAATCAAGAAATCTAAAACCGCGCTTACCTGTTGCAGTTCGGAGGCAGGCCAGAACGAAGACAAACCGAAGCCAGTGGCGCTGAACGCACATCCTGGCCTCCCGCACGGCCCCCATTCAAATTTCGCTGGCCAAATTCACAATTTTAACGTGCAGATTTCGAGAAATGCATGTCCCTTAGTGGTACATTTCTCCGTTCGTGTTCAGGTGCAGAGTATATGTTTCATGAGAAAACTACTTCCTTGTGCCGTCACGAGAAATGGCGTTGTTTATCTTTAGTTGGTGCAGGTGGCGTGACCTTACACTCGCATCATGTCATGCATAGCTTAGTAGAAGCCCATAAACGACCGTCTATCGTACAAAGGGCATGACTTCAACCTGTAAAAACTGCGAAACATAAACAGTAAAAAAGTTGGTGTTTGGAAGGAGTGGGCTTTATTGTAACGACGAATAACATTGAAAACTTGTGACAAATGTTTATATGTTGTAAACTTGTAAAACCCTTCTCAATAGTTTTCCCTTACCACAAGTACAAAATCTTACAGTTATTGTCGACATATATTAAGTTGATATGGATGTTTAGTTAATGCTAATTTTTACGAAAGTTTGCCAAAGAAGAAATGCTGATCCTTATAAAGCGCTTGGGGTGACAGTAACTTACTTTAAGGTTGAGTCACTTTGTTTGTCGTGCTTTATGCATGGAGTATTGTCAGTTATTTTGTTCCTCATACTGCTGTTTACATTAGCACGTCCGTGCCTTTCACGGCGACACAGCAGCATAAATGGTGGCGTTTACAGTTTTTTTAGGCCGGGACAAGTCAATCTATAGTTTTTAGGCCAGAACAAGTCAATCGGATGTCTCACAGCAATAATGATGGGTGAACCTTCTGTGTAAGAGTGGTGTTGTGCCTTTTTTTCTGGATTAAAGGAGATATTGTAGTGGCTGCTGGTAGCTTGTAAGGGCGATGTTTGCTAGCAAGATAACTGGAGGACCCATGGATTGTTATGTTTAGGTATGTGGGTAGATTTTTAAGAAATCTTGCCTTTAAAAGAAAAAAAAAGTATCAGGACTTTCCTATCCCTGCCACTCCGAGCCTGTTTAGATGTAAGATAAAATCCCACCTAGAAAGGCTTTTTAACCCTATTCAGACCGGGCTTTTTTGGTCATCCCTGGACCGGGGGGGGGGGGCTTTTGAGGCCCTCCACTTCTAAGTCCTCTAACTCTTGAACGACGTGCCGTAGGGCCACCAAATTTTTAGGACATGATATCGACATAATATCTGACGAGTATTTGACGTTTGACGTTACGTTGACGTAAGATGACGTAATTATGACGTCATCAATCTGATTATATTGGCCGGACCCATGAAAATAGGGTATTCTCAGAAAACTTCAAGTTATACTACAAAAATGTAACAACAAGTGCAGATAACGGAATAATAATGTTTATTAAGACTTGTATTGCCAATAGCAAAATAGATGACGTCATAATGACGTCATAAAATGACGTCATGCACATCTAAGATACGAGTTGGGCTCCGCCATATTATATCCACCACCTTGAATTTTTAAAAGTACTTTTTTTGCAACAAATAATCACAAAGGGCAATGGAAATAGACTAAATTCATTCATTTAGATGGTTTTTGATGAAAAAATACCAGGTAGTTACAAATTTTAAGGGATAATTAGCTTGTTATTCTTGATCTGGCCATACGGTCCGCCATCTTGGATTTTGGGCCGATGACGTCATCAAATTAGCATAATTTATGCATATATATATAATTATGAAAGATATGCTAAATAATATAAGATTTTATTTATGTAACAAAATAGCAGTAATACAGCAAATAAATGTGAAAAATACATTGTTAGAACCAAAAATAGTGATTTTTGGCAAAACTGCCTGTCAGCAAACGGTTGCCATGGCAACACGAAAAAATGGAAAATTTGTAAAACTGTTGCCAACAATATTTTAGGAAAACTCACCAAATTTGGTGGCTTTAGCGTAAGGCGTTCTGGCGTTATAGGACATCGAAGTTGGCGCGGGCCTCAAAAGCCCCCCCCCCCCCCTGTCTGAATAGGGTTAATGGTTTCAAGCCTTGTTTTTATTTGAGCTTTCTTACCGTGGGGTCTGGGTGCACTGGAGCTAATTTGTTGCGTCATCTCTAAAAGACAATTGAAATGTCTTTCAAGATTTGACAAAAATAACGCAAGAAGGGTTTGATGGATCACGCTGATTGCTAGTATGTGGATATCTTAGGTATTTATCTACATACTCTATGCTTATCGTGCAATTCAGGGGTTAATTTGCTAATTTCTTAGACTGAATAAGCAAGTTTAGAAATCCACTATATTTCATATTATATAAATTTAACATGATCCGCCTTCCTGTATTTTGGCATGATATGTAAAGGAGCTCTTCTAATTCAAACGTTGAGCGTTATTTGGGGCACCTCATGTAGAGCCTCACATTGTTTGTTTGTGCCTTTATCTATACTCAAAAATAATCCATTCATAATATCCTCTAATCCTTCTCAGGTTAAAATGACCCAGAGCCTAAGTCACACATCCGGAACAAAGGTGTGACGTCAGCAAAGGGTCAAAGGTGCTTGGCAGTCGGTATCGGTCTCCGTCTCGGTTGAGGGAAGTTTGGTGGGCTCTGATGTTAAAAGCCTCTTTCACTCCCCTGAGAAAGTAATTCGGTTTGGAATCAACCTCATCTTTTTTAGTATGGTACTCGAGATGTGGCTTTTCTTAAACAAGAGGCCTCCATTAAACATCCTAACCGAGAGACGACCCTAACCGTAGCTGGGTCTGGGTCAAACACCTTACCGACTGCGCCACACGATCCCACATATTTGTGGTCATCAAAACTGTAGAACCTCTAGATTAATTATTATGATATTTATTATGTGGACAATGGTAAGGAACACGAAGGTTAAGGTTTTATTTTAGCGCCCTTTGTCTGTTACCTTGGTACTGCAGCAGGGCTCAGTAGACGTTTATTGCACTTTTTATCATGGGCATACTATGATTTTGATTTTTTTGGTTGCACATGGCTTTTAATGCAGGAAACAAGTTTTAAGGCTTGGGCCTATAACCTTGCTCTGCAAAGTAAATAAAATTCTGGTAGGTAGTACAATTTCGTTATTATTATCTTTTCCGATATGGCACGCGTTCATGGCAAACACACAAAACAGCTTTTTTTTCTTCTTGTCTATTAACAGTCATATGCTTTTAAATATCACTACTTTTCTTTAAAGAGTCGATATTTTCCTTGATATCCATATGTTTGAAATAATACTTTATGACACGCATAGACCGAAGAAAAACGAGTCAGAAGCGATATTATTATATAGTTATCCATACATATAGTCATGATTAAACATTAACACATCAACAGACGAAACACACCACAGAAAACCAAGATGGCCGCTTTGTTTTTGTTGAGAGCTGTGCCATATTCAAAATACAAGGCATCTTGAAAATTATATTAATTTTAATGTTAATATTGACAGCAGTTACCATTGATTACGATTATAAATTCAATTATCACTAACTTCATTTATCATCATACACACACATACAAGTCCGTCTCAGTCACTATCGAAATACGTCAAATTGTAAATAGTCGAAAAAAAAGTTCGATTTTTTTGGCCATGTGCTTTCTTTTTTCAGCCCGATTTTTTTCCAATGTAATTTACGCTGGAATTTTAAATTTTCCTTAGGCAAACTAGGTCCTGAAAACATAACGCTTTTTTTACGTTCGTTTTACTTCAGCACGATATACAGTTCATCCACCTTCATTACTTCATTATTCAGTAGCTACTTCATGAAATTAGTCTGCATATCATAGAGCTTGATTCTGCGCAACTGTTGTGAAATAACCACCTCTAATACGTCAATCGCATTCATTTCCTTTGCTTCATAATTGCATAAACATAACACTTAGGATTAATAAGTCTGGTAAGCAAACGCAGTGTATATACAAAGGCCGCAGGCAGTCGGCGGTGGAAAGCTTGTTAGCGGTAAGTATCGTTAAAACAGAGGAAAGGAGGGTTTAGCTGACCGATAGCTCGTCACTAATGCTGAGAAATCTGTTGGAGAAACACACGAACCGTAAGTAAGTGACAGATAGTTGTTTGGATGAAAGGATTCGATTAAAATCGACATAATGCATGTGAGAAGCGGTACGAAGAAGAACGCTGCCATGTTGTTCTTGCTTCTCTTGGTAGCTGCATGTGTAGGTTCAGGTCGCCTGCATGTTCCTCAGTGTGAGAGAACTGGATGGAGAGTGTGTGTGCCCTACAAAAACAAGTTGGGGTTAGTGTTTGCTCGGTTTAGCACAGATGTTTGTGTCATGTGTCAGGTCCCGAATGGGGGAGTTCTGTCTGGAAGTCCATTCCGATTGCTTGTTGGGGCTAAACGCGTTGCCGTAAGAGGATACCAGTTCCATACCCTGTCGGTAAAGAGTCTGGCACAACTCGAGCATTCTCGGCTTGACGCTTTGGGCCTCATAGAGGCAAAGATAACCGATGTTGAAAACAACACCTTCGCTAGGTTTTCCCGTCTCCAACAACTTTCCCTAGATTCTAACAGGCTTACAAACGTCAGACAGGTCTGGTTCACTGGCTTGGAGAGGCTCATGAGGCTGATTTTGTCCAACAACTGCATTAAGCAGATAGAGCCAGGGAGCTTCGAGCACTTAAACCACCTGCATATCTTGGATCTAGAGAATAACTTGTTACAGGTTGTAGACCCTGCCTGGCTCTATGGACCGAAATATGAGATGATCATATACATGGGGTTGAATGGAATCCACAGCATTTCCCCAGATGCATTCCAACACGTTCAGCTGGCCCAGATGCACCTGACAGGTAATGATCTGTCATGGTTGGATGCGGATGTGTTTCGGGGACAGACTTTGTTGACAAGGCTCCATGTCAGCAGTGGCATGTTGGCATCTGTCCATGATGCAAAACCACAAGCAGTGATGTGGAGCCTGCATCGGCTAGCCAGTGTGATCAGAGGGTCAACATTGCTTGTTGGGGTGCCCAAGTTCCTCTTCTGTGTCAGACAAAATATGGTAACTCGTGGACTCTCTTTTGGGTGGATGCGCAATGTGCCTAAGATCATCGAGTTAGGAGATGTCAACCCGGGAATGTCATGTGGTGATTTGGATGATTCTTTAAACACTATCTCCATCCAGGCCCCTACAGTTGTCCTGGCTACTGATGACGGCTCTCTGTCAGACAGTCTGGCCCCTATAACACATGAACAGTGCAGGCAGGTTTGGGAATATGATAGAGGCATTGCTGTGACAGTGGGCCTGGTGGAAAACCCAGTCTTCCGATTGGTTTCCATGGCACCAGAGAATGCAACCTTTGAAGGTGTTGCCATGTCATTTGTCCATACTCAAGACACAAACACACACTTCACCACCGAGTCTGGTTGCAACACTCATACAGGCACTACCCATGAGAATGCAAAGAACATCACGTGCATTCTGCTCACAAAAGACGAACACATGGAGTTGTTCTTCACGATTCCCCAGGTGCAATGCCAGGCACCCCCTACACCAACCACTTACATACAGGATGCTAATCACTCCAGCAACCTGACAAACTACTCCAAACACAACTACACATCTTCAGACCCGGTTGACATCTCCACACTGCAGGAGAGTACCACACCTGGACCAGAGGTTGCAACAGATCATGTTCTCATCTCAGTTGTTGTCTCGGCTGTTGTCAGTCTGGTTCTGTTGTTCCTAGCAGTGTTGGCATGGAAGTTGTACTCATCAAAGATGAAGGCCGAGGATGAGGTGGCCAGCGACGATGCACACGTTTGGACAATCCCGCCTGGGGTTGCCTTCCCCGGCTTGCTGAGGTCGGCTTCCCTCCCTGCATGCTCAAACAAGATGGCGTCGGATGACGTAGCCTCCTGTAGGTCATTGCCAGCTGTCCTAGATTCCGTTAAGCCTACTTATAGTGAGATTCCGGATGACATGGCGGTTGCACAGAGGCCTTTGCCTGTTCTCCCACATACTTCCTGGGAGATTCCTGATGACGCCATCTCTAGCGTCGCACGATGTTCTTCTCTCCCTGCAGTACCGTGCACATCCGGGGGTAACGCAGATGATGCGGCATCCTGCAAATCATCGCCGGCTGTCCTCCAGTCCATTGAAGCCACCTACAGTCAGATCCCAGATCACATAGCGGCTGCACAGCGCCCCCTGCCTGTTCTCCCGCGCACATCATGGGAGGCCCCAGATCAGGGTGTCGCTGCACAGCGCCCTCTGCCTGTCCTAAGACATACTTACAGTGTGATCCCGGATGAGGAGAGTGGACCCTTGCCTTTCTATGCTGATGCTCCAGAGCTTTTGCATCATGTTGTTAGAAACAGGAGAGAGCATCGACGAGCCTTTCGAGATAACACCAGTACTTCCAGCAGGGACCAGTCCTTTGCCACATATGGGTCAGCTGACCAGAGTAGAGCCCAGCGTAACAACTTCTATAGAAAAACTCCCGAAGTCCAAGGTATAAGAGTCCTTAGAAATCTGAGAACAGCTTTGGCTTCCCAGCCTGCTGACCTTGGTTTGAGGACGTTCGTCAATGTCACAGATGCAAACTTGTCCAGAGGTCAGAATGTCACGGAAGTTCATATCAGCTTCCTCACATTGCCTGGTGCTAATTGGCCTTGGGAAATGCCAAATGATGGAACCCGTATCACACCACGGCATGCATCTCTCCCACTAGTCACATTGCCTAACACCTACTGGCCATGGGAGATTCAAGGAGGGGTAACACATAACACATCAAATCGTGCGTCCCGATCCCCCGTCACATTTCCTAACACCTACTGGCCATGGGAGATACCGGTGGATAGAACCCGTACCACACCACGGCGCGCGTCCCTTTCTCCCGTCACACCGCCTAACACCTACGGGCCATTGGAGTCACCGGCTGAGGGCACCCATACCTCACCACGGCGCGCGTCCCTACCCCTTGTCACACCATCCAACACCTACTGGCCATGGGAGTTACCAGCTGAGGGAACCAGTAACACACTACGGCGCGCGTCCCTTCCCCTTGTCACACCGCCTAACACCTACTGGCCATGGGAGTTGCAAGCTGAGGAAACCCGTAACACAACACGGCGTTCGCCCCTCCCAGTCACACTGTCTAACACCTACTGGCCATTGGAGTCACCGGCTGAGGGCACCCATACCTCACCACGGCGCGCGTCCCTTCCCCTTGCCACACTACCTAAAACCTACTGGCCATGGGAGTTACCAGCTGAGGGAACTAGTACGACACCACGGCGCGCGTCCCTCCCCCTTGTCACACTGCCTAACACCTACTGGCCATGGGAGATACAAGGACAGGGAACCCGTAACACACAACGGCGCGTGCCCCTCACCCATGTCACACCACCTAACACCTACTGGCCATGGGGGATCTAATCAGGGGAGGGAACCCGTAACACACAACGGCGCGCGTCCCTTTCTCCCGACACATTGCCTGACACCTACTGGCGACGGGAGATCCAGTCAGGGGAGGTAACCCAAAACACACCACGGCGCCCCCCCCCTCTTGTCACACTACCTAATACCTACTGGCCATGGCAGATCCAATCAGAGAAGGGAACCCGTACCACACCACGGCGTGCGTCCCTCCCCCATGTCACATCGCCTAACACCTAATGGCCTTGGGAGATATCAACAAAGGAATGTCGTAATACATCGTAGTAAGCGACCTTCAATCAACTTTTAAAAACACATACAACCTTTGTTACCATTGCTTTGTACAGTGTCAAGCAGAAATGAGTTTTCCACAGACTTTTTTTTATAAATTTCAAACCTCTACAATGTCAAAAATGATTATCTTTGAACGTCAAAATTCCAATTTCATGAATTTTGATGAAAGTTAAAAAAATTGTATCATAAAATTGTATCATATTTGGAGTGACAATTTCCTTACAAAAATTCTAATATTGCGGTGTGATTTCTGGGTGCTAAAAATCTAATTATCAGGAGGCAGTCACAAATTATTTTTTTATGCTTGATAGAATTTTCCTCCTTTTTTATATTACCTTATTCAATTACAATCTCCAAAGCACATTTTCATTACGTGCCCATGTCATCTTGCGTATCAGATCTTCAAATTGCGACAAGTCACACGACTATCTGACTCGCCTGATGGCTGGAGTAACATCCATTTATATTAAAAAAAACGAATTTTTTTGATAATCTGTTTTCATCATAATCTTGTGCGGTTGGCATTGTATTGGGCTACTAAAAGAAATTAATGCCACTTTACTTACCTACACTGGTTAAACCTAATAATGTCTTATATTTCATTTAGAGATAGGTGGTACAAGCGTAGACGTATCATTGGCATATGATCTAGATTTCTAGATACTATCACATAAAATGCAAGCATTCAAGAAAAATATTAGAAAACAGAAAGATTAAAAAAAATTTAAAATAAATAAAATTACCGTCACCTGAAAAACAGCCATTCCGAAAAAAAAATCAGAAAACAGAAAGAATAGAAAAAAATATTTCAATCATTTAGAAATGAAAATTCAACAAAGTCAAATTGAGTAAAGATATTTGTTTTAGAGGTCAGTTGTAGAAAAATCGTTATCACCTGGTTACTTAGATATCCTAATCAACGTATTGTTACCTGAAATGCAGACATTCCAGAAAATATTAAAGAACGGAAATTAACAAAATAACAATTTAATCAATGAAAACATAAAAGCATGAAAGCTGGTCTCTATCAAAATTCCACTCACTTGAATCGTCAGAACAGGGGAGGGGGGGATTATGACATCTGACGAACTTTGACCCGGTGCTAAAATCATACGTGCGCAAAATCACGTGTCTTCATCACTCCGGTCAAAAATCTGAGGAAAACCTTAAGTGTCGGCCGAAAATTACAAGGAGTGACATTGAGTTGGAAGAAAAAAAAATCATTTTACAAATTTCTTTTTTTCTTATTACGGAAACTGTTGTTGCTGAAGTCATGAAAGGTTGTATGAAATTCAAATATTTATACATAGTATTTTTGAGAGAAGCTTCCAGGTTACTGTAATGAATTCAGCTTGTATTTGTATAGCATGTATTTGTACAGCATGTATTTGGTTTGTGACTATGTTAGGTTCTCTATTAATGTGTAATATTTTCACAAACCCCACTTTAAGGTACGTGTGTCCGTATGTACACGTGGTGGTCAAAAATAAAGGTTTAGCATCTTGTAAAAAAACAACAACTGGAGAGTAGTTTGCAAAAGAAAGCCAGAAACATATCAGCTAATTATAAATACTAGCTTTACAGCAGATGTTTGATTAAACTTAACCGAATTCCACTTATGAATATGTAATACAAGGGAAAAGGCCGCAAATGACATTAGGGAGCTAGTTCAATGTGAGACTTAGATTATTGAAATTTATCATGTAAGAAAATTGATCTTCAAAACTTGAACACGTCTAACGTTAAACCAATGAGCTGTGACTATCATTGGGCCTCAAAATGCATAGACTTGCATGATGACCAACCTGCAACTCAACTATCGTCAAACAAAGAAGTCAACATTATCATGGACGGAACTATAGTAAAGACACACAGTGATAAACTGAATGATAAGTCTGCATCCAGAAAATTCAGAAGCGAACTCAAATCCTAGGCTACATGATGTGTACATGGAAAGGAGTCACACATCGTTCACTCCGTCCCACTCGTGGAAGATGGTTCTGGATACGTCATGCCTGACCGGTCTGCGGCAGTGAAAACCTACAAAAGCCTAACTTGTAACTTAAAGCTTTAACGGGACATGTACAACATTCCCATTCCCATACAAAACTGATGTGGTGTGCTCCAAGCATATCTTTACTACAATGCAATCTATCTACCACCAGAGACATGCATATGTAAGGTGTGAACTTTCTGCAATAATTCGTGATACTCGTTATCACCTTTTTGTCTGATAATGCTCATGACTTGCGTAGATGTGGCAATGACACGGGTCATCACTGAACCATAAAATCTTGTATCTCAGCATCGGCTGTCTGACTGGTCCGTGTGAAACACCGCCACGATTCTCAGTACAACAAACAGTAACAAAAACAACGTCTTTACTGACTCATAAATGCAGCGTTGTTGGTCATAACGTGGTTCAACCCAACTCTGTGCAGCATCTGAGCCGACAAACCTAAGATATGTTATAAGTCAACCTTTTATGTGACTGAGGACCTTGCATTATGTTCCGTAACGCTGTCCTTGAGGAAACTGTGAAAATGGATTCAATTTTTAAGGCAGACTTATACCATGACAGCCGAAATAAGCTTCACATGTGAATACTTCATCGAACATAAAATTGCCCATCAACTGACGCTCGCAGATAAAAACCTACAAGAAAATACTGTTGTCTACAAGGCCAAGTTCTGACATTGGAATTTTTTTCTTTAAAGGCTCTGACATGTCACAGTTCATGGTCATTTCCCCTCGAATTTTCCTCCTTCTGGTTGTCATATGGAAATAAAACAAAAGAACAATGAATCTCCATTGAACTCTGGTATGTACTTATGAATCAAGATTCAAGACAATAACCTGATGTATCCTAGCGTCGTAATTGAGATTTGTATAAGGTATGTATCTCTAACAGACCTCCCTTGTCTTGTTACATATACTTTTGAAATGGCTTTTTATCTAAAAATACCTCGTGCATGTAACTTTATATAATAAGATTTTGCATTTTGTTTGTAAATTTGAATTGCTCTATGTATACAGTGACAAAGACATCATTGTAATTGTTAACCATTGCTTATTATATTTCATGCTAAATTGAACTATGTTTTATTTCGCAATTTTCCTATATATGTCATGTATATGACGAAACTCAGCTATACTAAATGTTAAATTAATGGTATACTTTGTGCCTACTTTGTACAAATACACTGAGTAAAATGTGATATGAATAAAGTATCAGAAGAGACTATTCGTTGTAGACCTTAATTTGTTGCTTTCTATGTCCATATAGTCAGCCAGGAAGCCATTGACCCATTACATATGGAAAAAAGAAGCTTAAATGCCGCAATAAAAGTGCAGAATACATATACAAAATAAAAAAAAAAGTTACTAACTAATCATCAAATTCGGATATAGTACCTTACACAACTAGGTAGGGCAATTGAAAATAAAAGTTTCATAATCTTTTTTAATGAAATAAAAAAGATTGTGATGTATTTATATTGCAATCCATACTACACTATGGGGTTGCAATATATTGTTTTTCTCGGTTTCTTCTTCTCCTTCTGTCAAATCTTCAAATGGATTCAACTTTTTCATTTTTGGGCCAAATGAGCTGAAATTTGGCATGGAGGTACGGATAGCAAATACCCCAAGGTGTTGTTTTTTCCCCACTTTTTTGATAGAGGACTTAGAAATTGTTATACAGTCAAACCTGTCTATAGTGGCCACTCAAGGGACCTGACAAATGTGGCCACTATAGACAGGTGGCCTCTGTATAGAGGTGGCAACTTGTAGATAAAATACCCAAGGGACCGACAAAAAGTGGCCACTATGGATAGGTGGCCCCTCTGCAGAGGTGGCCCCTAATACAGGTTTGACTGTATTTAGTGGTTTTGGTCATTTTTAGACCAAATATATATATTTTGGGCCCCTGAGCCCTGGTATTACAACCTAATGACCTGCAATTTGGTACAGACGTGCATTAGACATATGATCACAGGAACCCTTCAACACTTTCTTCATAGATGACTCCAAAATTGAGTTATTTTGGGATTTTGGGCCATTTTTAGCTAAAAATGTATATTTTTGGCTCCTATGCCACAGTATTACAACCTAATGACCTGAAATTTAGTACATAGGTGCATTGGACATATGACCACAGGACTCTGTCAACACTTTCTTCATAGATTACTCCAAAATTGAGTTATTTCGGGATTTTTTGCCAATTTTAGCTAAAAATGTATATTTTTGGCTTCTATGCTCTTGTATCAAAACCAAATGACCTGAAATGACAACCGGCATGAATGTATGTTGGACTAGTGCCTACAAGTACATTATTTTAACTTTGAGCATACCTTACTTTAAATTGTTGAATTTTGGGATTTTTTTCCATTTTCAGACCAAAAATGTTAAGTTTTGGCTCCTCTGCCTTTGTATGAAGACCAAGTGATCTGAAATTTGGTATGACGGTGCTCAAGGTATGTGGTCAGAGGGCTCTATTCATACTTGTGGTTTACATCACTTAAAATTGTTAAATGTGGGATTTTTTTTTGCAAAAGGTTGATATGGAACAGTACATTTTTGCATATGTATGATGGATTGCAATATGCTGTATTTGCTCCAAAGCAAATGTCGGCCTTTCTAGTTTCGCATTGTTTTAGTTTTCACATCTTGTACAGAAGGAAGCCCCTAGCTTTCACGAGAGAAGGTGAGTCATTTTTTCCACATCTCTATTCACATAATAAATCCCTTCACATTGTAGCCTATTTACAATCATGGAAGTGTTTTATAAGGTCAGTCATGTTTAACCCTATCTAGACCGGGCTTTTTTGGTATACCTGGCACGGGGGGTGGGGGGGGGTGGGGGCTCTTTTGACCCCATCCCCCTTCGTAATTTCAAAACGGCTTGGGTTACGATCACCAAATTTGGAGGGAATGATGTACTAGTAAAGTCTTATTTTTTTAATTTTTGTATCGTTATGACGTAATATGACGTAATTATGACGTCATCATGTCATATTTTGGGCTAAAATCGTCTGAATATGAAATTTCAGCTATACTTACAGGTTTTAAACAAAACTATAAAAGTTACAATATTGGTGTCTAAGTCTGCCAAGTCTTTTGTTGCCAAAAACGACGACACTGACGCCTATATGACGACAGAAAATGACATCATTTGTCCGCCATCTTCGATCGACAAGCTTGAATTTTCTAAAATACGATTTTTTCCACATACACCCCCCAAAACCAATAAAACTGGACTAGAAAGGTTCAAATAATTGTGTCTTCTAAGAAAATAAAAGATTTTGACGGTTTTTGAGTAAAAGTGATATGTATTTATCATTGAAAATATCATTGTCCGCCATCTTGGATTTTGACCCATGACGTCATCAAATTAGCATAAATTATGAATATTCAATTAGAAAAGTTACTTACAATTACACAGGATGTTAATGCTGTAGATAAAAAAGTTTGGTCTAGCAATAAAACCTTAAAATCCCATAATTCAAACTGAAATTAGTAAATTTGGTAAAATATGCCTGTTAGAAACCCGTTGCCATGGGAACAGGAAAAATTACAAGCAATTTTTTTTTCAGAATTGTTGCCAACAATATTTTAGGAAAATTCACCAAGTTTCGTAGTCCTAGCATAGGTCGTTCGGCAGTTTTACGACGTCAAATTTGGCTCAGGCACTTTTAGCTCCCCTCCCCCACACGGTCTAGATAGGGTTAAAATAAGGATTTAAATAGGTACTTGAGGTCGTATATCGGCATGGCACATAACTGGGTTCGAATCTGTTGCTATGAGACCAATGTTGTGCCCTTGAAAACATCACTTTACACGACTTTCCTCATTTCACCCAGGTGAAATAAAAGCCCTAAAATCGATGAAGGCAGTCACTAAAACAGGACGTCACGTGTTTGCTGAGAGCCACTTTTTGAAAATAGGTTAAAGAACCCACGATACAGTACTTATTTGAGGATTTTTGGTCCTTCCTAGTGTGAGTGGTTCAAAACCCTCAGTTCTAGAATTCTTCTGTCGCACCCGGGGAATTACGTTCGCATTGAGGTCCCTTAGTTTACTGACAAATTGTGGCCGCTCCCGATTCTTGCGATTAAGTTCCACCAATTTCAAGCTCCTCAAAATGCAGGCCCTGGCTGCAAAGAGAGAGATAAGTCTCCCCACCCGGTATCATATTTTTTTATATCTTTTATAGGCTCTTGACCTCACGCACATTCCTCATATCATCGTGCACTACTAGTATGGGGTTAATCACCCGCCTTGAGGCGTGTGTTGAAATAAAGATGCCTGATTATATGCCACTCGTATCTAACTTAATCTCCATCTATTTCTTCATGCTTAACCTTATCAGGCTGAACGCTCCATTCACAGTACGTAAGACGTAGGAAGACGTACACTTTTGATCCACTCACACTGGAAAGTGCGGTGGGTTTTTTAACGCACGTGAGGTGTGGTTTTCTCCAAACACGGGACCTCTTTATAATGTTCTATCCGAGGGACGGCCCTAGACAAAGCTTAGCTATAGGTACTCACCTTTCACCTGTTAAGTGAGGAAGGTTTTGCATACACTTCCAAAGGCACAAGATCGGTGACATGGCAGGTTTCGAAACCGGGACCTCTTGGGCCTGAGCCCAATGCTCTGTCGATTACGTCACGCGATCTCACTCGATGTAACTTAATCAGGTACGTGTATGACATAAACTGCGGTGCTGATATAAATCACAACTGGCCTCCGGTATTCCTTTTAGTTTATTTCTTTCTGCTGCACATCAATTATTTTTTACATTATAATTACGCACATACTGAGTTAGTGCTTTCTGGAGTAAGTAAAAAGGCTATTCCACAGGGAACATTATCAACATTGTATACTTTCCAGATAAATTCGGTACGTTTCTGTACCTGAAAGTTTGTTGAATAAGGGGGCTGGGCCTTCTGTTTGCAGATTATAGGACCTAGAGAGCGGCGAATTGCGAAGATAATTCACGTATCGTACATGGCCCACGTCCGTCAAAATGGCCGACGGCTTTTGGTTTATTTCGTTGCGTACTTCATTAGGGGTAAAAACAACCATTAGAATTTTCGAAGTCGAAGTGATGGATTTTGCTTTTATTTATATTTTGCCATTTATCAGGATACTTTTGTATATTTACCGTTAAAATATTTCTTTGTATACGCTGTTGCTTCTTTTCAGCCCCTTAACAAGTTATAAAACGACCGGATATGACAAAGACAATTCGTACCATATTGCTTATATGGTATACACAAGAACCACATCACTATCCTGGACGTACACTGTAACAATAATGTACACAATATATAAACTTAACATTACACACATGATGAATAATATACCATTTGGCTCGTCCCTGAGGCGTCGCCAAAAATGCTACACTTCGTACACTTTGGTATATATGTTTCGTACACAGTGACACACTTGACAAGCACAACCATATCAAGAATCCATTCTAAGACACCAAGCTGGTTGTTATTTTTAGTACTTACAGATTTTTTTTAAATTCTTGTAGTCGTATAGATGTGACATATTGGAAATATTCTAAAACCTTATCAATGTTCTTAATATTTCCCGGTTGTATAAAACTTCTTATGATTATTAAATAGTTCTGGTAGTGGATTTAATAAATTCAATTTTTCTAGATTATGGTAGCAGAGTAGTATTAGCATTTAGCATTATTTACCATCATTCGTATTTATCATGTTCATTTTGTGATCTGGAATTATACTTTTAATTAGCACCATGTACCGATGACTAGCATAAAGACCCACTTTTGTTCATTAGTTAAATCTACAAAGCAATACAGAGACAATCGTATTGGCTACTGTTGGCGGGGGGGGTACAATTTTGCACTTTTTGACAATGATTCAAATACGTAAGAATATGTAAAAGAATCAAAGAGTTGCTTGAAAATTGTTCTCAATCCAGACACTTTCAAAATCTTTCCAAAGATAAATCCATAAGAATATAAGTTTAAAAATTCATTTTTAAAATGAAATTACACCTTTTTTAGATACGACATTCTTTTATTAAAAAAGTAAAACCTTTGCAAATATAATCTGAAAATCCCCTTGGTAACTTGGAATAGACTCTATGACAAAAAATCCTATCCTTATCGTCACAGGAATGCTCAAATTTAGCTGTAGGACCGGTTTCATTTACACGTATACACACTATTGGTTTGTACAAGTCTGTGTAGATATTTACTTTACTTTTTTTTTTTTCAATAATTTGAAGGCTTTGGGGTGATTAGCACTCACTAATGAATTTGATTCCTTTCGTATATGGTATTATCAGTTTATTTTTATTTTATTTTTTTTTTTACATTTTTGCGTGTTTATTCAAGCGAAGGTTCGGTAACCGTCCTCTACTATGTCTCTCTCTAAATGTAAATACTTTTTACGTCAAATATAGCATCTGTAAACAGCGACACCTATGTTGCAGTGTGCACGTGGTGTGAACCAATCAGAATGGCCCTGACGACAGTGGCCCTGACAGACAGTCAACGAAACGTCGCTTGAATAAAACACTTTTGATTTGAAAATAATTGTGAAACAAACCTCTTGATTTTTTTTACAAAAATCGTGTTATGATGCAATTCTAAGAACCTTATATCTGTGCACAAAATAAAGCGCTTACCAACAGGCCGACTGCCAAGCTCGCTCCTTTGACCCTTTGCTGACGTCACACTTCTGGTCTGGATGTGTGACGTAGGCTTTTCGTCATTTCAACTTGATAAGGATCAGAGGACTGATCTGAAGCTTGTTGGTTAGCGCTTTATTTTGTGCACGCAAATATGGTTCTTAAAACTGTAACACAATGTTAACTACCGTCACAGATGAGCTTACATTTCGAAAACATCGTCTTATTTGGCATGAGATTAGATACACAATTCACAAAGTTGACTCCATCTGAATGCGATTGCCCTGGTCTCGGTTATGTGAGAAGTGAGACTCGGAGAAGTACGTCATCTTAGTCGCCATGGTTCTCCTACTGCCGCTGCTGCTCGCACAGGACGACATCTTCTGGAAAGCGTCACACGGCCAGCCTATAGCGCGGAGGTACACCTAGGTATAACAACAAATTGTCATTTACAAAACGTTTAAATAAACAAAAAAAAGTTAGCATAGAAGTCCAATTGGTGGAGGACCTGCCTCTGGACCAAAAAATGGCGCGCCCGAGTCCTAGCTGTGTCGTTAAGGGCACGGTCACATAGGTCGTGCGATCGTCGTACGATTTTGATACCATAGGATTTTTAAGCAGGCCTTGACAGAACCAACCACTGACATAGATCCAATATAACATTTTGTGTACCAAGAAAGTTGAAGTTTGCAGGAGACGTACATTTTTGTCCTCCAAATTGCCCGAAATTAGCGATCGTGTGACGATCGCAAGACCTATGTGACGATGCCCTACCTGACATGTACAATTCTGGAAAGGGTCGCAGTCTTAGTTTA
This sequence comes from Branchiostoma floridae x Branchiostoma belcheri, assembly GCA_019207045.1. NCBI lineage: Eukaryota > Metazoa > Chordata > Leptocardii > Amphioxiformes > Branchiostomatidae > Branchiostoma > Branchiostoma floridae x Branchiostoma belcheri. The sequence continues at coordinate 18,918,624 of CM033037.1, read as the reverse complement.
CAACGGAACGTAAAGCGCAATCTTCTTCTCCCTCTAAAAATGGCTAGGGGAATTTACTAGTACCTGCAAACACCGTGTATAGGGTCTACCTTCTCTGTTAGGAAGAAAAGACCTTCAAGGAGATAGCATTAATCAAAATTTCTTTCCTTTCTTTTTAAAATCCACGACGAGGCTGTTCAGAAATTTCCCTAGTTAAATCCTATCACTTTAGAATACATGGTAAGACTAGGATATAGACCTAGAAGTCGAGAATCATTATTTTGCTTCGTACAGCGTAGTTTGTTACATACCTGGCGAAAGTTCTTGGACATGAAGGCGTAGCATATAGGATTGACACAGCTGTTGAGGTATCCCATCAACTGGAACGCAATGCTCATGTAGTAGACCTCAGGCGTGTACGTGTTCACCACATCAAAGGCCTTCAGGACATTGAGAAGTAAGATGGGCACCCAGCAAACGGCAAACAGTGCGATGACCACTATCAGCATCTTTATCAGCTGAAACCAGGTGTGGACAAAATAGTAAGAATCTATGGATGACATCAATGCATACATTAAGCTCAGAACAATACTTCTCCGAAGATGGTCAGCATGACAAAAATTTGGAAATAATACGTGATGCTTTAGCCGAATGATTGTACTTGTAGAATTGACACTAGCGTAAGAGCGTCGAATGCAGAAAATTATGATGCCAGTGTATCACACTAGTGTCACCTTTACCACAGTAGTTAACTTCTAGGAGAAAGGAATGAATGATTTGTTGGCTGTAGTACAATGTTTCGTGACTTTCTATCCTTGTATATATTTCCCTTCGTGAAACGAAGGGTTTGTGGTCAGTGTTGTTTTGATGTCAGGTGGTCGTTTGTCAGCTTGATAACTAGGGTACGCGTGGATGGATGGTTTTGATATTTGGTATGTGGGTAGGATTAGACATGACGAAGTAATGGCAGGAATTGCGTTACGGCAGGGCGCTCTAGCGGCGTGTTATGGTACTACAGCGGAACTTCTGGTTTTGCTATTTTTTGTTTGGGACTTGTTTGGGTGATGATTTTTAAGTGGTAGGTAGCTGTGGTAGGCACCTTACTATGTAAAAGCATAGTAAGGTGTGTCAGTTTTGGACACCTAGGGGTTTCGCAGGGGCGTTGAAAGTAATTCTTGTTTTAGGTTTTGAGAAGGAATAATGCTAGAAGGGGTTGATGGATGTTAATGACTGTAGGTATGCTGACAGCTTACGTAATGATGTACATAATTGTATGCTTGTTATGCAAATTAGGTGGTAATTTGCATAATACAATAGGTATGTGTAGAAACATTCGACACTCTGTGTCTGTGAACAACACAGCTCCTTCAAGCCAAGACAGATTGATCTGATATTTGGTATGTGGGTAGCTCTTGAGACGGAGAAGAAACGTACGAGGCGTTTTTTTGTTTAGTGGCTTTTGACGGTTTTGCAGGGGATGTTTGTACTTGAAAAATAGTGTATAGTGTGCTAAGTGTGGCGATTACGCAATAGTGGTTTATATTTAGGAGTTACGTCATTCTGCGTGGGCTGCAGCTAGTTGTGCATGGGCTCCCCACAGGAAGTGACCCCAAAGGTCATAGTTGCGCAATAGAGGACAGCACGACTTATATATACCAGACGATTACAAGACAATGGTACTATAGGGACAGTACATTATACATAATGGGGTGTAAATGTTTCCTATAAGATTTGATAATCTGTAGATTAAGGGCAATGAATAAGGGCAATGGTGATATTGTTTACAGGGCCCTATATTATACGTTTTAATAGGGTTGTACATGTAACAGTTACTACCGGTACAATACATTGTTGAACAAAGCAGGGTTTGTTTTTCACAGTAAATTTTAGTCATTGACGAGATTGTTTATAGGGATTGTACATTAGACATATAGGATGCACAATGTAGTGGACTTCATTGTGAAACAAAGAATGCTACATCATCATTGTTGCAAGCAACAAGTCGGCAATAATGATCTGTAAAGGGGGCTGTACAAAGAAAAACTATAATTTATAATATCACTTTGTAGAAACGTCCATGCAATGTATCAAGTCGTCAATATTGACAATATTGATCCGTCAACCCTTCCCTTGTTATTACCATCTAAAGGGATTTTTCTAACATTTTGTAAATGGGTCAGTGGGCTGGGAAGATAGCAATTCACACATCCTTGCAAAGTATGGTTGGGTGTCAATGCAGCAATGACCCACCACAAAGGATCCACCAGTGCCCAGCAGTGAAATCTAAAATTATACAGAGGCAACAACATGGCTTACTTTTATGGGGGCAATTAACTAATTTTACCATTTGGCAAAGTTTAATGTGAAAGAATCACACAGAGGTTTCACCATTATTCTAAAAAAATATTTTGCACAGTTACTTTCAAAATATTTCTAAACTATTCAAATGAATTCAAATAGATGAATATTTTCTTGGTCAATTTAAAAAAAAATCAATTATTGTGGGTTAGATATTCTTTTATTCAACATAATTCAGACTTATTACAAATATCACCTAATATAAAATCCTCATGGTGACTTGGAATTGACTAATGTGTCTTATCTTTGGGTATCTGCTATTTTGAAATGAAGTAGGCGTATAATTTGGGTACCTACTGGCTGGCAAAATACACCTAGTTATTATTATCAATATAAACTGTCCTCATTATTTATGCAAATTAGCCCCTGATTTGCATGATGAAAATTGATTATGTAAGGCATCTCCAAAGCTATCTCACTCGCTCGCTCACGGCCCATGACAAAAGCTATCTGCATTCCAAATATTATGACAATCTGTCAACGCAAACTATTCCACTTCAAAGGGATGATACAGCTACATAGGCGCGAAAAAAGTTGTAGAATTCCGAGAATTTTTGCCAATCGAACGTGTCATTTTCTGTAAGGCTAGCCCCTGAGATGTCTATAAAAACACCCTCCAACCACCACACCCTAGCCCATTTCACGAAGGTTGAGTTCTACGAACGCTTGTTTGAAATCAAACAACAGTTCTATTCTAGTTGCCTTCTAAATTGAGCAAATTTGAATGTCGCTCAGACTTTTTTTTTTGACAACGTTGTACCTGTTTTCTGCCCTGTTGCTCCCGGAAGGTCTCCAGGTTTCGATTGACGATTCGGGCACGGCTGCGAGGTGGCATGAAGGTGGGCTTTGGCCGTTGCCATGGCGACGAGGAACCGTTATCGTTTGAAAAGACGACGGTTCCGTCCCTGTAGCTGCTGGAGGAGTGGGTGGTGCTACCCTTGACGCGGACCACGAGTCCCATCGGAGGTGGTTGTCTGTAAGAAATGAAATAAAAATGGTGTTCGCATGACCTACGTTTCCAAACTTCGTACCAATATCGTTGCAGAGATTCATTAGTCACGTATGTACACAATTTATAGAATTTTTGTCACTGACAGGCAGTGAATACTTTTTAAGGTAAACACACATACCTCCAAATTTTCGATCGCTATCAGTCCATCTTGTTCACGGAGGTGGGGTGAGGGGGTAGAATATCCACGCAAGTCTCGACCTAGTTCGCACAACTCTCGTGAGAACTAGGTCACTCCGTGAACAAGATGTAACGTTACTGATAGCCATCGAAAATTTTGAGGTTGGTGTCTGTACCTTTAAGAAGTAATCACAGCTTGATGAAAATTCTATTAACTGTCTTCGCATGAAAACTTATCGTTGATGGCAAATTCAATTATGAATAACTACTTAGAACACTTTGAAGATTGGGGCGTACTTAATGTATCCGTGTACTGATACCTCCGGGACATAACGTTGGAGACACGCGACTGTAGCAACGTAAGAACCAGATAACCTGTGTCGCCCCCCGGCCCCTATGCGCCACCATCAAAGTCAAAGTCATTGATTCGGAACCAGATATATTTCTTAGAGGAGTTGAAGTTAAGATTTGAGCCCAACTTCCGCCATTGAACAGGCCTGGGGTGGGGAGAGGGGCATAGGTTATCGGACACTCACGACCTGTTGCTAGCTCCTACGTAAAAGTACTAGTTCATTTGTTATTCGTATTGTATTATGTCTGATGATACTTCAATACGTTCCGGGATCTTATCGATCGTGAATGCTGAGCTAAGATGTAACTGATATACCGCATTCTGCAAACAAGTCACTGATTACTGCTGACATGTTCGGAAAATGCCAATAATCGATAGTGACGGAGGACTGTTTAGAATAAGAATCAACGCAAATGCAGTTGCAATATTTGGAATTGACAAAGTGCTGTAGATCAAGCTTCTTGGTCCCAACAGGACAATCAGCCAATGAGACTCGAAAAAAAAGGCTAGGAACTCTATTGAGAATCATTGAATAGCCGTCTGTGTATTATTGCATATAAGGTCTTTACACTATCTTTTATCGGTGATTTCGCAATTGTGAAACCTATCCGAACTGGGCAATAAATGATTTAACAATAATGGGATGTTATGTACTATCGTTCAATTTTCGTTCTTAAAAATGTTTTGGTCATACTGTGAATCGTACAAAGCCGCAGCTAAAACTAATAGATATATGCTAAAATGCAAATACGGGTTACATCTGTCATCAATTCTAACGTTAGAAAAGAATACGCAAAAGAACAAAATAAAATGAAAAAAATCCATTGTTCATTATGCTATACTCGGTGACACAGTCGGTGTGTTAACCTTCGTGTCTATTTCCTTATAAAGACAACTTTGTTGCTCCCCACACTTCCACTAGTTTGGTTAAAATGTCATATGTATTATATAGATAGAGTCAACCTTGCCTAAGTTGAACGAGTCAGACTTACAGGCGACAATGTGTGGGAGGGTGATGTCCGACCTGGCCCTGCGTCATCACGTCCAGCATCTTGTTGCTGACCCACAGGGTCCGGCAGATCCGGCCGTACGTGTACACCTGGTGGACACAATAGTTATGCAGGGTGAATGAGTTTAAGAAGTTAAACTGTGTTGGTAGACATAACTATGGCGTTTTTAAACTATATTGTATAATTTTGTAACATTTTGTTAGATTTTAAGAACAACAAATTATTAAAACAAAGCAAAAAGCGACTAGATTTTTGTAAATTCATAAGGCCTGTAACGACCCCAAATTTGAAATGGCCGGGCCTTAAATTGACGTGATAAAAAACCAATATGACTGCATTGCTTAGAATGGCGAAATCTTTCGGGATATAGAATAGAATGAAATTGAGCTTCTTGTATAATTGATATACAGTGTGTGGTGAGTTGTTATGACCTTGAATATTTACGAATGAGATAAATGCCACCCTAAACGTGTCTATAATCACATTATCGCCAATCTGATTGGTGCCCTGTTCCAGAGATGGTATAATAATTACGTGACAGCAAGCAACAAGTATGTGACCACCACCACTTCGGGTCATACCATTACGATGAAGGGGAGGAGGAAGATGACGAGCGCTCCGTAGACGATGTAAACCTGGTGGTATACAACAGATGGCCAAGATGGCTGACAGTGGTACACCGTAACCTCTGCAGAAATCGGGTAGCCACGAACTGTCTGAAGAAAAATTCAGCATATCAATATTCCATCTCATATCATACCTGAAAACTGTTTAAAGAATATTGTAGAATGTTGGTGCAACAGTTTAGATATTCCTAATTTCACGTTCTCCATTAACATTGACATTTCTACCCTAATTTTTAACACATTCGCACCATTTTTCACATTTCATGCGGTGATTAACAACGCAAAAGCAAGCCTCGACCAAGTCCTCTCAACTACTTTGTCCTGTTATACTAGAACGGGCTCTTCCATAAGTATTCCATGCATAATGAAGTCATTCATATTGAATACCTTCGTCTCTGAGCTGTCATTTTCCCAAGGTACGAATGAAGTCATTAATATCATTTTTATTCAAGAAATTGATTTTTCCATTATAATCCCAGGCCAAATTGACCGCTTCAGACCAGATTGACCTCATCGCCCATGTTAAATAGACCTGTCCGAAGCGATCCTCATGTGTATCCTTTTCTAAAAAAATAACCATGTCCAAACGTAGTTTGAATTTTCACAGTTATTTCACATTGAAGACCTAGTTGGTACCAAATTTTAACCCACGAGATTATGTCATACTTATGTCATCTAAATACTATTAAAACGTTTTAAATGTGTAATGACTGTAATATGTAATACAAGAGCAACAACATGGTGCAGTGCAATACTTTGTTTTGTAAAGAGAATATAATTCAGCCCTTAGCTGCCACGCCTATTTACCAAATAAACCATTATTGATTGATAACCTCCCAAAGTACACAAAGTAGGATAAAGGATAAGGAGAAACTGTTGTTTAGAAAATATGTTATAAGGACTGTCTGTTAAAGATTGAAATGAGTACCAGAGTACAAATGCCCACGAGTCATATACATCATCTTAGCTTATTACACCCATTTAGTGTATGAGTGTAATTCATCAGATAGTTTTTAACTCGATGTATTAAGGAATTGATGGGAAAAAACGTGCAATTCAGCCAATTGGCTACCAAATGTTGAAGTTGTGTTGTGCAACAAATAAATCATTCATTCATTCATTCATTCATTCATTCAACACGGCAACCCTGACGTTTACCACAGGGACCCTGACGTATGTACAAATCGGACCTATGTGTCTGCTGAGTATGCTAATAGAGGACCTAGACCATTGAAGACGAAATCCTCCGACTTCACAAAAGAAACCTAAAGAGCTATTAAGGGAGCTCACAAGATAGAAGACGCCGTGAAAAGTGAAAGTGATATCGATCCAGTTCAGCTCTCTTAAGAGACATTCCTCCACTTGTCGTGACAGAGTTTTACGCGGGGAAAGTCTCCTTCTATCTCTTCCGACATGCACAATTAACGGCTTAACGTCACGTATTAAGGACTGCAGCGCTTACCGGTAGGGTGCATGTCGGGTTAGGTTATTTGTAATATCAGGGAATAGTGGCCCAAAATACGCATTTTTTTTCTTGAAAATGGCTAATTGACACCAACAATGAAATAGATTTAATGAACTGTATCAATTAAATTGAGCACAAATTCTTGGAAGGTAACTGCTCACTTTATCGTTTGCTAAATTACAAATTTAACCAGTAAATGTAATAAAGTCGAATTTATTCTATTAGGATTTAGCAGGGAAATTAAAGCGACATTAAAAATAACTTATATGTGACATTGGATTAAAATATGATTAAAAATTGGAGTGGATGGTAATAAAATTAATACCACACATACATGCTGCTTAGATTTAAAAAAAATCATTATTCACATTGTTATTGACAGCACGATAACTAGTGGTAAAACTATCTTTCTTTTAAACAAACGATTAGCAATAACAATGTTCAATCCCCGTGTACAAAGACTAGAATAGTTCCAAGCATTTGTACATCTGCCCCTCTACCTGACTGTTAGACATGATTGGGGTAATCAAATACAAATGGTATACATAGATACGGAGTACAACACATATACTGTATCACACGTTGTACCGGATTACTATATCAGTTCAAAGAATTTGTATTTATGACATACCCTACCAAACTATGGAATTCAATGCAAGATCTCTACGTATGAATCCGAAATTTGAATTTTGGGAGTTTTCGGGGGCACAAAGTGCGTTCGAATATTCTATGAAAACATGACATTAAAATCACCTGTAAATATTCACCTGCCTGTCTGGAAAAATTAAAAACATTTCAAATGAGGGGATTCTTTTTCTTTTATTTTGAGGCACAAGATCCGTTTGTTTTTGCATTAGAGCTGAAGTCGCCCGTATTCTAGGCCTCACAGATTGATGGCACTTACAGGTTTGTCGTCTGATAATGACGTATTATGAATCATCCTTGCTCAGCGCTTTAAGTTAGCTTTGCAAATGTTACATGCAACCTTATCGCCCAGTTCCACACGTTTTGAACTCATCTGTGTCTAACGCGCCACCAGGGGGCTATAGTTGTAGGATGTAACGTTCACCATGAAATAAATGATATCACCCATAATGTGCCAGCGAAAACGACGAGGAAGATTAGCTGAATACAAGTTTTTTTTGTCAAACAATGGACAAGTAAAGCATCGAAAGCATCCAACCAACTTACCCGTACAGACTTTAACTACAACTTGCATTTTTTGCTATATAAAATCTGAAATCTGTTCGCAACTAACATTCTGACGCAGGATCAACTATACTCAAATTTGCAGTATAGCTGGTCATTTGTTGTAGATACAATTACAAAAGAAATACCAGGCATAAAACTACAATTTTAATAGGAAGACATGCACATTGCAGTTACTCATTAATGTTACTTATAGTCTTTAACAGCACCGGGGTAAGGCAGAAATGTTCGCGGTGGTTTTACATTCGCTGTTTACACAGTGGCCGTTGAACTCCGATCTTAAAACCTGCGCGAACATTTTTCAATCATAGTTTTTGACAGCAGTCTATGGTGCTACCGCGAACTTAAAACCACCGCGAAAACGACATTTTCCCGCTTACGCGATATTCAATCCCCGCGAACTTGAATGCCTTTACAGTATATCACTATGGTGAACTCAAAATCATCTCGAACGCCCCATTTCCTGCCCATCGCGACGTTAATTCCCCGCGAACTCAAATGGATTTAGAGTATTCGGGAGTCCCATACCACGGCCAAGAGCTTACAAGGTATCTATACATGTATTCAAGACAGTGTGTTTAATAATGCATTACATCACACACACAGGAGGCACCAAGGCGCTCATGCTTTTAGGTACCCGTTTGATGAATTTGATCAGCCAGCCAGAAAGGTCCGGTCTAGGTTGGGTCTCATAGGGGTACGGTAAGGTTCCAAAACTCGGCTACAGTTCACGTACGCCGTGAGAGGTGATCCTTTAGGGAGCTGTTAGTGCTCATATGAATTTGTTCGAAATGTTAAAGGATAGAATAGCCTTTTGTGACATTTTATGCAATAAAAATGACAATTTGTAAGAAGCGTTAGGTCACGAAAGGACCCCTTTCATTATAGTTGTGGAACAGATCAACATAAAAAACTTCATAAAAGTTTGTAATAACTTAAATAAAGGAGGAGATGGAGAATGAAATTAAAGAATGGGCATTCATATCTATATATAACTTATACTTACTTCATTTTGTTTCAGGAAATATATATTTTCAATTGCTATGAAGAAGAAATGAGCATGGTGGTACTGAAATTGATAATGAAACTTAGTTTCATAGTATAACATATATTCGCTCATTTTTTTCATTTATTGATTCAATTATTTTGCAGCTGATTTGCACGTTTTAATGTAACAGGATGGTTAGTCTCGACCTTGTACTCGCAACTCTCGCGAGAACTAGGTCACTCTGTGATCAAGATGGACTCATAGCCATAAAAATTTGGAGGTGCGTGTGTTACTGCTTGAGGAAAATCATATTATCAATGTTTGAGAATGTTTTAAACCGAATGAAAATCCATGCGCGAAGATGCTATTCATATGATTATGCAAACGGTTCAACATGGCCTCGTTTATTCATTTTGTAGCTTACCTGGCCATACAGTATGGGAGATGATGACAGAATGAGTGCCTCATTTTGTAGCTTACCTGACCATAGTGTATGGGTGATGACAGAATGAGTGCCTCATTTTGTAGCTTACCTGACCATAGAGTATGGGTGATGACAGAATGAGTGCCTCATTTTGTAGCTTACCTGACCATAGAGTATGGGTGATGACAGAGTGAGTGCCTTATTTTTTAGCTTACCTGACCATAGAGTATGGGTGGTGACAGAATGAGTGCCTTATTTTGTAGCTTACCTGGCCATAGAGTATTGGTGATGACAGAATGAGTGCCTTATTTTGTAGCTTACTTGGCCATAGAGTATGGGTAGTGACAGAGTGAGTGCCTAATTTTGTAGCTTACCTGGCCATAGTGTATGGGTGATAACAGAATGAGTGCCTTATTTTGTAGCTTACCTGGCCATAGAGTATGGGTAGTGACAGAGTGAGTGCCTAATTTTGTAGCTTACCTGGCCATACAGTATCGGTGATGACAGAATGAGTGCCTTATTTTGTAGCCTACCTGGCCATACAGTATCGGTGATGACAGAATGAGTGCCATGATCCAAACGCCAGCCATGATCTTCCGGGTCCGTCCGAGGGTGCAGATCGATTTCGCCTTCATCGGATGCAGAATGGCATAATACCTGAAACAGACGCAAAAGGTCTTGAGTATGCATCAATAATACGATTTATGTGAGAGCGCGCGTGGCGCATCAACAACGTCTCTAGTGCAAATCCTGCCGAGTCAACGAGCTTGTGCCCTTGAATCGGGAAAGGCACTTTACACGACTTTACTAACTTTACTCAGGTTAAAATGAGTACCTAGCTAAGGCTAGGGTGCGTAAAACTTTTCGCATTTTGGAGGACAAAAATATACGCCTCCTACAAAGTTCAATTGTCTTGGTACACAAAAGGCTATTTTGGTCAATGTCGGTAGTTGGTTCTGTCACGGACTGCTTAAAAATCCTCTGGCATGAAAATCGTACGACGATCGCATGAACCTTTGTGACCGCGCTCTAACGTGTCCGAAGTGTAGCTCTCCTTAAACATCCGGACTTCCATTGGTTGTGCCAACCTGATGAAGTTATTCACGGAAGAATGACACGAAATGATAACCATGCATTGTTATTACCGACTGCCAACTTTAGTGTAAAGTTAACCAGTCATTCCCTCATTGTAGAAGATTGCAGATCGTCATCGAATGGTGGTAAAAATATGTCATCAAGTCATTCACGGAACTATTAGAACAATTTTAACAGCAGAATGCTATAGGTATTTTAATTCAAAATGTCAACTGATAGTCAAATGTTATTTTCGACCTACAAAATGTAAATTTATGTCATCTACGGAATTAACTTTTACGCATGGACTTCGATTTATTCTGGTGCCCTGTTATGTTGTCTTTATGATCTGATTTCGGGTTCGAAATACTTTTTATTACCAAGTTGCTTAGTGGGCACATCCAAACGCTAGGTATCCATGAATATTTTAAGATACCGCAGGTGAAACATAAACTGGAGCTATGTAAGTCAATTCTAAAATTTTATGTTTATAAATTGTTAAACGTTAACTTTTAGCATAAAAAAGCTGATTCAGCAAAAAGGCAACGCTGGGCGACTGAAAAAGTGAATGTTGATAAAATTCACAAATCACGGAGAAAAATTGAAAATAAAGATTTTAGGAACAATGCTCAGTTTGAAAGTCTGCGTAAGAGCTCAGTATTCGATTCATTACGACGGTGTTTACTGATAGCTTGGGTACCTTCCGAGTAGTAGTTCGCCCCTATGTTCGCTTCTGCAGAGAAAAGACTGTTTAAGGGGTATAGTAGATGTCAGAGCTAACTACTTTCCGGATGCTATCTAGGCTAGTAACCTGGAGTTGCAAAGTTGAGTTTGATCCTTGGTACGGTGCAACTGGGCAACCAGGCATTTCGAACCCAACCTTCCCAAGGTTTCTTTCATTGATTTCAACATAGGCCCAACCATAGATTTCCTAAGAACATCAACTAATTTAATCGTTTGCCTGACCATCGGGGTCATTAGTTGATCACCACCCACTGTTTAGGCACATTAGGCCTGGAAATAATTAGATAACAAGTGCTCAGAAAACTGATTTCTGTACAGAATGTTCAATACCTAGGATTGATGAACGTTGTAAGACTGCATGGGTTCCAGAATTCCCCCTACATGGCGTACTTTTATATATGGATTGTTTGTATTGTTTTCCGGTGTGTCCGCTTGTTTTTTACGGTTCTATACGGTTTAAAATGTGAAGAATAAGCACAATGTAACGTCAAGCTAATTGTGGAACGTAACAAACTCAAACACACTGTCAAGACATCCCTGAATAGAGACGGTGGGCGCCATAGACTTCCTGCAACATATGATCCACTACATACTAAGTCACGTGTTATACCTGCATAACGTGACGTCATGACAGTAGTGGATTGTTCATTCCTTGTCAAAGACTGGTGCTGTTCAGTCGAAAATTTGGGTGAGTCCAATTTTTGTGTTAGTTAATACAGTTAAACTAGTTCAATAATTATAGCCATAAACGTTAACAGTTATGCATAGGTCAATACCATAGAGAGAAAAAGAGTAAATATTTGTCACTCCATACAAGTTATCGAAATTAAACATTTCAATGATAAATAAACTGATAAGTAATGATTGGCAGGAGTTATTAGATTAAAGATAGCACATCTATTCTGAATTTGCACCGATTCTGTGCTGTAAAGAAATCATAATATTAAAGGTACATGGTACATGTCATGATCATTAACGTTTGGGACTGGATTATAAATGCCTTCTCAACAGTTTATGTATTTATGTTTACGTTTGTGAACACATCTGTAAGCAGCGACACCTATCCTGCAGTGCAATGTGAAACGGTCAGAACTACGGATTGGTGTCGGACCTGAACCTGATTCATTATGTAAAAAATTGTTGATGGATGATACTAAAAACAATGGTCCATTGGCTACAAAGAAATATGTTTGTGCAGTATTGGACTCCAATTGGGGTTTTAAAATTCTTCAGTTGTGACTGCCTCTGTACGATTGACTGTAAAAGTTGGTAAAATGACTATAGACTCTACTCTGCTTCGCTCTTTTAATTTGCATAGACTGGTAACCCCGAAAACGTGTGGATGCCAGATCATATAATCAGTTCATATTCCAATAGGTCCGATCACCGAAATTTTTAAGGTCCGGACGTCCGGTTTTCCTGGACCAGTCCAATGAGAAAAACTGGTTTTGTACCGGTACACCAGAACTACTTCGAGTAAGATGACTGGTGGTAATAAAAAAAGGAGTGGATGTGTAGAAATAATTTGTTATTCAGTGCCTAGCCACTGCGATAAAGCTCTTCATGGTTCGCGGTATTAACTTAATATGCCGCCGCTTGAATTCCCTTCATCCATCCATCAATCTATCCTTCCAGCCATGGCACTTTCACGTTGTATTATTTCTTTTTGGTAAACACGTCTTCCTATCTTACTTCGCAGCTGTCACAGAGAATCCTTACTCTAGAATATTTTCATGCAGGCTGATGCATAAAAATCCCTGGATTTGTTTGTAGGTGTAGCAAAATGGCTTTTAACGCATCGTGCAACTGCCGAGATTCTTTTTATCGCATGTTAAGATTCTTTTTGCTGTTCGGTACGAATTCAGACAAGTTTGCAGGTGGATGTATTACATTGGTAAAACGCGTAATTGTTACCTCCACGAAAGATACCGTTGGGGGCGTTGCTGTGAATTTCTGTGAATGTGTGTATGTCTGTGTACGTGTGTGTGTGTGTGTGTGTGTGTAAGTTTTTGCGTCTGTTCATGTGTTTCTAGATATTTGTAATCAGTACTACCTACGACCCCTTGGTCGGATATTCATTTTTTTTATATGATGTTAGGTCTTGGAAAAAGACAAAGGTTACAGTCGATTTGAGCATCCTTTTGCATGACCTTGGTACTGCAGCAGAGCTGACTTTTTAAAAATCATTTTTCCTACAAATTACAATGTTCTTTTGACATGCTGTGGTCTTAACTCTTGTTGCAGATGTAAGATGTACAAAATGAATTGCAAATCAGGATGTTAAAAATCACAGAGGATATTTTACAACGCAGCTGCTTTCCATTAAAGCACAGTAAGATATATCAAATGTAACACATGTAATATATGTAATTAATATCTTCGGGAGGTCAAGGGTCACGATGGCTGGAGGCCATGTTTTGGAGAGCTGCCTTGTCTGTGATTGCAATCCATCAGCATCTTCAGGCAGGCAGGCTCCTTAAGGCCTACAACCCATGCCAGCTAAGTAGTTAGGGTTTATAGTACCTTTATGTTCCTTTTTTGTTTTGTTATTGTTAGTTAGTCCTTATTTTGAAACCTACCATTGTTTCAACAAGCCCCCCTCCCACCCCAACATCCACAGGAGGGATTCTCTGGCTCTCTACAGCTTCCTGGACTTGCTTTTTATTATTATTTTCCAAACAATTTTCTCAGTTTATTTCACCTGACCACTTGAGCATTGTTCGTGACCCCAAGTTTCACCTGACCACGTACCATCTACCTGACTAAGGGTTAAATAGTAGACGGTCAACGGCCTCAGCAGAGGGCGGAAGAACTGCACCCGGCTCTTCGTGTCGGCGAGGGCGTCCCAGACTTTGCACTGCATACTGGTTCGGCCAACGAATGCGGCCATCCAACTTGGACAGGACGTCGGATTTGTTCTGCCTCCTGCCTGCTGATGGATGGTGGAGAGAGTGGCGGCAGTCCTAAGGCAAGCTGCCATCACTTTACCCTGCCTTCTTGTTCACGTCATGGACTTAACTCCAAACCAGCATCCAAGAAATTCAACATTGCATGCTGGAATGTGCGCACTTTATGTCCGGGCTTCAACACCCTGCCAAGTGCACAGGCACCAGCGCGAAAGACTGCTCTGCTGGATAGAGAGCTTTCTAGGCTCAACATAGACATTTGTGCTCTTTCAGAAACCCGACTTGCTGAGTCAGGTCACATCCGAGAAGAGGAATACACAGTATTCTGGCGTGGTCTACCCGCTGACGATCGTAGGCTCCATGGAGTAGGCTTTGCCGTAAAGAATAGCCTATTACCCTTCATCACCCCCCCCGACGTCCACACGTGAAAGGCTCATGTCAATGATGCTCAACACGTCCTCGGGACCGGTCCACCTGATAAGTGTTTATGCACCCACTCTACAGGCGCCTGAAGACGTAAAAGACTCTTTCTATCACAGTCTCCGTAACATACTTGTGAATATCCCCTGTAAGCACCCAGTGTATGTTCTTGGTGATTTTAATGCTCGAGTTGGAGCTGATCACAACTCCTGGCCCCGGCAGATTGGAAACCACGGCATAGGTAAGGTGAACGACAACGGCCAGAGGGTACTAGAGCTGTGCGCTGAACTAGACCTTTGTGTGACCAACACCTACTTCAGCGGTCGTGAAATGAAGAAGGTATCCTGGCACCATCCACGATCCGGCCACTGGCACCAACTGGATCTCATACTGGCCCGACGTAAGCTGCTCAACTGTGTCCATCATACTGCTTCAATGCACAGTGCGGACTGCGACACAGATCACGCTCTCATCCGGTGCAAGGTCCGCCTGACCAAGCCAGTGCGTCCAAAGAACAACACCCCCCAGCCACGTCGTATCCCAAGAATGGAAACAAACAACATGAACGATCCGGGTCTGCTTGAGCTATTCGTAAAGCACTTACAGACGGCTTTTGACAGCCTGGCAGACGACAGCACTCCAACCTGCGACGAAAAATGGTCAAAACTACGTACCGTCCTACAACAGGCAGGGAAAGACACGTTCGGTCTCAAAACCAGGAAGCAGCCAGACTGGTTTCTAGAAAACCTAGACAAGATCGGCCCTGCTCTGGACGAGAAGAGGAATTCCAGACTGACCTTTGTTAACACACCCAGCCCAGAGAACAAAGCAGCCATGAGAAATTCTCGAGCCAGAGCACAATGCGTCCTTAGAGAGACACAGAGGGAGTTCTGGGCCAACGTCTGCTCAAATGTCCAAAAGTGTGACGACCGCGGGGACATTGCTGGTGTCCATGCTGCCCTCAAGTCTGCTCTAGGACCCTCACCTCGACTGACTGCTCCCCTGAAAGACCGCGAGGGCAACATCCTGTTGGAGAAGTCTGACCAACTAAAACGCTGGGTTGACCACTTTAGCTCCCTGTACAGCGACCCTGTACCGTTCGACAACTCTGTGCTCGACGCCATAGAACAACTCCCTGAAATGGCATACCTCGATGAGGATCCCACCATGCAGGAACTTGAGAGCGCCCTGAAGGTCTTGAAAAGCGGAAAGGCCCCTGGGAGTGATGGCATACCTCCAGAACTTCTCAAGCTCAACGTCCCCGTCTTAAAAGATCTTTTGCTTGACCTGCTGCTCTCGTGTTGGCACAAAGGTCATGTCCCACAGGATCTGAAAGACGCAAAGCTGGTGACCCTTTTTAAGAACAAAGGGTCCAGACAAGACTGCGACAATTACAGAGCCATAGCCCTGCTCAGCCTGGTCGGTAAGCTCTTTGCCCGTGTTATCCTGAAGAGATTACAGGTACTTGCTGAAAGAATTTATCCTGAATCTCAATGCGGTTTCCGAAAGGATCGGTCCACCATCGACATGATTTTCACCTTTCGCCTGCTCCAGGAAAAATGCATCGAGCAAAACAGACCATTGTTGGCTGTGTTTGTAGACCTATGCAAAGCTTTTGACGCTGTCAGTCGCGAAGGCTTGTACCTGGTTCTAAGTAAGGTCGGCTGTCCTCCCAAACTCTTGGCGTTCATCAAGGCTTTCCATGATGGGATGCTAGCCAGTGTAGACTTTGAAGGTGATTTATCCCAACCATTCACTGTGAACTGCGGGGTAAAGCAAGGATGTGTACTGGCGCCAACTCTGTTTGGCATCTTCCTATCCACCCTTCTACGGATTGCCTTTCCACTTCCTGGAGGCATCGCTGTTAGCACCAGAAGTGATGGAGGTCTCTTCAACATTGCCCGACTCAGGGCGAAGACAAGATCCATCACAGTGTTACTACGTGAACTCATGTTTGCCGATGACGCCGCATTGTGTTCCCACAGAGAAGCAGAACTACAATGTATGTGCGATGCTCTCAACGACCCCTGCGGCAAGTTTGGTCAGACAGTGAGCGTTAAGAAGACGGTCGCATTCTCCACCAATGCACCCCCTCCGCACATCACCATAAATGAGACTCCCATCAAGACGGTTGAGGAATTCCGCTACCTTGGTTCCACTGCCTCTTCTTCTGGAAGTCTAAACCGTGAAGTTGACACACGAATCGGTCAGGCAGCCAACCTCTTCGGTAAGCTAAAATGTCGTGCTTGGGATAACAAGTATCTCACGATCCACACCAAGGTGCGTATTTATCTGTCCTGCGTACTGTCTGCTCTCCTTTACAGCAGTGAAGCCTGGGCATCACACGCCAACGTCGAAAGGAAACTCAACAGCTTCCACCTCCGGTGTCTCCGCAAGATTTGTGGGGTCACTTGGTCAGACAAAGTCCCAAACCGGGAGATCCTCAAAAGATGCGGCACTACAACCCTGTACCCAATCCTGAAACAACGCAGGCTGCGATGGTTGGGTCATGTCTCCCGCATGGATCCATCACGTCTACCACACCAAACACTGTACGGTCAGCTAGCAGATGGCAAACGTGACAGGGGGCGCCCAAAGCTCCGTTTTGTGGATGTCTATCTGCAGGCGCGACCTGAAACTCTTCAACATTGGTTCTGACTGGGAGCATCTAGCCCAAGACCGCACTGCATGGCGGCACAAACTCCACCAAGGTGCCAAGAAACTTGAAAACGACCTGGAGACGAAGGAAGCTACTAGAAAGCAAAAGAGACAGAATCCATGCACAACAAGTGCCTTCGCGTGCTCAACCTGCAGCAGAATGTGCAGGAGTCGGGCCGGTCTAGTCGCACACCACAGAGTCCACGTGAACTGATCGTCCGGCAGGATGAAAAGGACAGATGATGATGATCTTCGGGACATTTTAAAGGTACAATTATGCAAATGAGTCTTTTTGTACAATAAATGTCAAAGCGCCGTAGTTCATCTAAGTGTTCAATGATCGTATTTACAGACTAAGACATGTTGTAAGTTAGTTTGCAGATATATCGAGCGTTTGAACATGGTATACTGTAAATGCATTTAAGTTCGCGGGGATTTAATTTCGCGGTAGCGGGAAAAATGGCTTTTCGCGGTGGTTTTAATTTCGCGGTAACACCATAGACTAATGCCATTATAGAAAAATATTCGCGGTGGTTTCAAGTTCGCGGTGAAGTGGTCACCGCAAAAACCGCGAACATTAATCCACCGCGAACATTTCTGCATTTACAGTACTACCTCATGGCTCCTGTGAAATATAACATGTGACAATTCAAAGTCATGTAACAAGAGATATAAAAAGAGAAAAATTACCTGAAGAACTTATGCTTTGATCTTGGGTAAAGAAAGTTATTGCAGCAAACATATAACAGTTTGAAAGGAATCTATACCATATTATTTTCTGTCTTTGTATGTCTTATTCTATAAGAGTCTTATGAATATATGTCATTTTCTGAGCATTTTATGTTGTACCGCAGCCTTTTGAATTTATATTGTAATCTAAAGGGCAATATATAAATACGCTTCCTTGCAATGTATTACACAATATATAGAATACTACAGTTATCCATTCATTCATTGAAATTTTCTTAATTAAGCAAAAAGTAAATAAAAGTCATTGGTGGAATAAAAGAAATCAGTTTAAATAACAGTTTGAAAAGAATCTATACCATACTCCTTTCAGTTTTTGAATGTCTTATTCTATAAAAGTCCATTGGAAATCTCATTCTTCAGCATATAATGGTGAACCGCAGCCTTTGTATGCTGTACTCTAAATGACAATATATGAATACGTTCCCTTTGAATGCATTGCACAATATATAGAATGCTACAGTTTACAAATAGATTATTCATTCATGCATTGGAATTGTACGTAGCAATACATGGATAAACGTAATTGGCGGAATTAAAAATAAAAATCAGTTTATCGCAGCCTTTTTATATAAACCTACGGAAAGATATATGTAAACCATCCTTTGTAATGTAATGCACAATGTATAGAATGCTAGTATAGAAAGTTGTATGTAGCAATACATGAATAGATGTCATTTGCGGAATTTAGAAAAATCATTAAGGACTTTTTGTAGCTCATATTTTTGCTACGTTCACCATAGATACTTCGTTTTGCAAAAGCCATCCTCTTCACACCTGTCTAACTTTGGACGTCTATTTCTGAAACGACGAAAATATGATTGTATTGCGAATTTTCATTTGCAACCTAGATAGAACGTCGCAAGAAATGGCTTTCGTCCAATATATAACATATAAGGAATGTTGATTTGATAACATGGATGACATCTTATGGGAACCTCAAAACTGATGCGAGCTTATGAATAGAAATGACCAAAAAAGTTTCACTTATCATAAAATGAAAGTGACCAGGAAGGGTGAAAAATTTACTAAACACAGAATAAACTAAACCGAACAGACAGCACAATTTCTTTCTTTCAGATCTGTTTCTTTGACCTTGGAACTGACCTTTGTCATTCCATAACATTTGATTACATTTCTCTATATCTTGTATGCATTCTGCGCATACGACATATATTTGCTACTTCTACATCTGTTTAATATTTTACAGTATGCTTGAAAAAGTTTCTTTAACGGACAAAATGTGATGCGCGTGTGGATGTCATCCATATATTCAAATCAACGCGGCCTAATCTACATCGTATTTTATAGTTAGAGAGCTGAGTATTGTCAAACAGGTCGTTAATAGGACCATTGGGAACGTTTCCATTACTTTGTGAAATACGACAGAGGTACCCTAAATAAATAATCTGAAGTGAAAAAGAGATCCTGCTTAAAGCAACAAAACGCTTTCCTAGCCGCTGCTGAAATCCTCCCCGAGGCTTTACAATATGCACTTCTTGCTGTCGTAGCAAGCAATAACGACAATAAATTTAGGAAATGGGATAAAAAGACATGTGGCGTATTCAGTTATTCAATTTATCTGCTTAGCACTCAATTCAGTTTGATGGTGAAAATTCACTATGCATGATTTCGTACATACAAAGAAAATGAAACTTTTAAGGTCCGGATATCTGTATCTGTCTGTGTTTGACGTTTGAAAATCTTATCAGCTCAAGTCAGCTCAAATTATTGTGTGTGTGTGTGTGTGTGTGTGTTTGTGTGTGCGCGCGTGTGTGTGTGTGTGTGTGTGTGTGCGTGTCTCTTTCTGTTTGTGTGTGTGTTTGCTTGCTTGTGTTTGTGTGATATGCAATGTTCATATCGTAACTTTAAAACTTTTTGACAGACGAAACATCTGGAATGTTGACAGAGTTAAGGCCCCCTCTCACTTGACGTGCGGCACGCTTGCGGCATTGCTGCGTTCGTTCACTGCGGTACTGTTTTGTTATTTTCTCCGATTTGCTATAATTCAGATATTGCGCAATACGTAAAAGTGTGACATAGAAGACCACAAAATACACAACAAGTAAGAAAATTCGTTCTTTATCTCTGAAATTCGTTGAGCATCTTCCGAACGCAGCAATACCGCAAGCGTGCCGCACGTCAAGTGAGAGGGGGCCTTAACCCTCATCCGACCGTATGGGGTCATTTTTGACCCCAGGCGTATATTTTGATCTGCCATAGCAACATTTTTCATCAGAGAAAAAATTCCTTCCATGAATTTGTTTGTATACATGTCTTACAACATCTACCAATTTTTCGCCGAGTTTTGCTCATTATTGTATAAGCTATACCTGAAAGTTTGTGTCTTGTTCGGTGGGGTCAAAAATGACCCCAGCCAATTATGAATCATTAATTACATAAATATCAAGATATTTCAATAAAATAACAGGCATTCCTCATTATTGCTATTGCAGCAACAGGTTATAGTTGCTTAGATGAGTAAATACCGAATATTTTGAAAGAAATTTAGTATTTTAAGTGTAAAACACAGTTTTTCAACATTCTGCATAAATTATGATAATACGCACTTATTACCTACGCTAATGAAAGTGAAAATGTTTCTAATTAATTAAAAAACAATATATGGACAGAATGTGCAGAAGGAACCTACAAGAAAGATCTTTGCGGGAAAATAGACAAGACTTATTGTATGTATGTGTTTAGATGGCGGAATATGGTGCATAATTAAGTAATGAATTCGTTACTTTTCACAAATATTGTATTTTTTCTTGTTAAATAACATTATTATGCTATCAGCATTATTGCATAATCACAATTATTGTTTAGAAATTGATAAAACAAAACATTGTTTAAGTAAGTTTAGTATGGTAGATTTTCAGAGCAAATTTGGGTTTTCCTCATTTTCTGCATAAATTATGATAATGAGTAATAACTACTGACACCAAAACTTGTCAAAATATTTTTCATAGGTTAGTGAAACAGTAAATACATAGAAATGACAAAATAAGCCAGCAGAAATATGTCTATGAGCAAAACAAAATGGGGTCAAAAATGACCCCATACGGTCAGATTCGTCGTAAAAATGTAACGGTCGGATGAGGGTTAAGAGAAGAAAAAGGCAACTGTTGATTTGGAGACCCCCCATTATTCTATGTCCCAGGCATATTATGTCTTTGATTTTCGGGTGTCATATAGGTTTTGATGTGTAAAAAAAGTGTTGTAGGTTTGGATTCCTGCAAGTTTTTTTTGGCTAATAATCATGAAGATACAAATTAAAAAAAAAAAAAAAACATGTACGAATTGTAATGTTTTGATTTGATACCATTGGATTTGAATGAGTGTATTGCAGATCTGTATTTCGCTACATACACAAAACGATATGATACGATGTGACTTGAGTTGCCCTTTGCAATTGTGAAAAGAACGAGAGACGTAAACTCTGGAAGCCCCCTATAGACCAACTGCAATGTTTCAGTTATGTTTCCTTGTTGATTGAATGAAGCAGAACGTTTTATTAACATTTGACATTTCTGTTTCTGAAGACAATTTCATTTCCGTCACATTCCATTCATTTCCAACCATACCCGACCCACGATGCCCTATTCAACAGTTAGGCCACAGCAAGTTAATTTTATGGATTATGTCCTATGCAGACTGCAAAAATAATAAGATAGGGGGGAGAACAAGATGGGTAAAAAATGAGATAATTTAAGCTATTTTTTTTAATAAACACCATGAACGTAGTAACAAGATTTAAAGTGACAAAAACGTGCCATCACAACTAACAAGGCAGTCATGTATTAAAGAACTAGTGTGGTAAAAGTGATAATAGTGTGGTACACTGGTATCACTTGCCAAGCTGTCAAATACAGCAATGTCTTCCATATTGGTGGCATTTTCACAACTATCCAACAAGTTTCACTTCTGCAACTATATTTATGGCTACATCCCTAGAGTCACTTCTACAAATTATTTATTAGGCTAGAACACAACATGCATATGTTCGCCTATTTCGGTCTATCTGGCCATCCCCGAAGAGAGAAAAAAATCTTTCTTTTTTTTCTTCTGAAATCAAGCAAAAATTAATGAGCTTGCTGATGTCATCCATAAAAGTTACTAATTACGGCCTAAGCTATGGCAATGGAAAGTAAGATTCGCTGACGACGTCTCCTTCAGACTCCACATCTTATGCGCACACACACAATTCTTCTCTTTATTCTCTTCTGAAACTAAACTGTCTCCTGCAGTTCTCAAAAGAGCCACCAGGTTGCCAAACCTACATCACTTACTCTCTCTCCACAGAGCTATCTATAACTTAACCATCATGATCACAGCATGGCCATAACTTGAGATATCGACACCGTATGTTTGTCTTTTTTACACACACACACACACACACACACACACACACACACACACACACACACACACACACACACACACACACACTAACAAACAAACACACAGACACACACACACACACCTTCACACAATCTCCCAGACACCTACACACATGCTTACACACATACAAATGTATGCTACGAAAGCATATAAAGTTTCTTGGCAAAGATAACAACAGAAACAGACATCTACACAAAAGTCTACTATCTAGCTGTATATACTACACTCATCTGTCTTCTTTTTCTACTTCGTTAGTACGTACTCGTGTTTTACTTAATCGTCACCACGTAACAAGATCTGAAGGTCATTTCGAGGTGTGACCCGAAGACCATTCCAAGGTTACGGTTTAAATCGTAAAAGTAACAGCATGTTTTTGCCCTAGGTCCAAAACATCATGATTGAGACCAGCTCAATTGCTCACTGACCTAATAGGCGAAGCAGGGGTTACAAAGGCTGCTCGTAAATTCCCTACCGCATTTACGCAATAATGGTTTAATCCACTCACACTGGAAAGGTCCCCTACTCTTTTCGATAAGTATGGCGGATTCTTTTACGTGCCCGGGGTATCGCTCAAGATGTTGCCCTCCTTAAACACAGCTGACACGATTCGAATTTGTTTGGGAGTTTTGTTACGTCATACAACCTCACATGAAATCATTTCATCGTGAAGTCAAAATTTCAAACTAATACGTCAATTCAGTCTTTACATCAAGAACGAATCGATTTGAAATCATTCAGTCAACCAGGGCAATCTACGTCCTTTCCAAATCCGGTTCATTACTTTTATAAATCCTAGTTTTGCAGTATTTAAACGTGCTTTCCTACGGCTAAGGCCAGATATACCTGAGATTTCGTCCCCAGGTAGCTTAAAGGTAGCGTAATTATTCGGAGTTAAGTATCCTTTACGTTGCATAAATGTTGCTTAAATGTGTGCCACTATGTGCGCTTTACGGACGCACGTACTTATGGCTTCAAGATAATATTTACGAATGCGTAAACATTCCGTAGAGTAACTTCGAGAATGCAAATACGGCACTATTAAGCACATTTTAGGAGTGCTTGAAGGGCAGTTTTCATGCAGTGAGGTAATTTGCACGTCATCTAAACACCACCGAGAATTCCGCGGGCGGTAGTAGATCACAGATAGGATAGAACCAAGCCTGCTGGGCACATCCATTCTGTCTCACGACTCCCATAGATTAAGTCTGCGATCAGACGCAATGTCTCCATATCCTTTTAAACGTTGTGACGTCAACAGCCTTGCCGGCATGCCATCAGCGACCGCAGTCGATTTCACAGTACCATTTTAGGTCACTGGGGCCACATTCATTCAATAGTATGAAATACATATTAGGGTAGAGTAGCTTAGTCCTCAAGCTACCGACATCTTGCACACTGCAGTCGTCCCTCAGAAAGACATCTGAAGCCGCATAGTTCTAGCCTGAGTACCATCCTCCGTAGTGACCGCTGGCTCACTACTTTCGCTCCGTAGTGACCGCTGGCTCACTACTTTAGCATGAGTTCCATCCTCCGTAGTGACCGCTGGCTCACTACTTTCGATCCGTAGTGACCGCTGGCTCACTACTTTCGCTTGCTAACCACGCAATTGCAAGCGAAAGTAGTGAGCCAGCGGTCACTACGGAGGATGGTACTCAGGTTAGCAAAGTTCAAGTTTTGGACTTTTATTTAGCCTGTCGGCCAAACTAGTTTCGCTATGTACAGCTTCTTCAGTGGCTTTAGAGCCCGTACATATATAATAGAGTATATTCATTTTTCAAGCTACCGACATCTTGCACACTGCAGTCGTCCCTCAGAAAGACATCTGGAGCCGCAAAGTTCAAGTCGGCCAAACTAGTTTCGTTTTGTACAGCTTCTTCAGTAGCTAGAGGCTAAATGCCACAAGTACAGTGAAGTTTGAATTTATATACTTTTCCAGTGTTGCAGACTGCAAGATGTCGGTAGCTTGATGAATGAATCTACTCAACCTTTAATGCAATACATCTTATGTTAGCCCTAAAAACGCATTTTTTGTAAAAAAAAAAGTTGTAAAAACGAATTTAAGTGTTATGGAAGGTTTGACAAATGTCGAAACACTGTGAGGTATAGAGAATAATGGATTCTTCTTATTTCTTACTTTAAGAAGTATGCACGTACGGATGCCATCCACAAACATGTTATTTGAATCATCATGACGTTATTGTTTGATTCGTTTTCCTCTAAAATCTTTACAAAATGCATTTGACATACGGCTAGTTAGAATTTACATGAACAAGCATTCTTGATGAAGGTTCGAGGATGTGGTACATCAATATTGATGTACAGTGCATTGCATTTATTTAAATCCCAAAGTTGTTAGTTAAAGCCCAAAACTGTTGCGATATAACACACACACACACACACACACACACACACACATATACACACACACGCACAATCATACATACATACATACATACATACAGAAACGCACGCGCACTTAGATCAAAAACACAATCACACACACGCAGACAAGGAAAAATAGTCCCCCGAAACAAGACGTTACGCTTGACGTAAAGTTACACAAATGTGCATATAGATACGAGAAAATGATAATTGTAATACTCGTATCATAGACAGACTAGACTTCATGTTAAAAGTAATACCTTTACCCGTACTACCGTTGTTGTATTGATTATTCGTCCGCATGATAAATGATTCTTTGTATCACATTTCCTTCACACGTAACCCTCGAGTGTAACGAATTGTTCCGACACGAACTCGATAGATACATTTACATCAGGATAGTTTCCAACATCAGAACAGAGAGAGCAGAACTACATGTATCTTCGACTATGGTATCTATTTCCTCTACAAAAATCGATAACTCTTAATCCATGTTCCTATGGTGGATTGTTAACGTTAGGCTACATCTATCACGAACTGTCATTGAAGTTACACCTGAACAGCGTTAACAGTAAGATAACAAGTGTATGTCGCCCATGCATCCAGAGAGTCAGAAGTTACGATTAAAGGCCGCATTACACAACAGCAAGAATGAGCCAGAATGCCGTCAGAATGAAAATTCTCTTTCAATTTCTGGGAATTCGCAATGCACTGCAGAAATTTTTACTGCAGTCCAGATATCTGTGGGCGTTCTTTTGGCTGGCCCGAAAGTTTTTGACATGCTATAAACTTTCGAGGTGCTTTTGAAGTGGAAAATATCGAACGGCATTCAAAGTGTATTCTAACGGTATCTAAACTATTCTAACTGCAGTATGACCGCATTCTACGTCATTCCAGCATTATTCGAAACATTCTTATCTCATTCGAAGGA
Source organism: Branchiostoma floridae x Branchiostoma belcheri (assembly GCA_019207045.1). Classification (NCBI taxonomy): domain Eukaryota; kingdom Metazoa; phylum Chordata; class Leptocardii; order Amphioxiformes; family Branchiostomatidae; genus Branchiostoma; species Branchiostoma floridae x Branchiostoma belcheri. The sequence continues at coordinate 18,892,818 of CM033037.1, read as the reverse complement.
GAACCGAAACGGCAAGCCGCTTCGAATCCTGCCAGAATGTGGCCAAAAGAGTATTCTCCAGTGAGACTGTCGGATCTTCTTTCATGTTGACATAAGCTATTGACCGAGAATCTCTGTAGTCAATATAGCGCTCTTTTCCCAAACAGTTATCGACATGTTACCATTTTGATCTATCGTTTATTGATTTTGTTTTCTTTTAGCGTGAAACGCTTATGATTCTTTGCCCCAGAGGCTTAGCTTATTGAACTGTCTTGCCGTTATTGTGTTTTGATAGAATAAGACATTGAGATGAACGGATTACTTTTTTTGCAAACAAATTGAGAGGATTTGGAGACACATCACTGAGTACATGCGCAGTTTTCTTCACCATGTGACTTGGTAGTTATACCCCCTTTCCTTTAGGACGGCGCTCTCACCGCGCTCTCTCTGCGACCTGAAATTTGACATATCTCTCGAGGAGTTAAATAGAAAAGCTAAGAACTTTTTTACGCTTTCTGACTGTGTTTTGTTTGTCCTCTCTGTCTAATTTTTACATATCATATTATATATCCAGTGTAAAAGCGAAGGTTACACATATGTTATATATATATATATATATATATATATATATATATATCTTACGTTGCTTATCTGTGGCTGAATCATCGGCTGAATTCTAAAGAAAAAAAATCCTACCGACCATACGTAAACGATAAACACAACTTCCTTTCAGTACTGTGCCCAAGTATTGCTTTGAGCTGTTTTGTGTTCGTAAATCTAGTTTCACTAAGTATCTCTCTGATGTCATACCTGAAGCTAATGGGATTTTGAAAAGATGATTTTAGACATTGACGTTAAATCACTGTGGGAAAAGAAGATTGCTTTCTGGCAGAAAGTAATAAATCATTGCTTATCACCTCAAATTGAAGCTTAGACGGATGCTTATATTCTAGCGAACTGTAATTGAAACTTTCTGTCTATCAACGGAACTATATTGTACATCACCGCCGATGGAGTTTAGACATCCAGGTAATAAGATGTGTCAAAAAGCAGTTACTCAAGCACAGGATATGATTTAGGAAGCCGTCAAAAGTTTCAGATAGTATCAATTTTCTTTCGTCAGTGACTCTGAGGAAATCTAGTTGAACAGCATGTTTTAATTCCGAAATTGCGAGTTGATACGTGAAAGGGGCTCGGACAAATAAAGTTTTAGGTAGCCCAATAGAAAACAAAAGTTAACGTAAGACAGTTGATGCAAATAGTCAATTAGCTCCTGCTGTTTAAATTTTTTTCTATTTGCTTGTGGCAAGACGAAGACAATGTGGCACTGCACTCAAGTTTTGTAACTTATATCAACAGTACCACATACACGGTACAGACAGAAGGTGAAGGTACCTTCCCAACCAAAGTCAGGTAACCATTTTACAACTGGGTGAAGTGAAGAAGGTCGAGTAAAGTGCCTTTCCCAAGGGCACAATGTCGGGGGCACGGCGGGGATCGAACTCAGGACCTCTAGATTCCAGGCCGAACGCTCTACCAGTTACGCCACGCCCGACGCCCAAAGGGTTGTTTGAATTCATGAGGAAATGTTGTCACGTCCTAAGTGCGAGAAAGTTCCATGCGTAGGTTTCCTTTTATGTTGAGGGTGGCGTTATATGCTTAGATTGTAGCTCTAATCTGCCCATATCATTGCTAGAATAGTTCTTTGTTTCGACTTGTCACCATTGTTACCAAAGTCTTTTACTATACATTCTGTATGCTCCATGTTGCAATTAGCCCTCGGGCAAGAACTTGCAAATACAGCTTTCTAAATTCTCTCATATATAACCCCTCTAACTCCCCGTTCCGAGCCAGCGGGGTTCGCGGTCTGAGATATCTCTGTATCGGAGATTGAAGGAGTGTCCCTGGTTGTGTTGTAGGCGGTAGAAAAGGGCAGAGGAGTAGCCGCTAGCGCTAAGTTTTTGTGTAATGTTTTTGATCTATATCACCCATTATATAACACTCTTATCTGGTATGTAACGTTACATTGTGTATAGAGAGAATAGACCGTAGACACTGATCCATATCACGTACCTGGGGACCTAGTACCAGCCCGAGGCCGGTAGGTTCGCCCAGCGGTTGAAGGCCAAAGTGTGATCCGCAGGGACCAAATATGAATACACCGTGTTGTACTGCATTTTGCACTTCAAACATGGTAGAAGATAAAGTGCACTTCACTGTTGATTGTGACATGTATGCTAATGATAGAAATGATCTATCTACTTGCATAAAAAGTAGATTCCCTTATTTTAGACACATGAGTAGCACTGACAAGTTTATATTCCTCATGTGTTTTGACAAACCAACCAAAGCTAAACCCACCATTACCAAGAAGCAAGATGAAGCCGACATTCGGTGTTAGACAAGACTTGACCGGTTGGGCAAAACTGTACAATAAATGTCTTTATTCATTCATTAACCTTTTAACGTCCCCCCCCCCCTAAAAAACAACATTCTAATCCAAAAGTTGATTAACCCTATCCAGACTGGCCACACTTTCCCTGGACTAGACGGGGGGGGGGGGGGTCATTCGACCCCCCCTTCGTATTTTCGGAACGGCTTACTGTACGATCACCAAATTAGCAGGGGGGAGGGGTTGTGCTCACCGAGTTTTATAATTCCTAAATGTTTTATATCATTATGACGTTATATGACGTAATTATGACGTCATTAATTGATATTTTTGGCTAAAACGGGGAAATTCCAATGATAATACCTAAATATCTCACTCAAAAAGTTACCAATAAAGGTTTCTTATTAATGTTTAAGTGTTATAAGACTTCTGTTGTCAGAAGCCGATGCAACGACGTCAAAATGACGTAATAGAATGACGTCATCTGTATTTCAGCTATCCGCCATCTTGGATTATCAACCTTAAATTTTTCATTATACATTTTTCTGTAAGAAAATACCAAGTAGTGATGAAATCTGAGTGAAAATAAGCTTGTTATACTTTTCATCAAGATATTGTTGGCCATCTTGGAATTTGACCAATTACGTCATCTCATTAGCATAATTTATGAATATTTAAATATAAATGTTCAACTAAGATGTGATAGATATTAAAGATATATGAAAATAAGTTTAGTTTAGCAAGAAAATTTTAAAATCCCATTGTTTAAACCAAAATTAGTGATTTTTGTACAATTTGCCTTTTAGAAACCCGTTGCCATGGCAACACGAAAAATCATAAACTTACCTTTTTTTAATTGTTGCGAACAATATTGTAGGAAAACTCACCAAGTTTTGGTTGTTCTAGCACAAGCCTTTTGGGAGCTATAGGAGGTCAAAGTTGACGCAGGCACTTTTAGCCACAACCCCCCTCCACCAATAACACACCCCACCCACCCCTGGATAGAGTTAATGTTGTGCCATATTGCAACAGTTTTAACAGCATCTATTCAATTGGTGTCCGCCAGAGACGCACAAGGCCTACAAAATGGGCGTTGGAATCATTCAACACGTACGGAGGCCATGAAATACAACTTCGGAGCCGGGAAATTACGTTAGATACGGTCAGGAAAACCTGTTAAGACCTGTATTCTGGCACATTTATGACATAACTTGAAATATTGACTGTTCCTTGTATCGCAGAAACAGCAAAAGTATTGCAGCCCGCAGGTATTTTATTATTGGAAACTTACCATTACCATAATACCGATACGCCAAATAGCAATTACCAAAGAGCATTATTGGCGACCATATACAAAATCATAACCAGTTACTTGAGTAATTTGCTATTTGGCGTATTTTACTACCTGGATTTCTAACCATTATCGACGTAGTACCTATATTAAAAATAAAACAAAAGTTAAGTGCTACATACGCGTAACATTTATCAATTGATGACTACGCTCTATAGTGTGCCAGGGTCAATGAACTCTCTTCTTCCCAATGCAACAACGCATCCCGCTTCTCAGTCGTGTCTTGTACTACAAGTGGGTGTAGAGGTTTCGGTTGGATGCTTTTAATTTCAGGAGAAAGGCGTATCCTGTACATTCGGATGGGGCCACAGCAAGTAAATATTCAGGATGACATCAGCGTGCTCTTTGATTTTCGCCTGATTTTAAAAAAGAAAGAAGATTTCTTTTCCCTACGGTGATTGTGAACATGTCGAAAAGGTATTAAAATGGGAAACCATATCATAGTTTAGCCAACTTGTACTTGTATACATGAAACTAGCGGAGAAAATGTAGCCTCGACTTGAGTTTTATAAGCACAGTGTGTACAACTTATTCGAAATGAGTGTAACGTAAACTAGTGTAACGTACAATTGAATATTTAATGCAGAAATAAAAATAAAAGTCTTGTCTGCTGTGAGACTATGTTTTGTGTTTGCTTATTATATTGTAACCACTTTAAGGGTGTCTATTTTGACAAATCTAAATGTTTTACCCCTCCCGATTCTTTGTCAAACTCTGTCATACATTTAGAGTCTGCAGGTATGTCCCCCAGAAAATGTACTTGCTGTGGATTGGTATCCACGGTGGTCAAATACGGGCTCAAATCCTCCTATGTCTAGCCGAATTGGAACCTTGTTCCACGATGTTCGATCTGACGTAATTCGAACCGAACCTGTGTTCTATTTAGGTCATCTGCGGTCTTTGCAGACAAAACCGTGTTTTCTGGCCCTTTTTCCCCAACTAACTTGAATCAGGCAAAAAATATAGTTTTCCATCAATATAAACAATTTTCTGGACAGTACATCTATGCTTTCACTTTGTTGCGGACCTGTAATATGTAACGAAGCTACTGGCGTTTTTCTTGGTGACCTCGAATATCATAAGTGTTGTTTACACCGGTATAAATTACACCCTCCCGCTATCCGTGCGGCATGACATGCGTGCAAACATCGTTTAAGATCTCGACCAAGAAGAGTCCAACTTAACTCATTGACGGCTCAAAATGAACGCAACGGTTTTCCCGAGATTTTTGTTTTTGGGATTTATAAAAAATGCCCTCGATTTTGAATTATTGGTAATTAAGTGCGAAAAATGCCATTTTTACGCATATTTTTGACTGTAACTTTGTTTAAAATTAAAAATTGAAAAATTCCAAAAAACAAAAAGTTTTATTTGCCTCTCAGATGACGAAAAATACAAAAATTGAGAATTTTCCATGGTAATTGCGGCCCATCTTATCAAGAGTATGGTCAAATTGAAGGTCTTCCTTGAAACAGAAAAAAATCGTCTTTGGAAGCAAAATCGAAACAAAACAGCTATCTCAATTCAAAGGAGAAGATTCAAACTATCTAAAATTGCGAATTTAATCTTATTTTTAATACATTTTCCTTGTTATAACATTTGTTTATTTTGAAGTAGTTTACGGTTAGCCAATAGTAAGCCTCTTGTAACCCGATACTCTGTCGAACTCGCATAGCAACGGGAAAGAATACCCTAGCAACCGACCGCCGTGATCATCCTACTACGCAGGGACATCCAACAGCGAAACCGCCTGTCTGGATGTACCCTGCTTTCTCAACCATCACTCTTAGTCCCTGCTGTCCAAACCAGCTGTCAGTCAATCAGAGAATAGGCCTTTCAGTTTTTCAAAAGGGTCTCGCATATATAAGGGTAAGCTCATTGATATTCATAAGTAGGGCGGTCAGGAACTAAGAGTGACGGTTGAGAAAGCAGGGTACATCCAGATAGGCGGTTTCGCTGCTGGATTTCCCTGTGTAGAAGGATGGTTATGTATGCACTTGGTCAAGATTCACCACAGTAATGAAGGTGGCGTAAAAGATCTGTCTGCGTGTCTTCTAAAGTAGGCACAACTGCTTTTCAGAATGTATACATTAAGGCTGGTGCACTCAACCTACCGCATATCTGGCATGATTTATATGGGCACTGTTATCAAAAGCAAATGCCAGACGGTCCCTGCTAAGAAAACTATTATAGTAAAAGCCATAACCTTCTAACCCATTTTAAGTCCACGCGTCTTACGCACTTACGGTGTCGGAACGTTTTTCTTTATTCTAAGTTTACAATTGACATAGACTTAGTGGCACTGCTTTCAAGTGCAGTTACTCATATCACTGCGCCACAAAATAAGCTGTATAAATTTGGAAAAGGACAAATTACGGTCCACTCAGGTCCACACGTCTTACGCACTTATTATTACGGTGTCGGAACGTTTTTCTTTATTCTAAGTTTACAATTGACATAGACTTAGTGGCGCTCCCCTCAAGTGCAGTTACTCATATCACAGCGCAGTAAAATAAGCTGCGTAAGTTTGGACAAAGGAAAACTGAAGCAAACATTGGGAATAAACGTAAGATATGACATATGTCAATTTACTTACGCCATAAAAGCACATACTCAAGCAACTGAATATGCTTTTGGAAATATTTCCTAAATCATATCCAGCTGTTTGTCATGAGTAACTGTTTTTGGCGTATATTATTATCTAGGTATCTAACCTTCTTCGACGTAAGTAGCAAAATGGTCTATACAATGATATAAATACAAATTTGAATATTACTAACGAGCTTTTGTGGACCCCCGACCAGTTTGGAATCCTTGGTATCTGTACAAAATGTACTGCTAAACAAAGAGCGATATGCATACTCACCAAGGAGTATTCCATTTGGGTATAAGACTACACTTCTGAACAGAAACGTACACTTAAATAGAGAAGAAAGGAGCAGTGCCGAATTTGACCCGTTGATATTCGTCATAGTGCAAAAAGCAACACCGTGTCTAGTATGGTTCTCCAGTGAGACTGTCGGATCTTTCATGTTGACATACGCTATTGACCGAGAATCCCTAGAGTCAATATATCGCTCTTATCCTAAACATGTATCGACATGTTTTCCTTTTGATCTATTGTTTATGGATTTTAGATTTCGAAACGCTTATGATTCTCTGCTCCGGAGTATAAGCAGATGGAATATAAAAATTGCCTTTATGGATTATGATTTAGTAGAGTAGGACATTAACATTAACAGATCACTTTTTTTGCAGTTGCAAAATTACTTAGAGCAAATCGGATTGGACTTAGGTAAGTAACAAAACTGCATAAACAAAGTATAGATTTAGATTTAAATATAACTAAGCTTTACAGACCCCGACCAATCTGGCACTTTTGTTTGATATTTACATTAATTTGCTAAAACGATCCCCAAAAGAGTCTCATGCAGGGATAGTTACATTGCTTTAAAAAACTTCTGAACACGAACTTTTTGACGCTTGAATGAGGAGAATGAAGAAGACAGAGGGCAGTACCGACTTCTTACAGTCTTTGACCCTTTGCTGACGTCACGAGTGCAGAAAAATCACGTGTCTACAGCACTCAGGTTAAAGAGCTAATGAAGTTTAAGGAATTCGGTATGTTTACGTAATTCCGGTGAGTTAAATTCTGGACAAAGCCTAGTTGTCTTTTCTAATTGTGAAAATAAAAATATCTGTATTTATCTATTTATCTACGTTCGCCTAAAAGCTGGCCCCTGCAAGGGTTGGTGACGTCCACAACAGAATGACCAGAAACTCAGACCAATTCAGAACAATTAATTGAAGAACCAGCCGATATCATTCTAAACTTTGCCAAGGGCTTAAATAAGCATACCTGAACACCGTTTAATGTAAAATACGTCATTATTGTCTGTGGAATATCTTTATAGAAGGATGCTTTAGAGTACACACTTAGTTAATCTACCGGACGTATATGTCGCTACTTTTAAACCCACCCATTTTGTAAAGTGAGCTCTTCATAGCTAACTCCAGGAGTCGTTTTAGCTATTATGAGATTATGCCCCAGTTAAATCAGACAGGTGCGTCTAGATATTATGCCGTAACGTGTACCAACAAATCCTACATGAGACTTATAATCGTTGCCGCAAGCATCAAATGTCAGATGCAACCATTTACCAGGCTTTAATTGCTTTGGCAAATACCACTATTCGTAGAGTGATAGGTCTTTGTACATATCTAATGGTTTGGACAATTAATCCACACGGGTTTATATAACCGCACAGTATTACCTTAATGGTAAGGCAGCATCTCTGTTATAAGTAAGACCTTTAATCTGAAAGGTCGCACTCCATTAAGAAGTTCGAACAGGACTAGTGATCTTAAGCTATATACATGATCATCCGGATAAGAGATGCGTTTTTGCCTTTAGAGCTTTCTGTTTTGAGCAGGCCGCCTTAAGTCTTATCTGTTGCAAAGAGATAAAAGAATACATCATCAGACGTTTGGAGTACCGAGTGAAGTCTTTACTTAATAGGCCGGAAGCTGCGTTTACCGGGGAAAATACAGGGTATTAAGTTCGCTATGTGCAAGCCACCTTTGTAGTAAGCTTAGAAAAGGTGCGTTCCCACCGCACTTGTGTCAAGCTTACGTCACTGCGGGGTTCGAAAGATACTCAACGAATTTCAGAGATGAAGAACGAATTTTCTTTCTTTTTTTGTAATTTGTCGTCTTCTTAGTCATACATTTACGTATAACGTACTATCTTAATTTTAAGAACAAAAGAACAAAAAAGTGACGCAGTGAATGAATCCCGCAGTGACGCAAACTTGACACAAGTGCGGTGGGAGCGCACCTTAATACCTTCTTGTGTTGTGGTGCAGCAGGAGATTTGGGGCACAGAAGCCAAGGGCCTTAGATTCAGGTCATTTCATGTTAGCAAGCTTGTCTTCTTAGGAAAAAGACTTTGCACGACGTTCCTTACTCCATATAGTTGTAAATATGGTAATTCCGATTTGGATGGTAAGAGGCGGTGGAATGGCAGGAATGAGGTTTGCCTTGCAATACCGTGCCATTAACACAGCGGATAACAAACAATTGCCACTAATTGGAAGGCCTTGAATAGGCTAAAGGGGCTAAACGTTTACCTACCTTTACTTTCTCAAACTACCGCACTATGTCCACGACAAAGCATCTTCTTCTGATTATTTCATATGTGAATGTACTACACTGTTCCTTTGATGTATTTTCTGTTTCTAGACTGACAATGGAACTGTCCTTATTAAGAAGTAAGTAATTTATTTTAGCAGGGCAACAAGAACAAAGGATAATTGATTTATTTTACACATTGGACATATGAATAAAGTCGTCCAAAGGCAACAATATCAGAGCATCTGGGAACTTGTACCCGAAATTTTGAGCTAATGTCTTTAAATAGTCCAACATCAAGAAGTTCTCAGCCAAAACATCATTTCCTATCACAATAACAATATATCTGTTGGTTTTTGGTCTTAATTAACTCTATGCCAATGAAATGTTTTGACAGCCAGCTGGATTTGGATTTGCTTTTAATTTTTATACATATATATTTTAAATGTTATGATATATCTAGAACGAACAAATAAACTCCATGTTGGTATTTGCGTTTGTTTTGATTTGTTTGCATACGTAGTAACAAGCTGATTTATGTTGTTAACAATGTAGAGGGTCATTGTCTGCAAGAAAAAAAAGGAAGAACAAAGAACGAAGCCACTACCACATAACAAGATCAAGACAGTCCATCTACGCCTTTAAGTGGATAGCTCTAGAGATATCTTTGTCACTGACGGCCACACAGTGTGAAAGCTAATCAAAGCACTACACTTTTTGGCAGAGTATCAAGAAAACCCATCCAGGCATTCTAAAGTTATTGTTTTTTCACACACAGTTGGTAAGCATTCACCATTCTGTAATGCCCGTGGGGTGTTGGTTTGCATTCTTCGCACTTGCTTCTATCGATTTGTCATTTGGGGCTGTCACAAACGCTTCACTTTACCCCTGAAGGAGGGGGGTCGCCAAACAAATTGATTTCCAATGACTGGAAGAAAACGATTGATTGATTGTAGGAGTCAGAAGATATTCCAACACAAAGAGAAGACGTCTATATCTTTTTAAATCTTTTTCAGTTTAAGAAAACACGCATAAAGTCAGCTTCAGCGTTTGAAATGAAATACTATGGTTTTTCGAGGTTTTAATGGTTTTGAGCTTTTATCCACCAAGGTGTATAAGGCACGGTATGGTAAAGGGGAAGCCCATCCTTCTCCTTAGATCTCCTTTAACCTTTCCAAACGAAGTCAGATACTCATTTGTACACCAAAGAGCTAGTGGCTATTACCTTTCTTTTGATGAGATCAAAGCAAACATAAAACAGATATATGTATGCACAAAGTGTTACAGCAGTTTGTCCAATACGACGACAGCATGGTTCAAAGCTGTACATGTTTCCACAAGTTCGACAACAGCAAACGAGTTTTCATGTCTATAGCGGACACAGACACACGGACAGAACATCCTTCTTAGCAAAGGAAATGAGACCAGAAGCTTGTTACAGCAGACTAACATTTTATGTGTATCGCATTTACTTACTTACGAGTCATAACGATGTCGTAATGATTAGGCTATCCCCCTTTGGCAATGATGGTGCATTTTACTGTTATTGTCTATATTCTTGTACTTGTTGAGTACTACATACAGTATATTTAACATGTATTATTTGTTTGAAGATTTGGTGTATTTCAAATTTTGGTCGGTATCGTGTGTTATTACCAAAACAGATGCCTTCGATACACCATAATGCTACACAATAGACAAATAGGTGGACAAAAGACAAAACAAAAGTACCCGATGTTGTTTTATGAACGCCGCGAGAAATTATGCATTAGAATTATTTGTCAATGCGGTTTCTAGCGTGTTGATCGTTGTTTGCCCCATTCACTATTAAGAAGTGAGCCGTTATTGCACCGGTATCGATTTGTCGTTATTCAGATGATAAATTGGTGCAATAATGAGCCTTTAGCAAATATAGGTATGTAACTAATCGAAAATATACATTATATACCGATGGTCCAACAGTTATTACTTGTATCTATTTGGGAGGTTCGAAGCATTTTTACACCACCAAGTTGTGTTTTGCTACGGCAAAATATCAATTTCAGTGGCACAAAACATTAAATAGTCTTCCTATACCTACCTGCCAACAACATGTGACATTTTTTAAGGTAGTCCTTAATACAACACAAATAACATCATATTAATCTTTAAGAGAGATTTAAGTTATGCCGTATAGGGCAGTGCCCATTTCCATTTTATTTGCTCTTGGGCCTCACAACTTTGTCCAATTACCTGATATTTAGGCTAGTTCACTAGTAACTGTTTTTATCTGTATCTGTATCTGTATCTATATAAGTAGCATAACCGCCATTTGGCGTAACACACCAGCTTCTTTATTTGTATCTTTATTGCCGTATAACCGCTCTTCGGCGTAACACACCAGCTTCTGTAGCTGTATTTATATAGCCAGTATAACCGCCCTTCGGCGTAACACACCAGCATCTGTATCTGTATCTATTAGCCAGTATAACCTCCCTTTAGTGTAATACACCAACTTTTGTATCTGAATTTATATAGCTGTTATAACCGCTCTTTGGCGTAACACACCAGCTTCTGTATCTGTATCTATATAGCCGGTATAACCGCCCTTCGGCGTAACACACCAGCTTCTGTATCTGTATCTATATAGCCGGTATAACGGCCCTTTGGAGTACCACACCAGCTTCGCAGGCAAACGGCATGGCAGCAGCTGGTGTTATTACATTGAACTATCCGCCATACCTAACTGTATGTCAGACTATCAAAGTTGTTTCCATATGCCAAAAGCTAAGAACGAAATGCAGCATGTACTATTTTGGCATAACTCGGTCGGGGGTTGAACTCAAGACCTTCTGGATGCATAGCAAACAGTTTACCCCCTTACCAAAAGGTAAAATACATCAACAAGATGTTCCAGGCGTTTCGAATTACATCCACTCTTTTTTAGCGTTACTAGAATGAACTATCAAAACCATTAAAAGACATGAATCCACATGGAAAAAAAAAAGAAAAGAAAAATATGTCACAGTTCTTCACACATTTCCTAATCCCAGATTACTCATACATAAGTGTATTTTTATCGATAATATTTTGTTGTTCTGTATGTAGCCTATAAGTGCTATTGTCTATAATGCTATTACCTGACATTGGTTGTCATACATTGTACATTGTGCGATTGTTGAGCAATAAATTAACCAATTAATTCATTACTAGAAAGTGATAGACTTTTTTACCTCTCTATTGAGATGGCGGTTAGCGTCAGGACAGAGCAGACAACAGACGACATCTGCACATAGGCGATGGCCTTACACATGAAGAGCCCCAGCTCCCACTGTGGCAGGAAGTACTCTGCTGTTCGGATCGGCACACAGGCAAAACAGATGATCAAGTCCGCCGCAGCCAGACTGGCCAGGTAGTAGGTTGTCGCCGCTCGAAGCCGCTTGTACCGAACGGTGCAGAACAACACCAGCGCGTTCCCTAACGTTCCTACCACAAACGTGATACCGTACGTAAGGATGGTTGGTACGGAGATCCATAACATCCCCAAGATCTCGTAAGCACCAACGTACGGCTCCTTAGCCACCGTATCGTTACCTGTTTGCCACCAGGACTCGTTGGTGATGCTCTCGGGAGGAAGTTCTGTTCCACCCGAAGCCGTTGGGGATAGCGCCACGGTGCCTTCTCGAAGTTCTAGAGTCATTCTCGATGAGACGTTAGTTCTCGTCTACTGCGCAATTCTTTTACCGGTTCGCTCGATATTATAGTAGTGGACTTGATCACATGACTGAGTGGGGTGGCGCACGTTTTGAGTACGGAGGCAGACGACGTTTTTACTTAATACTTTCAGTTGATACGTCAAACTTTAAGTGACTGGGATTTAAGTGATTAGGAAGCCATTCGCCGGAAATCGACATGACGGCATCACCACCAGACTTGTTTACAAGCATTACAAATTAATTTCTACGAGCAAGCTGAATAGTCATGGCGTTCATTGAAACGTGTTTTGAATTTATGCATGATACACACTTTACACTGTCTCGTATTGATGCACAATATGTCATTGGACACAGTTGTAGTAAGAAAATGGCGTTGCCACTACGTGTATTTGGGTCCCTGGAAGTTTGGACAGAAAGACAGACAGCTGAGATAAGCACCGTATTTATGAAAATATAAAGGACCCGTTTGAAACAAGCAAGAAGACATATGATTCTACCTTGCTTCTCAATATTTTAAAGAAAAACAATAAAGCAAAACTTCGAATTCTCTTCTACATTTTAATGACGGTCGCTCCCGTGTGTGTGTGTGTGTGTGTGTGCGCGTATACTTCTCTCTCTGTACATGTGTGTGTGTGTATGTGCATTATACAGCACGTGTGTGCATGCGTGAACGTATGTGCGTATGTGTGTTCTGGTGTATGTGTGCATGTGACACACATGGGTGTATGTGACGCATTGTGAAAATAAACACATGTAAAGCGTATTAGTACATAGCCAGATGACGTCGACCAATCATTTTCACCGTAGCTCATTAATATTCCATATTTGGGATTCTCCTGTCGATTTGACAGATGAGGAGGCAGACAGACATTTTGTCTGTTTGCCTGACCTGCACGTGACTTTTTATGGTGAAGAAGGGGTGTGCATTTCCTTCTCCACCCTCTCGTCTACTGGAGCACTAAGTCTCACAGGGATAGGGCTGTATGATACGTGTGAGACTGCTTCAGCAGATGCAGCTTTGTTTTTCGGAGTATCCGTCTCCTAGGATGACTTCCAGTCAAGGATGTAAGGAGTTCCTCCTACCCCTGACTCATGTGTCATGACGGATGCGTCAAGCCCGAACCTACCCTTCTGGCCTGTCACTGCCACAATGGCCTGTCACTGCGACTATCATAAGTACGCTTGCCACCGGCACATAGAAAATATTTTAATACTTAACTCTAAAAGTCCTCTCAAATAACAATACAACATGATAGTAGACTATGGTTTAAAAAAAACTGACAAGGCCTAAAAAAATTAAGTCTATACAACTAATTTCAGGGGTGATAACAAAAAGCTATTTTGCCATTACAATTTTTGTTGATTTCATTAACAATTGACCTTGCTTTTTGCCCCTCATTACCTAACATTCACGATGAAGGAAGTGTCCATATACACGGAGAACACATAAGTAGGGTATGCATAGGCTTATTGAATGTCGTATTTGTTTATAAACTCATTATCATCATCATCATCAGTCACAGGGTTCTGCATCTATAGTCTGGAAAGTCCTCTAGCTGCATTCAGTCTTTCTTCATCCTTTTAAATTATGCTTTGCATCCTTGCTTCCTTAGCTCCTGGAGTTTCTTTGCTTTTTTTTGGAAAAGCTCGACCTCTGTGCTTTAGGTCAGCTTTCAGCAAGCTAAGCAGGTTGACACAATGTCTTCCCTTGCGTGCCACGCAATTAACCACAAGTTGAATTCTGCATACGATCTATCTCTGGAGTTCTGGGGTTAAATATTTCTTTTTACAGCTGAATTGAGGCGTTCGTTGGCCCGTATCTGTTTCTTATCAAAGCGTAGTAGACAAGTAGATGCTGATTAGTTAGTTGACGTCAACCCTTTTCAATTAGTTGTGAAACGAAAGAAGCAAGAAACATCAAGATGAGGACGCTGTATTTTATTTTGCCGCCGCTGAGAACATGTCCCAACCGGTTCAGCTGATTTCCCTCGAGAAAGGTATTGTATAGCTTTAGGGACAACGTTGCCATTCAGCCAAAATGGACCATGGTACACAATACGTACAATACTCCTGATTCCAATTATGGCGGCCATTTTGGATTTTCCGGGGAGATCCTGGGTGCCAATCATCAACTGGTTCTCGGTCTCACCAAGAAGTATAGTGCACAAGTTATATGATGGGTTTTGATCATAATGTATGAGGAAGTTTTCAACATTAACCAAATTTTGAGTTATTGTTGTCATTACATTACAGACGACCTCCTTTTAAAATCAGTTGTTAAGTGGGAAATTCAAGGAACTGGGATCAAAGCCGCATCATTTGCCATGAAATCTACGAACACATGACCATGCAATCTACGAACAAAGAAGGGAAATGATACTCATAGATAAATCAAAATAGAATAACGTCTAAACTAAATCTATTTCTACCTAAGCTATTTGATGGGTTTGACTTCTTTTCCGTAAGCAGTGGAAGATGAATTGTCAAACATTTTCATATATAACGGGTTAGACGACTTAAGCAAGAAGATTGATTTTTGCTGGTCGGTAAGGTGATAAAAGCTTGGGAAGGTTTTGCTGATTTTAATGAAAAATTTGTTTCTTTCGTAACTGTAATGTGAACATTGACAAATAAAATGTAGTTCATCTTCCACTGCTTTCCCTGAACAATAATTACACGTTCTCTCGTCAACGGACAGTTTTTTTGTACCTGCCTCTCTCTATTTCTAATGAAAAGGAGAGAATTATAATCAACCGGAGAATTATCCTGCAAGTGGTCTTTACCCCAAATTTCACTACCATATAGCATAATACGAGGCTTGATAAATGTATCAAAAGTTTTTAATACATATGAAAAGATTAACGTTTCTGCATACCAACATTTTTTGCACAGTCCTTTATCCAACTGACGTTCGGTGTCCGCCCGGGTTCATTTCCTCAGTCAGAACGTAACCAGCTAGAGTCTCATTAGTTTAAACCTTACCCTTTAGTACCTCACCAGATAAACGTTCACCAGGAAGAATCTTAACAGTTAGAAAACCATTAGTCTTAACCAGAACGATTAGAACCTAACAAGTTAGGGCCTCATTTGTTTAAACATTACAGGTTAGAATCTTACCCGTTAGATCCTTACCAGTTAGAGCCTCCCCAGTAAGAGCCTCACCAATTAGCGCCTCATTAGTTGAAACTTTAGCAGTTAAAATCTTATCCGTTAGAACTCAACAGTAAGAACTTCCCCAGTTAAATCCCCAATAGGTTAAACCTTACTAGTTAGAGCCTCACCAATTAGAAACTGACCAGTTGAAACCTCACCAGTAAGAACCTCACCAGTTAGAACCAGTTAGAATCTCACCAGTTAGAACCAGTTAGAATCTCACAAGTTAGAACCTTCTCAGTTAGGACCTCACCGGTTAAAGTCTCATTAGTTAAAACGTTAGAACATCACCAGTTAGAAACTGACCAGTTAAATCCTCAAAGTTAGAACTTTAGACATTAAAACCTTACCAGTAGTACGTAATCTCACCAGTACGAACATCGCCAGCAATAATAAAAACCGGTTCACCTCATCAACAGTTTGAACCGTTGCCAGTTAGAGCCCCACTAGTCAGACTCTCACTATTCGGAACATCCCCAAGGTCAAGAACAACTGATATACGGTCCCCTCTGAGGGACGCCGCCTTACGAAACTAAATACAATGTCCCTGTAGCGTTAAAAATCGATTCAATTTTGACGTAACAAGCATTGGTCTCGTAGTAATCACTCTTGAGGGTGATGTTGGGCTCCAGAGGTTTTGGCAAAGTGCTGCGATGCAACACTCTGGAGAGTAATGCACTAGAACATCAATAGTCAGTCAGCATTTCTTGAAGAATGCAGATAACTCCTTTCAATCCCCCTGTCACATTTGGCGAAAATCAATCGGACGACGATTCTGCCGCAATCGCCCGAGCCTCGCTTATACTAATAGATTTATCAAACAATTGTAGAAGGTACAAAGTATGGCTTATATGTGACAGGGACGGTTTTAAGGTAAAAAAAAAAATACGCGCCACCCTCCGTCGATCTTAAATATGGCCGATCTTCCATCGATACGCCCAAAGATCGTGGATAATGTGACAGGGTTATGAGGAATACAGTATAGTCATCATTAGTCTGGATTCGTTAAAGTTCAAAGTCTGTAACGATACTTCACCTTTATCCACATGGTAACCTATATCCGTTGCTTTTAGAAATTATGTATTTAGGTAAATCTAGTCGACGAACGTTGGTTTCAAATTGCATCTTTTCATAGCATTACACACAGTCTGTCGACTTGATAATCTTAATACCCCGATTTATATACAGTGGATAAGGGTTACCCAGCAGATAAAGGTGAACTAGCGTGTCTGTGCTGTGTTGTGTGTGAATAGCATCCATGGCAGAAAAGTGGCAATGAATGTTGAAAAAATTTTTTTTTTCATTCTAGTTAAATTTCTTTCTTTCATTGATCTTATGCCTATTGATTTCATGATTTCTCCATCGTTTGCAAGATTTATTGATTTATGTTGCTTCCACTTTTAGATTTTTTTACACATTCATCAACTATCGGGTAGTAGTCCTGTTGGCTTTCAGATTAGAGAGTTCAGCTCATGACCCCAAAGGGTCTTAAACCCCAGGCATTGACATGCCATTGATGCTGTAAACCTAAAAAGCGTAATTTTCTTAACTCATGGGTATTTAACGTCTGTGTGGGCAGAGGAGGAGATGGTGGTAAAAGGATAAGGTTGCATTTTGCCTTTCAATACCGTGCCATAGGCAAAGTGTTATAACAGCCCACTGCACCTACGGCCTCAAGAAAAATAAGCAATTGGACTACCTTTACAATTTTGATAATACCAATGAATGCTAGGTGGACGCGAACTAAATGCCATTGATTCAGTAAAAATATGATAATTCAGTTTTAAACTTTTAAGGTTTGTTTGTTAATAAATCTATAAAACACACATCATCACATACAATAGCACAATAGACAGACTAAACTGGAATCTGGCATATCTTTCGATCGGTAATTTTTCTAAGTGTAACTCGTTAACATTTTGAAGTATGCTATCTATGTTTCACCATGTATTATTAAATTAAATAAGTGAGTATCTCCATTTAAACTCTCCAACAACTGGATTACTTACACTTCTTATTGAGTGAATCGTACCAAGGCCACAGCAAGTAAATTTTATGGATGGCATCCGCGCGCTCATTAATTTTCGCCTGATTTCAGAAAAAAAAACAAGATATTTTTTCTTCTTCAAGGAGGCTGGATAGACGAAAATGGGTAAAGGCTGTGTTGTAACCTTATCATTGAATGTAGAATTGACACTAGCGACTGTGTAGCATTGACTGTAGTTGCAGAGGTGCAACTTGATAGATAGTTGTAAAAGTGGCACAACTATGGAAGCTATGAGTGTAGTTGCCAACATGGTTAATGATACCAGTCTACCACACTAGTGTCACTTTAGCTACACTGGTGCACTTCTTAAATACAGTAATGAATGCCTTGTTGGCTGTGATGCCATATTTTGTCTCTTCAAGTCTTGTTACAACGTCTATTTTGAAAATTTGCCATCTTGTTTTTTTTTTTACCCATCTTGTTTTTTTTCGCCCTATCTCATTATTTTTGCAGTCTGCAGAGGATGCCATCCATAAAATTTATTTGCTGTGGCCCAACTACAAAACCAACACTTAACTAAAGCGTTAACGTATGTGTAGAGTCTTGGTCACACCATTCCGACAATCAATATGCGGTAGCTTAAGGTGGTCCTACTGCACTTTGGGCACTGGTGCGGCACTGCGAGATTCGTTCACTACGGAACTGTTGTGTTCCTTTCTCCGATTTTTTTTTATAATTTAGATATTGAGTTATACGTAAAAGATTTAACTTAGAAGACAAAAATACACAAAGCGTGAGATAATTCGTTCTTTATCTCTGAAACTCGTTGAGTAATATTCGAACCCCGCAGTGCCGCACCGGTGCCCCAGGTGTGGGGAGATACAACCTTTACCAATGCCTGAATATCAAGGATGACTGAGCCCACTGCTTCATATGTTTAAAGTATTTTGCCCGCTTCTTCCCAATAGTATGGCGAAAGGTTCGACATGTATTACCATGTGTAAAATCCCCATACCAGTTATACCCCATTTCCACTAGGACGGCCCTCTCTCTGCGACCTAAAATTTGACATATCGTTCAACGAATTTTTTTTAAAGAATCGAATCTTTTTACACTCTCTTTATTGTTGTCCTCTCAGTCACACTTTTATTACATTTTGTATGATGTATCCAGCGTGAAAGCGAAGGTTACACATATCCTATTCAAGTCGCAGTGTGAGCGCAGCGCGATCGCCGTCTAGTTGAAAGGGGTCCTTAAACCGTACGATATATGATAGAGGCTTTATTCACCATTTCTGTCATTCCATATGAGTGATATCTACACGGAAAATCCCTACCGAAGGGAGCTAAATGTTGGCCTTAATCCAAGTCACGAAAGAGACATCAAAGGAACTGTGCTCTTGCTCAATTGTCTCATCACTTCTCACATGGCCATGGTTGACTGGAGCCAATAGCTATGATCAATTTCCGAGTTAAGTCAGGAAGACACAATCGCACATCCTTGGAGCAAGTCATTTGTCTATATTTTCAACTTGACAGAGAGACGAGGGGCCAAACATTTGCGTTAGAATAGTTTTTGAAGCCATGACTACGATTATTATCAGAAGTATTTTTAACATCACAATGCTTACTTTATTACGACGTTTGTATTCGTGTGTACAGTGAAGGGTATCATCACATTTGCCAAACAGCAGTTACTCATTCAACAGGATTTCATTTTGGAAACGATCAGAACTTTCTGGTACTATCAACGACCTTTCTTCAGTGACGCTGAGGAAACTGGTTATAGAGCAGTTTTTAGGAACCGCATTTGACTCATTTTGTCTTGACATAGTCTTATTTCTGAATACAATTGAAGCATTCTAAATTTGTCTTTTAATATCCCCTACCATCGGTACGATATAAAAGCTACTCTTCAACCAGATTTATCAGTGTCACTGACGAAAGGTAGTTGATATTTTTTTTTTTTTACCTGCTTGAAAAAAAATCAGGTGTCGTTTATGGTAGGGATCACGATTTGGAGTTTGTGATTCCGGACCGATACCTTTAGAACCTCTGGATGGATTGCAACCATGTTTGCTATGGGGGTAGATGTTGTGAGCCCTTGTGCCTTAGCGCGCATTAGAAGTTTGCTGCAGTTTTGCGGTTCGTTTTTAAAGATAATGTTTACACCGCTTTTTGACAGGAGTAAAGTGGTCCTAATTGATCACCTGGTAACTGAAGCTGCGCATATCAAGAACTAGTAGAAGGAGTAACTGTGACCATCCCTGTCACCTCTGTATGAAATGAAACATTCTATACACATTAGGGATGTTTGCCAGGCGCAGGTGTATGAAATGGTGAGGTCACTAGTAAGGTTTAGTTTTGGATCTCACCGTTTACTATAGGTAGATACATATAAGAAGAATAACGGAAAAATTTTGCCAAACGTCAAACAATGTCAACCCCACAACACACCATACGCATCATCACAAAAACAAAATATTTCATGCAGGTTTGAGTTTTCAGACTCTTGTTTTATTTTGTGTCACTTATTACCTGAATGTCTATCTTCATCGACATGTCATCACCATTGTCGTAGCGTATGTTCCTAAAGTTGGTATCTCACAGCACTTGGGCCTCCGGTGTGACACTGCGAGGTTGCATGGAAAGATTACGAGTATTTAACAAATCTTAGAAACAAAGAACGAATTTTCTTCCGTTTAGTGCATTTTGTTGACTTCTAAGTCATACTTTTACGTATTACAAAAATTCTAATTAGAAGTACAACACCGCACCGCACGTTGCTGAACGACCCCGCAGTGCCGCACCCGTGCCCGAGTGAAGTGAGATACCACCTTGCATGTGTCTTTGGTAGGGGATCTGTTTTTTTTTTCATTCTCTGTACACCGTTTCGGTATTGATCGACTTGAAAGCTAATGACCCGTTTATTGATGCCTCAGGTGTTTGCTCGCGCGACGTAAGTACCAGAAATGATAATGAACATTCCGATAAGCTGTATAAGCCCTTGTGGGCGGACACATACGCACATGTACGCACTGTCTACGTCAGCTCGGAAGTTAATGCCGTGCGATCACGGACCCGAGAGATTTAACCACTTCCTGGATTTCCTGACATTATCGACCTTTTAAAGTTCATAAGTCTACAAGTCAAGGCTATTAGATTTCAATCACAGTAACGCGCCTAGTTCTGTGGTAAGCGGCTCTGCCTCTCGGAGAAGAAGCCCGTGAGTTCGATTCAGGCCGTGTTGCTTAAGGTGGTATAGGTCCCCTCTCACTTGACGTGCGGCACGCTTGCGGCATTGCTGCGTTCGTTCACTGCAACACTGTTTAGTTATTTTCGTTATTTAGATACTGCGTAATACGTTAAAGTATGACTTAGAAGCAAAAAATATACACAAAACGGAATAAATTTTTTTTCTGCATTTTTGAAATTCGTTGAGTAATCTTTTGTTCTCCGCGTGCCGCAACGGTGGGGTGAGTGAGAGTATACCTTTGTCACAGCGCATTGCACGTTGCTGGAAAATCCTTAGGTCGGAACTTTAACCCATGGCTTGTAGGAAGGAGCTAGGGAAAGTTTTTATTTATCTATTTATTTACTCAACTGTTTAATTACAGCCAGGGCTGCCCAACTAGCCATAGGCTACTGTAAATGCATTTAAGTTCGCGGGGATTTAATTTCGCGGTAGAGGGAAAATGGACTTTTCGCGGTGGTTTTAATTTCTCGGTAGCACTATGTACTGTAGTCTCTTACTGCCAAGGAAAAATGTTCGCGGTGGTTTTAATTTCGCGATGAAGTGTTCACCGCGAAAACCGCGAATATTAGTCCATCGCGAACATTTCTGCATCTACAGTATTGCCAAGGGCTAACCATGAGGGAGAAAAATACATGTTACCTATGAAAACACTAGCATTAGCTTAGAAACAATATGATTATAGATTTACATCTTATATCACAATCTGTACACTCTAAAAGTCACAGCATTCGGTTATATATGTACTGACACTAGTTAACAGCGAATGGATTCCCGAGGTAGAGCCAGGCTATGACTTTAAAGGAGGATAATGTGGGAGCATATATGATACACCCCATGCACGTTAAAGAACCCCCACGCGTGCGATGGTGCGGTGTGGATGGAGCAAACCATTCTGTCTGGAGTTGGTGATTCACTACAAATCACCCGGGCGGAGGCCTGGCGAACCTTCGTGTCGCATCAGCCACACGGTGATTACATCATTCACCATGCCCCGGAGAGGAGATAGGCGCCGACAGGGGACTAAAATGCCTATTGATACGGCATAACATGTTGTGCTGCCCCTACGGATGATTAAAAGGCTATGGGACGGACGGACGAACGAATGTGGGAGCTGTTTGTATGACAAGTGGAAGATTAATTGTTCCATAACTGAGTGGATAGGGAAAGTCCTCTGGTACAACGAAACTGTATGTAACGTTATCTTCTGTCTTCCAGATCTCTGACAAGAGGATGAAAATTTCTCTTTAGTTAGAAAGCTTAGCCGGATCAAAATTAATTCATTTTCGAATTTCCAGATATGAACAATTGCAAAAACTGATAAATTGCACCCAATATAATACAGACGGATAAAATAGAGGAAAATATTAAAACATATATCATACTTGTTGTAGCCGCAAATGGACTATGTTTTGTTAAACTAGCCCTCGTCAACTCGAGTGATGTTTTAAACTTTATAACAACATCCTTCGAAGAAATGTATGGTATGTTGTACTTTCGATGGGTAACTCCTGATAGCCTCCCTTATAGACGTTTGGGAGAACGGATGTTCGTTTTTAGGGTTGAGGGAGCGATTAACGATATATGCTAAACATGGTTAATGTTCTCCTTTAGCATTAAAGCATGAAGCACATGTACAAAAATCCCGAGTCGTTTCCTCGAAAAATAACCCATTGAAGCCTGCATAGTATGCAAACTCTCGAAGGGTTTTCAAACATGTACGGATGCACGTACCCTACATGTCTTAGAAATGTTTTAATAACTTCTGATATACTGCTTCCTGTCATTTTCTTTCGAATCATCTCTATGCTGCCTGAGCGTTTGACTGATCGTAAATCTTTATTTACCTCGGGAGTTGACCCCCCGGTCAGGATGAATGAGCGCCGAGTGAGGCGGGGGAGGTACTAGGTCTCATGATCACCCGCCCGAATTCAAAGGCTCTCCGCTCACTATCAGCTTACAGCACACGTTCTTTGACAAGTCCCCGGTAGCACTATAAGATGCCCATGAAAGGAAATGTGGACAATTACTCCACGTCTCAGAGCTATAGTTTCTAATCATCATCCCTATGTGAGGACTCCATACGGTCGCTATACTGCACGGAATCCAAATCTACAAGGCAATATTTATTTGATTATGTGGATGACATCCGCGCGCGCATCAATTTTCGGCCATTTACAAAAGTACAAAAAGAACTTGTCCACAATATAAACCGTACAAATCAGTTTCAAAATTTACAACTACATCCTGTGGATTGCAAATATTGGTAGACGTTACATAATTCCAATGCTAAAGAAAATGTGAAAGAAGAAAACGAAAAATCTATTGTTTGGTCAGACTTTTTTTTTTCATTCGCACGGTCGCATCACTTTTGGGGTTGTCAGAGGACATCATCCATATAATCAAATCAACATGGCCTAACTATAATTTAATGATGATAATATACAGCATGATTTTTTTTCATTCAGAACGAATTATTTACGACTGATTTTGGGTACGCTTTAAGTGTAGGATTTTGTTTTGCAGTGCTACCAACTTGATTACAAAATCGATGACCTAAATGTTTGCAAGTTTTACCATATAACCGATACCGGTCATCGGGCAATATAAGTATGACATTATTGTGAGGTCATCGCCATTAAAATATTGATTATTCATTTTGTTTTACCCAAACTAAATTGTTTGTTTTTCGACTGATATGACTTAACGGTGTGTAATCTGACCCCAAAGTGTTGTGCTCAGCAATGTCTTCGTTCACATATTTTTTTGGCAATAATTACCTCCATGAAAAAATGGAGGTATAGTTTTGAGTGTGTCTGTGTGTGTGTGCACAGCACGAAAACAACTTTTTAAGCAAAGTTTCAGAGATACGTATAAAGCCCTTAAAGGCGGAGAAATATTTCAGCAGATTTTAAGATCTATCAAAGGCATCGGAAACATACATTTGGCATTTACGGAAGATTTCAGCGTTTGTAAATCTAACTTAATCTGTTGTGTTTCTTTGCGTGAATTTTACATGTATTTTAGTATGCCGAAAAGACAACTTAAATGTCTCAAAAATATTTTCTGTCAAAACGGACAAATACCGTTTCTCTAGATCTGTTACAAAATACATGTTAACCGGCTAAGTCAAATGTAATAATCCTTTGTCTGGTGTTAGATAAAACATTGCGTCATCTGTTTTATAACAGTTGCAAGATTTACAGTCAAAACTGAAAATTATTGCGCTTTCTGGTACAAAATGTTATGTTTATACCTCAGCAAATACAAATACAATACAATACAAAGTCAAATACAATAATCTTCTGTGTTTTTTAGCTATTCCGAAAGCGTTTGACGTATTCAAACTTTCTGTGCACAAGGTTTAATTCGAACAGGGGAGAACCTCTCACGGTTAGCTTATATGCGCTATTTTACGTTATATGAAATGTTGCGGATACCATGGTCAATATTGACCGAAGGATGCCATATATATAATTTATTTCGAACCGTCATTTACGCAAAGAAGGGAAGACCTCCCCCGTTAATATATTTGCCAAGACGTATATGAAATGTTGCGTATTTCATTTGAACATACGACACGTCCGCGCAGTTTAAGCGAACTAGGGGAGACCTCCCCCGTTTAGCTTATATGTTGCCAAAACGTATATGAAATGTTGCGTATTTCTTTTGAACATACGACATGTTTAATCTTTGAATCCGCGCAGTTTAAGCGAACTGGGGGAGACCTCCCTTGTTTAGCTTATATGCTGCCAAAACGTATATGAAATGTTGCGTATTTCTGTAAAACATACAAGTTTAATCTTTGAATCCTCGGGAGACCACCCCCGTTTAGCTTATATGTTGTCAAGACGTATATGAAATGTTGCGTATTTCTGTAAAACATACAACATGTTTAATCATTGAATCCGCGCAGTTTAAGCGAACTAGGGGAGACCTCCCCCGTTTAGCTTATATGCTGCCAAAACGTATATGAAATGTTGCGTATTTCTGTTGAACATACGACATGTTTAATCTTTGAATCCGCGCAGTTTAAGCGAACTAGGGGAGACCTCCCCCGTTTAGCTTATATGTAGCCAAAACTTGACGTATATGAAATGTTGCGTATTTCTGTAAAACATACGACATGTTTAATCTTTGAATCCGCGCAGTTTAAGCGAACTAGGGGAGACCTCCCTTGTTTAGCTTATATGTTGCCAAGACGTATATGAAATGTTGCCTATTTCTGTTGAACATACGACATGTTTAATCTTTGAATCCGCGCAGTTTAAGCGAACTAGGCCCTAGGGGAGACCTCCCCCGTTTAGCTTATATGTAGCCAAAACTTGACGTATATGAAATGTTGCGTATTTCTGTAAAACATACGACATGTTTAATCTTTGAATCCGCGCAGTTTAAGCGAACTAGGGGAGACCTCCCTTGTTTAGCTTATATGTTGCCAAGACGTATATGAAATGTTGCCTATTTCTGTTGAACATACGACATGTTTAATCTTTGAATCCGCGCAGTTTAAGCGAACTAGGGGAGACCGGGGATCATGCCCGTAGCCAGGGGGGGTTCGGGGGGTTCGGAAGAACCCCCCCACTCGCTCAAAAGGTCCGCTTTTTCAGGATCGAAGGTCCACTTTTTCATGTCCAAGATTTTTTTCAAAGGCATGACTGATTTGCATTTTTTCCTTGATAGACATTTCAGCCAATCGTAGTAAGTCTATCAGCAAAATTTGCCCCAGAAAGTGCAGGAAATGGCTTTTCAGAGGGTCCAGATTTCAAAATTTCCCCAGACCTCCATTGCGACGCCTCACGCCTTTGGTGTCGGACATGGTGAAAATATGTCGAGGGAGTTGGCCTCAAAGCCTTGTCCTTTAATAGAAATTCCATTAAACTTCGCAAGCGATTTTTGACGGTCAAAATGCAGGAAATGGCGTTTCAGAGGGTCAAAATTTCATTTTTTCCGGGGGAGCATGCCCCCGGACCCCCCTAGATACCTCACGCCTTTGGCGTGAGTCTCGCGCCTGCGGCGCTCGATGGTCCCACATTTACTAAAAAGAACCCCCCCAACCGAAATCCTGGCTACGGGCATGTCCCCCGTTTAGCTTATATGCTGCTAAAACGTATATGAAATGTTGCGTATTTCTGTTGAACATACGACATGTTTAATCTTTGAATCCGCGCAGTTTAAGCGAACTAGGCCCTAGGGGAGACCTCCCCCGTTTAGCTTATATGTAGCCAAAACTTGACGTATATGAAATGTTGCGTATTTCTGTAAAACATACGACATGTTTAATCTTTGAATCCGCGCAGTTTAAGCGAACTAGGGGAGACCTCCCTTGTT
Organism: Branchiostoma floridae x Branchiostoma belcheri; assembly: GCA_019207045.1. Lineage (NCBI taxonomy): Eukaryota > Metazoa > Chordata > Leptocardii > Amphioxiformes > Branchiostomatidae > Branchiostoma > Branchiostoma floridae x Branchiostoma belcheri. The sequence goes on along the minus strand of CM033037.1, from coordinate 18,866,548 downwards.
TAGCTTATATGTTGCCAAGACGTATATGAAATGTTGCCTATTTCTGTTGAACATACGACATGTTTAATCTTTGAATCCGCGCAGTTTAAGCGAACTAGGGGAGACCTCCCCCGTTTAGCTTTATATATATGCTGCCAAAACGTATATGAAATGTTGCGTATTTCTGTTGAACATACGACATGTTTAATCTTTGAATCCGCGTAGCTTAAGCAAACTTGGGGGCACTACCTCCGTTTTATCTATTGGCTAATACCGTCTCAAAGGTTTTATGAAACGTTGCCTTTTTCTGCTGAACATACGGCATGTTTGAAGCGCAGTTTCTGCGAACAGGAGGATACCCTTTCCTTTTTATTTTATACCGCATATATGTTCTGAAATTCCAGGGTCTAAATCAGGGTGAGGCCGCCTGTTTTCTTTGTGGCAAGTTGACACTCGAGCTAAGAGACGGTAGAAATCCCGACTACTGCTATGAATATCTCCGCGACTCAACCTCTGCTTGAAGAATAAGGATGTAGTAGGTATAGCATTTTGTGCAGTGAGTTGTGTTTTCTCTATAAAACGGCAAGCAGTTCTTACTACAGGTAAATGTACGAAATATGTTTATTTCTTTATCTACAAGCAAGCGTCGAGAAAGAACAGTTTGTGCACACAGGCGGTGTCTTCTCGTGCTGCTCGTGTTTGTTTGGGTTAATTATGGTGATATGCGTGGGCAGGCAAGATGTAAATTTATTCAGCGTTATTTCGTACTCGCCATGGGGCGCACGCCTCCGTCCGTCCAAGGAGGTTGAACTTCCTTGGTCCGTCTGTGGCACAGCTGTGTCATGTGATAGGATGTATCCAATGGCAGAAAAGAGTGGGGGGTTCAAATTTACGGGCCATACGTACGACAAGGAGCGGTTATTTTCCAGGCGTTCATTTTTTAAGAGAAGTATTGAAGAAAGTTTGGGCCTGTTCTAGCCCGCAAGTTGTGGCCGCGACACCGCTTTTACCGCCTAGGACCCCCGGTGACGGAATTTGACTCAAAGATACGAGGTGGCTATCATTCTGTAAAAGCTGTTGTTGTTGGAAATCGACACAGAATGGAAATCACGGCCCTTGTACCATCCGGATTAATAGGAGCCGACACTGCAAGCTGAACATGTTTCGCGTTCACAGAATCCAGGACCATCCAACAGCACGAGTCATATCGGCCACTACTCTAGATCTTACCGGATTCTTATTCCTGTGGTGACCAGATGGAACTGTACATGTGTGCTCTTTTTAACTTACGCCGAGACGCTTCACCCGACACTGGAAATGGGACTGCTGCACGGAATTGCGCAACCGTTGTGATTGTTTCAACTGCCGACTACATCAGAATGAAAGGCCACAAATACTTAGTAGGCTGTAGGTTTTTTTTTACTTTTCCATGTAATATTTTCTCGTAATTCAATAAAATTTCAAAGTTTCATCCATTGTATTTTCTTGCTTTGAAATGTGCTAATGATTATTCTCCTAAAATGGCACTTATTCACACGTTATAATCAACTTAATGCACACGTATATGAGACGTACAGAGGGAACTTTAAACATGCCTTAAGGGTGTTTTAGTACGTATTTATGACAACTTTAAGCTGCTAAATAGAAAAATATAGACACATTAAATCCTCTTAATTCACACGTATATGAGACGTAAATAGGCTTTAGATCAAATAAACGTGAAGTTTAAACATGTCTTAAGGGCGTTTTAATAAGTATTTATGGCAAATTTAAGCTGCTGAAAAGGCACCTAAACACACGTTATAATCCACTTAATGCACACGTATATGAGACGTAAACAGGCTTTAGATCAAATAAACGTGAAGTTTAAACAAGTCTTAAGGGCGTTATAATAGGTATTTATGGCAAATTTAAGCTGCTGAAAAGGCACCTAAACACACGTTATAATCCACTTAATGCACACGTATATGAGACGTAAATAGGCTTTAGATCAAATATACGTGAAGTTTAAACATGTCTTAAGGGCGTTTTAATAGATATTTATGGCAACTTTAAACTGCTGAAAAGGCACCTAAACACACGTTATAATCCTCTTAATGCACACGTATATGAGACGTAAAGAGGCTTTAGATCAAATATACGTGAAGTTTAAACATGTCTTAAGGGCGTTTTAATAAGTATTTATGGCAACTTTAAGCTGCTGAAAAGGCACTAAAACACACGTTATAATCCACTTAATGCAATTGTATATGAGACGTAAAGAGGCTTTAGATCAAACAAACGTGAACTTTAAACAAGTTTTAGGGGGGTTTTAAAAATCATTTACGACATCTTTAAGCTGCTTAAAGACAACGGGAAAACCGGAAAATAAGGACTAACACGGACCTACAGAAAGACCACTTAAAGGCAATATTTACGTACTCGTATAAGTGGTGTATAGATCCGTAAAGGAGGAAAATACGTCAACATTACGCATGGTTTCAGCATCCTTAAATACCGTTTTTCGTGCCGTGGTGTGTGTTTGTGTGTGTGTTTGTGTGTGTGTGTGTCTGTGTGTCCGCATATTTGTGGTCATCATAACTTGAGAACCTCTTGATGGACTACGATGATATTTGGTATGTAGGTAGGGGTTGGGAAGACGAAGGTCAAGGTCAATTTTGGGCCCCCTGGTGTGTGGCCTTGGTACTGCAGCGCAACTTCCGGTTTTGCTATCTCGGTGTTCTGAACATGCTATGGTCAAGATTTTTAAGCATTAGATAGCTCTTGTGCTCAGGAAAAAATTACGTAAGTTTGGGCCCCCTAGCGTCAAGTTTGGGAATAGCAGGGGCATTTTTGTCAAAAACTTCTGACGAGGATAACTCAAGAAGGGAACAACGGATTTTCATCATTTTTGATATGTAGGTACCTTAGACAATTTTGTACAAGATTAAATACTAATTATGCAAAATAGGAGTACATTTGCATAATTAATGAGGATATTATATCATGGCAGTTTTTTCAATGTATCTCTTGTCCTGGATGTGATATGGTCTTGACATTTGGCTGGTAGATAGCTTGCAGTGTCATGACAAAGTGGGGCAGGTTTCAGCCCCCTAACATTTAATTGCGGAACTGCAGGGGCGTTTTTGTCAAGACATTCTAAAGAGGATAACTGCAGAAAGGATTGATGGATTGGCATCATACTAGGCATGCGGGTACCTTAGGCAAATATGTTCATAATGATATACATTTTATGCAAATGAGAATTTGCATGATTAATGAGGAAATTGTATAATTCCATTGTTTTCAATAACTGGACTTCAATAAATGTAACACATGCTAACTATGATAGGTGGAATATAAGCAGATACCAAAAATGGTAATGAGGAACTTATTTGCATAATTTATGTAAAAAATGCAAAAACGCTTTATGATTAATAATGGGAATTTTATAATGGTGACATGTGTACGTTAGTCAATGATGAACAATACCATGCATAAATTATGTTAATGTGCTAGTCAATTGCATGAAATTTACGAAAGCTCTAAATTTTCATGGAGGTATGAGGTCGCCGAACTCTAGTTGTACATGTATTGCTTTGTTAATGTGAGAGGAATATTACTGCTCAATGTCATAATTCATATAGAAAGATCAAAAGGACCACGTTTTTCTTCTTTCGTACTGCCAAGCCTCTAATTCTAGAGATTAACGTTTTGCAAATAACAGTGCAAATACCCTTCGGCGCTTACTTTATTTTGCTCGGGTAAGATTGTAACATTACAATTTAGCACTTTAAAATCCACACAAGGGGTCCATACAGACTTCCTTGGGGTTGTTTAGGCCAAAGAGTACAGAAAAAGAAAGTAATGTACTTTCTTAACTGACAAGCACCTAACACAAGCACAAGTACGTTAATGCGTTGTGAATTTGGCTGTTGACGTTGATAAACAGCAATATCATTTTCTGATTGGCCAAAGGGCGTAATCATACTGGCAGGTAATTTTCGATGATATCTAGATCTTTGTTCGACTGAACACTAAAGGCTTCACGCAGAAAAATCATGACAGCAGCGTCACATAAACTTTGCTTTTCTTGCCATTTTTGCCAGCCTATTGTAAACAATAAACATTTTGAAGACGCCACCATAGAGAAAAGCTAATGTACATGCGTTATATAAATGTATGTAACATAATGTAGATGAGTATTACATTCCCCGAGAAAGTTTTGTTGTCGACGGCATTTGTCTGCGTAGCTGTGGTCTTCTGTGACACGGCACCTCGAGAAGGACTGAATGTTAACTTGACAGTTCATCTGTGTTGGTACAAGTCATTATTGAACTAGTTACGGCGAGCTCCATAGACTTCCTGCAACCTATGATCCACTGCTTCCTTAGTCACGTGTTCTATCTGCATAACGTGACGTCACAACAGCAGTGGATTGTTAATTCCTTGACAAATACTGGTGCTATTCAGTCGATAATTTGGGTGAGTCCAATTTTATATGTTGGGAATTACAACAGTTTAACTAATTCAATAATGGCTGAATGTGTTGTCTTGATATTTGGTATCTGGGTAATGATGAGTAACACAGAACCGCCCTGGCCGTCAGCATGCGGGAGACACGTAAAGCAGAAATAAAAGCAGATCCACCCACACTACTTTTACGTATTACGCAATATCTAAATAAAAACAAAATCTGAGAAAATAACAAAAAAACTGACGCAGCAAGCGAACACCGCAGTGGTGCAAGCTTGACGCAAGTGCAGTGAGAGTGCACTTAAGTCACACCCGGACCCAAAAGGGCGACTGAAGTAAAGTTAACGTTTAAGTCCTCATCGACTTCCGGTGGACGAACATCATCTGGTCTTGATGAGACATCGAAATCATCAGATTGTGGGCCCTACTACCTTTCTATGGTACTGCAGACCAGGTCTCTAGTCTAGCCAGCTCGATATTTTCATCCGTCAGCCCAATTCCCATTGACGGAAAAAAACTGCCAAAAATCTGATTTTTCCGTCATCTTGTACAGATTTCCGTCATCGACTAGAAAAAAAAATGAGTGCAGGGGAACTTCCGGTTTAGATATCGATTTTTTTTAAAATATATGACATATGGTCAAGATGTTTGGTTATGGTGGTATCTCACTGCACTTGCGTCAAGCTTGCGTCACTGCGGGGTTCGTTTACCGCAACTAGTGTTTTGTCACTTTCTTTGATTTTTTCATAATTCATATATTGTGTAATACGTAAACGTATGAATTAGAAGACGACAAAATACACTAAAAGTAAGAAAAAGTAGTTCTTTATCTCTGAAATTCGTTGAGTATCTTTAGAACCCCGCATGAAGTAAGCGAGACGCAAGTGCAGTGAGATACCGCCTTTAGTAGGTTACTAAGCTATTGTATTCCCTAGCAGCTTACTTTCGAACTGCGGCGACGTTTTAGATGTAGACTTTGAAACAGGACAACTCAAGAAGGCGTAATTCATATTAGTTTAGAGGTTAAATTGTATTTCAATTGTTCTAATTTACAGGAACTTCATTATCAGTGCATACCTAACTTGGTTCATGATATGGAATACGGCATGCTTCCTTTCAATATTTGTTCTTCTATTTTGAGTACTATTTATTGAACTTTAGCTACATGCGAACGTACGTTAGATAAGCCCATCAAACATCTTTGATCATATAAAAGGATGTAAAACAATTATGAGCGTCATGACCTAGTTTCTGCAAATCCCATCAATTGCCACTAAGTGATGTTGGCATTTTCACATTAATCATTCAAAAAAGGCCCTTGTTTGCTTATTTGTCATCGGTCAATGCTCCTGCGATTTTGGTAGCAAGCACTAGAATTATAACAACCCAAATGAAAAAAAATAATAATAATGTAGGCAAAATGAAAGAAGGTGTGAATTTTGTAGTAAGGAATATGTGAAAAATAAAATATATCTTGTTCGTATTAAAAATAAAGTTATTCTCAAAGCTCTTGCCAGTCACCCTTTGTCCCTTTGTTTGGTACCAAATGGCCATTTTTGGGGGCCTGGCCCGTGGACTAAGAGAGCTTCAAGAAAACTATCAATATGCGCAAATAATTAATGACGAAACACTCACGAATATTACTACAGTGCAATAGTAAATTTGTCTAAACATGCTGTTAGAGAGTGGAGGGACTATATAGATATAGACCACTACTTAAGTTATCTAACGTCAACTCAGAACATTTAGTCCACAGTAGGCATACACAGTCAATAAATAACCTTTGCTTTATTGTTGTTATAGACTGGCAATTTTTGTGAACGGCCGGCTCGACTTCAACAGATCATCATCATCTAAATCTGACAATGATCGGACATAATGTATTCCAAATGCGAGACCAGATTAAGCATACATAACTGTACTGTTATCGATAATCTTTTGTTGTTGCTTTGTATGTAGCCTCTTAGTACTATTGTCTGTATAGCTATTAGTTGTTATTAATTGCCATACTTTGTACCCTGTGCGATTGTTGAGCAATAAAATTCATTCATTCTAAATCTGTCATCCTCTAGAAGGTGCACCAAGTGACAAATAAAGATTACAAATATTGTGAAAAAAAGAACGCTAGAGTTCTTCAGGAGCGAACTTATGCGTAAAAAAAAAGAATAGTCATCTAATGTTAGGAAGCTTTTGTCATACACAGTTGAACACAATGCATTAAGACATCAAATATATTGACACCGCTTTCAAAATGTCAAACATGAAATCTTTTTCCGACATTTGGACAAAACTAATTCCTCCTAAAGAACCTGTGGCCTCTTGCGGTGTTATTGGATTTATCTGTAGAAATGTCAAAGCGGCATCGGTCTCTTAAGGATATACACAAGAAAGGCCGGGGTTTATGGATAAAAGGGCCCTTGTCGGAAATTCTGATCCGTCACTGAGCCCAGTGCTTTGTCTTTGATATGAGACGGACCATCAATAGACAGTTCGCCAATCGTGAGTAAGACAATGTTTATTCTACTATTTATTCTCGAAACCTCGCTAATGCGAGCTTAAGAAATAAAAGGTTGGCCCGAAAAGTTGCCTTCTTCATAAAATCTAAGTGGTCACGAAGCATTTGAACAAAGCACTAAACATTTGAACAAGGCACTGAACAAACTAAGAATAAGATAGCTATAGATCAGTATATCGATGCAGGGTTATGTTAACCCTTGATTCATCTTCCTTTGTCACATGTATGAATTTCCCACAATTTACAACATGTACTTGTGAATTATGGCATTTTTACAGCAATCATGCATATTAGGCCCTTATTTCCATAATTGTTGTATTTATCATTCATTCTGCTTAAAAATATTAAATGTCATTTATGGACACCAAAATTATGCCTGGTTTATAAGGATAACATAGACATAATTTGCGTTTAATTGTGTACATATCTGTCTAAGATGTATACTGCATGTCTGAAAGCATGTCAATCCGTCAATTTCTTCCAGCGGCCTTAAAATTAGCTGCTACAAAAGGCAATAGCTGCTTTCACTTTGGGCTGTTTGAAGAGTGCTGCAAAATGTTAACAGACAGTTCAATGGTCCTCCAAATTTAACGACCAATATTAGGCTAATGTTCATATGGTGACATATTAGCATCCGTTGCAGTTCGGACGGGGATGGGTTTTTTTCAACGTTGGTAATGTTCTCTTGTGCCGGGAAAGGGAGTTTGCCGAAGAAGGGAGTTTGCTGTGGAAGGTAGTTTGCCGTGATAGCGAGTTTTCCCCCAGCAAACTCGCTTCCTCGGCAAACTCCCTTTCCCAGCAAAAGAGAAGTTCAACATAGCTAAGAACTAAAAGGCAAATATCAGACAAAATACTTATATATAAGCTGTAGACATGTTTTGTATGTCATTTATATTAGTTTCTGAAGAGCAGAACGGATCTATGCAAAGTTGGCCCCGGCTGTCAGCTAATAAAACTGGGCAACGATGTGTGACGGTTTCTGGACACGTCTTCCTGGAGCCAAGGTTAGTTGGTTTATGAAGTTGTTTTTATTCTCGACGGATACGTTCCTCTTCACCATGACCTTTTCACTGGTATTGTTCATTGGTTAAGAGTTGGGCCATGTTGGTTCGATTGTATGGAAGGCACCGATTGTCGTCGATTTTGAAAACGCTTTCGACCATAAAAGCCCACTCTCACTGCACTTGCGCCAAGCTTGCGTCACTGTGGGGTTCGTTCACGGCGTTACTGTATTTTTATTCTTATTTTCTCCGATTCTTTATAACTTAGATACTGCGTAATACGTAAACGTATGACTTAGAAGACAAAAAATACAGAAAAAGTAAGAAAATTCGTTCTTTATCTATTAAATTCGTTGAGAATCTTTCGAACCCAGCAGTGACGCAAGCTTGACGCAAGTGCAGTGAGATTTCACTTTTAGCTGTACGTACAAAGCTGCTGCAAATTGAGTTTATGCAAGTTGCAAAAATATTAGAAACCGAATACTTACATTGTAGAACGCCAAAGGAAATTCTAGCGTCAGAGAAAAAAATAAAAGGTAGACATGGAAAGAAATATGTGGAAGATCAAAAATTAAAAATCTATTGTGCGCCTTACCTGACTAAATCGGGTTATAGGACAAAGGGAATTTCTTAAAATTCATTCAACATTGCTACACATAAATGCAAGATACCTATGATTTATAAATCTGGAAGTTCTACAGCTGAACTGTGTAAATTTGTTCGTACAACTATGACGTGTAAGCTTCCCCGTTTGAAAGGTATTGAAATAGAGAAGGTGGAGGATTTAGATACAGAAAATGTTCAAAGTTCACACATAGAAAGATTACTTCGTCTATTGTACATGAAAGTAAATGGCAATTATTCTAAGGCTATTTTATAGCTAACATAGTTTTGCCTAGAATTATTGTACTTTATGCCTGAAACTATTCTCTTTCTGAGGCGTCGTCGTGGCGTAACTAGTAGAGTTTTTGGCTTTGAACATTGAGGTCCCTGGGTTTAGCACCACCTTCCCTACTCCATCTAGTAGGTACCTTACTTCGGTTGGGGAGGTAAAGACTACATTAACCTTCTGTCTCTACCTTAATGCGGCACTGTTGAAATACGTTAGAATCTTGAGCGCAGTACCACATTGTCTTCGTCTGTCTCAAAGCAGATAAAATATTCTACACGGCCTGTTTTGTACAGCTTCTATAACTGTGTACTTGAAATGGAGAGAAGTGATGCCTGGATGTTACACATGGCAATCATATATATCATTGTCCACAGAATCATCATCACCATAATGTCATCATCATCATCATATTAATCATCATCGTCATCATCATTTCTTTCCTGCCATCAGGTAGTATCCTGTGAAGAAATACAAATGTCCTTTGAAAACAGGTAGTCATTCTAGGACGACTAGCCATTTGGATTTCCTTTTTTTTTGTACTCATCCATTCACCAAAAGTCTCAAGGCATTCCACCCTGATGATTCTTTTAGTAGCCGAATTGAATTTCTACAAGCAACAAACAGGAATCTGATATTGGCAAGAGAGTAGTTTTACCCGTAGGGCAGTACGCGTACGCCTACGTATCTTTAATATTTAAACAGTTAAGAACTGGTAGAAATGTAAAGAATTGCTTTCACAACTTCCGCAGTGAAAAGTCGAGAGGAAACACTTTATCAAACATCCACAGGCGCCCTTGTGTTTAAACTTTGACGTCAGGTTTCTAGCAGACAAAACTGTAACCGACAGGTGAAGACATTTTCAGAATATTGCGATGTATTAGCTACGGATACCGCGAGTAGGAAGTTCTATATATCTGTTCTTTTGTGTTAGACTGTATGTCAGCAATGGTTTCTAGGAATATCCAGGTAAACCATCCTCTTACGCATTGCCAGGGACATCCAAAGCCAAACTGGCTGTCTGGATGTGCCCTGCTCTTTCAACCGTCACCCTTAGATCCTGACCGCCCTGCTAATCAATATTAATGAGGTTACCCTTATACATGCGAGACAGCTTTTGAAAACGGAAAGCCTATTCTCTGATTGGCTGACAACTTTTTTTGGGGGGGAGGGGTGTCCACAGAAACTAAGCGTGACGGTTGAAAGAGCAGGGTACATCCAGACAGGCAGTTTGGCTGTTGGATGTCCCTGCGTAGGAGGATGAGGTAAATCAGTTCAGCTAGATTACGGCGTCTTAGATACAGGGAAGTAAGAAAACAGACGACTGTGAATGCTTGACAAAGTTTTCACTCTCGACTTCGTACTGGAAGAGTAATAAAGCAATCCAGATATATATTTTTGCACGTGTTCTCAACTGTTGAGAACAGTATTACTATAATCTGGTAATGTATGGTGTGTAACGGCAGGGTGAGGTCTTGAGTGTAAAACATGTGATGCTACTGATATTGTGCCTCTGGGAATTGCACTTAACATGACTTTCCTCTTAACTCCATATAGGTGGATAAAATAGGTACGTAAGCTGCGTAGGCTGTGGATATAAGGCCAGAACAATTTAATTGTATGGATGACATCAGCGCGCTAATTAAGTTTTGCCTGATTTCCGAAAAAAATCCCTCTTCGGGGATGGTCAGATAGACCAAAAGAGGCAAGCATGTTGTGTTGTAGCCTAATAATAATACTTGTAGAAGTGACACTAGGGAGGCAGCCATGACTACAGTTGCAGAAGTGAAATATGTTGGATAGTTGTCAAATTGCCACCAATATAGAAGCCATGAACGTAGTTGCCAGCTTAGCAATTGACACCAGTGTACCACACTAGTATTACTTTTACTACTGTAACAGTAGTTCGAATTCACTTATTTAATACAGGAATGAATGCGTTGTTAGTTGTGATGCTACGTTTTGTCACTTCAAATCTTGTTACGAAGTTTATGGTGTCTATTTCGAAAATGAAGCCATCTTGTTTTTCTTACGCATCTTGTTTTTTCGCGCTATCTTATTATTTTTTCACTCTGTACACTAGTACTATGAACACATCACAAACGAGTATGTGCGGGAACAGGTACGCGGCCTTGTTGGCCCTCAAGAAACAATCTTAGGGATAGTTAAAAGACGCAAACTGCAGTGGTTTGGGCATGTTACCAGACACAACAACCTGGCCAAGACAATCCTGCAGGGAACAGTAGAGGGAGGGCGTCGTCGCGGACGTCAACGCAAAGCTTGGCAGGACAACATCGCTGACTGGACGGGCCTCAGCCTACAGGAGAGGATAACCCTGGCTAGGGAAAGAAGAACCTGGAGGCAACTCTCTATCTTCATGTCTACCTTGTCCCCCCAACGACCTGGAGGTCAAGGGACTAGGTAGGTAGGTAGGCAGGTAGGTACATTAGGACGTCATCCATAAAATTTCCTTGCTTTGGCCTAACATGACTTTCCTCATGACTGCATATAGGCGTATAAAATGGGTTCTTGACTTCGGCTGCGGAGGTAAGTGGCGGTTGGAGCAGAGACTTGTGCTCAACCTTCCATTATCAAGCTTTAGACACAGTGTCCCTAAAACCTCACTAAGGTTATGGAACTGTGCTATAACTTGTTCTGTGTATGTTACAACGTTACGATTCATTTACTTGAGTGCAGTGTGGACTGTTCTTGTCTGTCCAAAAGTATAATTTATATACTGCACAAAACGTCTAGGATGCATTGCATGTGTACCGACGTGAATATGAATACGTGTAAAACTCATATAATAGCAAATTTCCAAGCTATTGATATATCACATCTGCGAAATGCGTTTTGTGATCATTTCCTTGATTTGAGTATGTAAAAGATGAATATTTGCCTAGTTTAGGACATAAAATAGCTTTTTCAAAAACTTTAAAGGTAGTTCAGAAAATTAGAAAAAAATGGCTAGAAAAGTTGTTTTTTTCCGTAACGTTAAATCGTAATCCTTCTCTAACATAGACCAAATTTCATGTTTTTACATGCCCAAATTTGAAAATTAATTTGCCCTAAAAACATGTTTTCTCCCTACGTTAACATAACAATTGTCGAGTTTGAGCAGAAAGAAAAACATTTAGCACGTTGTAGGTTAAGTGCGGTAAGTGTGTAAAATTTGAGCCAAATCGATTTTTTGACCCCTGTCACCATCATTTAGTACTTAGAGGCATTTACTCTAACATAGAGCGGCAAACCGCTTTTTACTCATGCCGTGATAGTCTTAACAAATAACATAGATATACAGATACCGTTAGGAGTTGATAGCCTAGAGTGAAAGCAATTTCAAAGGGGTTAAGATCACTACTTCAACCTTCAAGTTGATGACATGCAGCCATAAATGTCAAATATCTAGGGGTAAGTGGTAATCTCTAGAAAGTACAAAATCGTCTTCAAAACTCGTCAGGATATAGAAGCCAAATCGATTTTGTGACCGCTGTCTGCTCTTGTTTCATCCTTGTACGGTCTAGCTTGCACGAAATGTCATTGGCAAATGGTCTGCAAAGTAGAGTTTAGTTTCAGCGCCATAAGTTATAATATAGATATAAGATATAAGCATGCAAAGTATGAAATTTTGCGTAACATGAGAAAGAAGAATTTCATTTAAAATACAAATAAGGTCATGAACTTTGTTTGTTTATTTGTTTGCATACCTGGTTAACCGGTTTAAGACCTAAAAAATGGGTTTGTACTGAACAGTATAAGCTGTATATACCGGTAGATTTATTTGATCCACTCACACCGGGAATGTCTTCTACTCTTTTCGATAAGTGCGGCCGGTTCCTAACGTGCTCGAGGTCACCGTCACTGTGGCTCCTCAAACGCGGGACATCCAGTTAACGTCCAATCGTAAGGACGAAGCTAATCGAAGCTAGGTACTTATTTACACCTGAGTGAATGAGGAAAGTCGTGTAAAGTGCCCTTCCAAAGGGCACAAGATCGGTGGTACATCAACCCAGATTCAAACCAAGAACCTCTGGGTTATAAAACTAACGCCATTGCGCCTGTCGACTCTGCCTGCAGCGATTTCGTCAGTTGATCATCTCCACAGATTAGACATGCTATTCAATGTGTTGTCGTCGTATCTTAGCAAAGAAAGCTTTTTTAGCAAACCATTCATGTGAATGAGGCCTTATTTTGATAAAGTGTTCAAATTATTTAAATAGTTTTGTAATGGCATAACATAAAATCATAATTAGGTACCAAGGTGAGGTATTCATTTACATCCTTGATATTATTCGATTCATATATCACATGTTTGAGGGACCTATTATTGAATGCAGCAAATTTGAAAATTTTACGTAGTTATTATGCTAACTAGTCTGTAATTATTCGATGCATATATCACATGTTTGAGGGTCCTACCGTGGAATGCAGCAGATTTGACAAGTATACGTACTGACAATGCAAACTAGTCCGTGATTTGAATAATAAGTATTAAATCATGTAAACCAATCGTCAGGCTGCATGCCGAAAATCCTGACAATTCGTCAGCCAATACTTGAGCCATTCTCTTCGGTACAGGAGGGCTTTAAAGCTTATAATGTCGATGTATTATCAAGATCTACCTAGTAGGCATACTATTCATGAAGACTATCCACACAGGCATTATCGAGTTAGGGTATTGGCAAACACACAGGCACACATATAAACAAACGCTCCCAAAATCATTACCTTCTAGCACAAAATATAAGCAACACTGTACCTTGACTGAAACGTGCGAATAATTTTCGTAAGATCCTTCTAACAAACAAGTTGTGGACTAGGCCTATAGGGGTGGGTACCGGTACAGAAAATTCAGGTCCAGGTCCGGTTCAGGTCCAAAGGATCAGGTCCCGGTCCGGACCTGAACCTGGACCTAATCAAGTCATAATATGAATGTCTTGTGAATGGACGATACTCAAAACAACGGTCCATTCTGCTACAAAGAAATCTGGTTGGTGAAGTATTTGGGTCCCACTGGCGTTTTGAAATCCCACATGGCTAACTGCCTCAGTACAATAGACTGTAAATCCTGATAACAATTACAATAAACTTTACTCTATACTTCGCTCTTGTTATTTTCGTAAACCTGTCATTCCCAAACGTGTATATTTGTCCACATATAACTTTTTCATTTTCTAATAGATCCGACATCCGGTCCACCGAATTTTTACAGGGCTGTTTTTTCCGGACCGGTCCAATAAGAAAAACCGGTTTTGTACCAGTACGATTTACTGATACCCAGCCCTATTGTGGACTGTTAATTCCCTCGAGAGAACTCTTGCTAGTCTTTAGGTCTACCATTAACTGCTCGAGACCACCACAAGATTGCGCTGACGCCTCGCAGGTACAGAATAAATCGATTTCAATTACATTCTGTCACCTTTGGTTATCTCTTTTGCACACGCACAATAATTTCTATGTTTCATGCTGCACATTTCGTTTCAGACAGCCTTTTGAGTATTTTATACACCACCACATCGTTTTCTAAGTTTAGGTTCAATCTTTTTTTCGTGAACATATTTAAGAATGTCAAGAATAATTAGAGAAAAATATGAAGATTTTCTCGTGAACAACATCACGAACAGGAAAATTCTTTGAGTTTCCTACGTAAGAAACTGTTTCTCAAGAAAATGTGCGCTCTCAATCTGAAGAATGTCAAACTATTCAAGTATCATTTTTCCTGTCTAGCAAGATTTTTTTCTTATCATGTTAAGACACTGTTCCAAAAGAAGAAGTTTTTAAGGAAGATGTTTCACGATAAAATCAATTTAAAAAATCTTAACTCTTGGAAGAAATTTCTTCTTTTGAATTTCTTTTGTGCATAAATATAACAAGAAAGATACATACGAAAAATCTAAATCTTTTTTTTTGTATTTTTCTTATTCTGATTATGCACAAAAGGAATTCTTACCCAAAATGATATATAAAATTGCTTGACGAAACGGGGTGAAGATACATTAAAACGAATGTTTTCAGTGATCAGGGGATACTGATAAGCATGGTCTGATAAAACGCCGCCTTGAGGTATGCCTGAAAATCAATATATAGGGAATCTAAGAATTTATTGTGTTGGAGATAACACGTCTTGTTTTGTCATTGACAAATAATGTGGCCATGACACTATATCTGATGTCGTCCGTACCGCCGTTAGTGGTTTGTAGCTTCTTATTGGGCCATGATGATTCGATCACGGATGGCGTCCTTTGCGAACACTAAAACTGATGCGAAAAAAAGAGAAGTTAGACCAAATAGGTTGGTTTCCTTATGAATTCTAATTGCTTGCGAGGGGTTAACGAATGAATGAACACACAGAGTATAGTATACCTAATAATAGAATCCTACATTTCGATTTTCTCATCATTTTCTTTGACTATGGTTGATTGACTCATTTTTAACACATGTTCATTTTCTGCTATTGTCTTTTTGTTTTTTCAAATGCTCAATATAATTTATGTTTGCTTGTTTTACGGCTGCTTTGTGGGATATACAGTATTTTTTTTCAACGAAAACAAAACTCACTTTGGCACTCACAAAATAGAATCAACATAGGATCATCTGTTACTAAGGCGCTTCCTTAACCCTAATCCGACCGTATGGTGTCTTTAACCCCAGGCGTATATCATATCCAGGGCTCTCCCCAGAATTCTTTAGTATAGTGGAGGGGATTGTAAAAATAATCCGAACCAACGCGCTGCGCTTTCATGAAAATTGGTTCATTTTGCAATAACATCTAGGGTGTCAAATACCATAAGTAATAGTGAATTTCTTTTGTTTTGAAGTGGCAAAACGACTATATTGATCATCGCCCATAACTAAGTGTTTGCAGACAATGCTAACTGGAAAAGTGATGCCACTTGGCACCAAAATCTGTGAATTTTCATGAATTTTAGCAAAACTTACCAAGAAAATCGGGAAGAAACACACGACATTTTAAAAGTAGTATAGTGGAGCTGTGCTAGGAGTATAGCGGAGGGCCTCCGTTATGGAGGACCCTGCATATCTGCCATATCAACATTTTTTCGGAGAAAAAAATTCTTCCAAGCATTCGCTTTATACATGTATTACAACATCAACGCTTGCAGATAGATGTGCAAAAGCTAGGTGTGACACATCGTTCAGTGTAATATAACCAGCTGCTGCCGCGCCGCGTGCCTGTGAAGCTGGTGTGTTACGCCGAAGGGTGGTTATACCGGCTTTATACATACAGACAATGATACATAGTCTGGCTGAACTGCGCCCCTAGCGATTTAGATGCTATGTGCAGTCTACTAGAGATGGTTGTATGTACATTTTCGGATAAAAATCAGCACACATCAAAAATAAGGACCCATTGTTCGTCCCTATAAAACTTGTCTTCTGTCAGTAGATGCTAGTAGCTAAATTGACTCTTAACGTGCTCCCAACATCATGAACGGAACACAGTTTGTTGAAGATCTACACAGTCGCGCTCCTAGCGGCCGGCCCGCCATTTACAGCCACCATGCCAGTGATTATGTAGACAAAGCATAAGTGAGGAACTACAGCAACAAAAAATCGTCCCGGGGGATTATTGGCCTGGCATTAAAAAAGGCGACGGGAAGTGATTTGTATATTATTACGTGACAGTTGGGAAGCATCCTGCATTCCAATCAATACGAGGAAACGTTATAGGACAAAGACATTTAATGCATACATGAATACTCCACACGGTACTATTTTTGAATATGATTTTAATCGTTTGAACTGACTCTTAGCAAGGCCAGTTCCTGTCAAGTTTGAAAACTTATATAATGCAAACATACATATCATTTTTTTTTAATTCCGACAATATTTTATTTCATACAAAACACAATGTAAACATCTGAGTTCCATTCACAATAAAGAATAACTTCCGAAGGTAACGTTATCTTCATAGATATTTATGAGGTAATATATATATACGTAATTCTGTACAAAACTTATAGTCATAATGGTAAAGACCTTCTGGTGTCACGTTAAATACTCGACACAAGATTGGATAACGTACAAAAACAACAGCAACCTGCATTTATTGTCGTCTCAGTTTAAATTCTTCTTCACTCCAAATAGGCTCAACTGGAAAGGAAAGAGACAAATTATGATTTGACAATGAGTTGATGATAATAAAATATTTATTGCATATCCATGCCCGAAAGCTGAATGCACAAAGACACCACATGTGGTCTTGTGGATGCAGAGGAAAAACTAAACGTATACAATGATTTTAAACTAGGCTAAATGGAAAGAGAACTAAGACACTATGTGTTACTACATGTAATATAATATACTATCGCTAATGTTCTTCTCCCTTTATAAGTAGTTCCGGATCCAATGCAAGAAGATATTCAAAGAAATAATGTTTGTGTTTTTCTTACTATATTTATGTCCGTATGAGGTCCGTATTACCATTTTTTTTAAACGTAGTCGCACACACAATACGCACCTCCAACGCAGCTTAATAGTTTTTTGTGTTTTAATTGAAGGCGAATTCCTGACAACGCAAAGGCCTTACAGTGCTATATAATATCTTTATTACTGCAAAAATAGTTTGCCAGTCTACCTTGAAGTTGAGTCAATACGAAAATAAATGAGTTTACTGTATTTAAAGCTAAGGACACAACCCGCCGTACGCGCAAATGCGTGCTGTCTGCGTGCCAAAACGTGGGCAATCTTCTGGGATCGGTAAGTGATAAGTTCTGCCTCCGTACGAACTATTACGGAATCCGACGGATTTTGTAGCACGCGGACATGCCGTGGTAGAACTTTAAGTGCAGGCAAAACTCTGTGTGCAATCGGGCTGCGGATTCGCCCCTTGTACGTGCCAGTACGGGCGTTGCGCGTGCCCTGTACAGCCTGCGCGTTTTCAGAAATACGTGGCGGACGTGGCCTCCCAAAAAAACGCGTACGGACAAATTGCACGTACGGCGGGTTGTGCACTTAGCTTAAAGTAGATGATAGAATACTCTGATTGCTTTACCTATTGTAAGCCGGATTGTGTAGCTCCAACATGTCTTTGTTTGCCTTCTCCACTTCATTCAGCCCGACATTCTCGTGTTGAAGGGTCCTTTTTCCACTCCTGTCAAAACATAAAGAACGAGATGTTATAAGTCTTAATTACGATCTATATCTTTGGTACATTACGCGTCTTTTGGAATGTAAACCACACCCAGGTAAACCTTTAGCAAACACTAGACGTGTGGTATGCGAGGTCGAGGTGAATAGTGTATAGGGTTGTGGTGTTGCCTAGCATTAAACGGCAGGGTGTTCGGCTCAGGGCCCGGAAGTCATGAGTTCGAGTCCTTACACCCCTTTCACATTTGCCGAAAATCGATCTGACGACTATTCTGCGGCAATCGCCCGAGCCTCACTTATAACAATGAACTTTATTGCACAACAATTGTACAAGGTACAAAATATGGTTTATCTGTGACAGTGACGGTTTTCAGGCGACAAATACGCGCAACTCTCTGTCGATCTTTAGTATGGCCGATCTTCCATCGATCCGCCCGAAGATAGTGGATAATGTGACAGGGGTATAAAAACGTCATTTCCTCATTTTGCTTCGGTTAAGGTGGGTTTACACCTGCGTATATTTTCAAGTGCGCGTGAGTTCCGAATGAAATTTTGTCAATACGCGGCCGAACGTCCAACATTTGGAATTTTGTTGGAATAAATTAAATTGTACGTCGAGCCCATCTGGCGTTTGAATTACGACTTCAGCGTTTTCATTTTGCATGAGATGCGTATGATTGCAACTGAAATGCGCAACAGAATTTTCAGTACTGCGAATAGATTCGTATGGGGTACGTATGTTGGGCGTAATCCGGACGCACACAACGTCTACCGACCGCATGCCTGACGCACCTGGTGCTAACTGCATTACAAACGCATTTCAGGTGTGTCAGAGGAACTGTTACAGTTTCTGTTACATATACTTTTGTTTGCGAACATTGCCAATAGAGTATTTTTGTTAGAGGAACACTTTGTACTACGTATGCTTTTGTTTACAGACAGTGCAAGTAGAACATTGACAAGTAAACAATGAAGAGGTCTTTTTATTCATTTGCGAAGCAGTGAAGCAGTGACACTGTGCTTTTACAGTAATGTGGGCCATCATTTACCTTAAGAAATTATGTGCACTGTTAAGATTGTGTTTGTTTTCACTTTGTCCTTAATGATTTTCCCTATCATCTTAGTATTTCAACTACTATAAAAATCACACTCATACACACCACAAAACGTATTCAAGATCTTTATCAAACACGTAAATTAAACAATTATGAAACCTTACGCCCTCTTTCAAAGTTGTAATATGGCTCTATATTGCACCTTTATATCATGTGGTTTTACACACACAAAAAGTGCCATCACAGCACGAAATCTGGTATTTAAGCAAGCTTAAACTCAACGTAAACGCGACGTTTCTGCACTCTTTCCGCAACTTAACGACATCTATCCGTGAACGTAAAGGTTCCCTTTAATGTTACCTTTACGTTGGCACTTAAAAGTGCGTTTCGGCACTCCTTCACGTGCCTTTCCGCAACTATTAGACGCTTAAAGGCGTCGTTAATGACAGTTTTTCGTAACCTATACGGGCGGAAAGCACGCGTTTATTAAGACCTTTCTGCACCCTTTCCGCAACTTAACAACATCTATCCGTGAACGTAAAGATTCCCTTTAATGCACTTATATGTACGTTTCGGCACTCCTTCACGTGTCTTTCCGCAACTATTAGACGCTTAAAGGCGTCGTTAATGACAGTTTTTCGTAACCTATACGGGCGGAAAGCACGCGTTTCTTAAGACCTTTCCGTGATCTTTTGACCACATTTACAGTCGATTTCCGTCACGATTTCCCCACGTTTATGTGTCGTTTACACACCCTGAAAGGCACGTGAAGAAGTGCAGAAACGTACTTATCCGAACGCTTTCCGTGATCTTTCCTTGGACTATAGTTGTCATTTATTTTTAGTAAAGGCGGCGTAAGTTTAAACCTTTCCGCATCTTTAGGTAGGCTTTATGTGTCTTGTGTGGCTTAAATTGGAACTTTTGCATCGGGTATGCGTGTCTTATTTGGTGTGAATCATACCTACACCGGTATCTATGGCTTCGCCGTCTAAACTATCTTGTGATTCTAATTGTGGACTTGGATTGGTCGACCGAGGGAACAATCGGTGTACAATATCCATGCACGAATCTCCGCTACATTTAAGTCCACAATTTGGAGTCCAGTGTCGGGCGATACGCCTGGAACGACGTCATTTCAAGCAACATAGTTCCATCTGGCCATCACATTAGGAAAAATCCGCTGAGATTCCCGAAGACGGGTACTGTTTTGTGATGAACAGGCCGTGCTCTCCATATCTCCGCCAGCTTATGCTGGTCAAGATGACACAGTCTTGAATTCACCCTGAGTTGTGCCCCTTTGAAGACTCTCCAACATACGTACTCCGTTTCCGGCAAGCCGTGAGTGTCCTATGGTTATGTCCGTTCCGTCCTGTAGTTCCGTTGGAATCCATTTGCGGCAAAGCCACGCCGATAATCCGTGTGTTGAAACGGGTCCAAGGCTCCTTCTTGACTTGTCCCAAAACAGACGCCCTGCAAACTGGTTTCTTCTATAAATTATGGCATATTCGTTAGGTTTAAAAAACCTTTGTCTGTCATTGGATAACGCCCTATCACATGACTGGCCTCTTCTGGGAGCTGCTAATTATAATTAGAAATTCAATGCCGCGTTGTTCGTTATTGATAGTTGACGGCGAATACATTTGAATTTGAAAAACACCATCCCCTTTGTACGCTGTTTAGCCAAGGTTAAGCTAAACACAGCTGTTACCACACTAGAACATACCAGCCTTTCTGGGAGAACGTGATTATTGCTTGTAGATAATAAATGTTCTTCCAGCTGATAAGAAAGTTTTTTTGTACAATTATATAAACAGCAAACCCGCTATATTCCCATGATACGTTACCGGGTAGTGAGGACGCTATGTTGTCGGGATTCCAAGCTGTAAGGCACAGCCACCCGCGAGCGACATACTGGACAGGCCGCCCAGTACTTGTCCTCTTACCCTGAACGGGAACACGCCGTAATTATGACCACCAATCTTCGGGGGCATGTACGCAGTGCTCCCGGCGACTGTTGTTTCCTTTCAACAAGGAGGTTAAATATTTAATTTCCTCGCTTTCAACGCTACCTCTCCAACATCTTTTTCTGTAACTATCGATATCCACCTCTGTAAAGAAAGTTCAGAGAGTTTTCTGAAAAGTAAGCTCAAAGGCAAAGGTAACGGAACGATATCGGTAACATACAATACTACTGGAAAAAATAAACGCTACCTTTCCGACATCTTTCTTGCACCTGTACATAGCATCATTTTGTGTAAAGTGAGCTCAATGGTAACGTAAAGACATTGGAAAGATACCATATGTTATATTTATGTTTCACCCATGAGGATATTTTGATTTTCCTGGTTTCGTCAAACACGCTAACACAGAATGAGTTATTCAGGCGAAGTCGCTACTTTAGTGAACGGCGCATGTGGTATATTGAGCGGAAAATACTCGTAATTTGGTAAAAGCAATGCCTCTTTTAAGAATAATAATTAACGCTACCTTTCCGACATCTTTTTTACACCTATACATTCCAAAAATTGTATCTGCTATATGTAAGTTTTAACCAAGAGTAAATGTTGCTTATCTTGGTTAAACTCAACACGTTAACACAGCAGGGGCTATTCAGGCGAAGCCGCTGCGCTAGTGGGGGCGCATGTGGTATATTGAGCGGAAAAAAATGCCTCTTCTTCAAATAATGATTAACGCTACCTTTCCGACATCTTTTTTCCACCTATACATAAAAGGGGGGAGGTTTGCTTAAACCTCCCCCCTTTTATGTAAAGTCAGCTCAAATGTAACGGAAAGACATCGGAAAGATTGTATCTTTTATATGTAGCTTTCACACAGGACGAGATTTGCTTTTCTTTGTTAAACTCTTTTCTTTGTTAAACTCAACACGCTAACACAGCAAGAGCTATTCATTTGAAGCCGCTGCTTCAGTGGACGGCGCATGTACTATATTGAGCGGAAAATACTCTTAATTTGGTAAAAGCAATGCCTCTTCTTCAAATAATGATTAACGCTACCTTTCCGACACCTTTTTTCCACCTATACATAAAAGGGGGGAGGTTTGCTTAAACCTCCCCCCTTTTATGTAAAGTCAGCTCAAATGTAACGGAAAGACATCGGAAAGATTGTATCTGTTATATGTAGCTTTCACACAGGAGGAGATTTTCTTTTATTGATTAAACTTAACACGCAAACACAGCAGGAGCTATTCATTTGAAGCCGCTGCTTTAGTGAACGGCGCATGTGGCATATTGAGCGGAAAATACTCTTAATTTGGTAAAAGTAGACTAATGCCTCTTCTTCAAGTAATGATTAACGCTACCTTTCCGACATCTTTTTTCCACCTTTACATAAAAGGGGGGAGGTTTGCTTAAACCTCCCCCCTTTTATGTAACGACGCATGTGGTATATTGAGCGGAAAATACTCTTAATTTGGTAAAAGCAATGCCTCTTCTTCAAGTAATGATTAACGCTACCTTTCCGACACCTTTTTTCCACCTATACATAAAAGGGGGGAGGTTTGCTTAAACCTCCCCCCTTTTATGTAAAGTCAGCTCAAATGTAACGGAAAGACATCGGAAAGATTGTATCTGTTATATGTAGCTTTCACACAGGAGGAGATTTTCTTTTCTTGGTTAAACTTAACACGCAAACACAGCAGGAGCTATTCATTTGAAGCCGCTGCTTTACTGAACGGCGCATGTGGTATATTGAGCGGAAAATACTCTTAATTTGGAAAAAGCAATGTCTCTTCTTAAAAATAAACGCTACCATTCTGACATCTTTTTTTGCACCTATACATAAAAGGGGGAGGTCTCCATAGACCTATACTAATAAGAGTATGTAAATGAGATCAATTGTAACGGAATGGCAATGAAAAGATATCATCTCCTATTGGTAATTTCCACCTTAGAGAACCACGAAAATAAAAAAAGGCGAAGGTCAACTGATTGTATGTGAACGTATGGTCGGTTCAAAGCCTGTAGATGTTTTCTGTACGTAAGCAATACCCGTTTCATATACGGCACATATAAGGATGCTTAAAGGTTATGTAAAGATATTACATGTATTTAATCTGCCTTAACGAATACGGAAAGGTTACGGAAATGTAAAACCATGGTTTCCGTGGTCTTTACGATACCGTAAACTCTGCGGAAATATTTTCCCACCTTTAGGCTACATTTAAGTATCTCGGAAAGTATGCTTAAATATTCGTTTTCGTGCTGTGCATTATCAGCAAATTACGTCAAATATCTGTTACACAAAATGGCATGTGTGTCACACAAGTTGACTCAGTGCTTGAGCAGGTTCCTCTACATCTTCCCGTCCCTGGAGGCTCTGTTGGGACCAGTTACATTCATGGTGTCCTGCAAGTTGTGACCATCTCTCCATGCCCCCGGTACAAATTCGTCAGTCCTGGCCTGGATCTGACATCTTGAGATGATTTTTTTTGTCTGGACTCAGATGCACCTTCGTATTTATTCCAAATCTGGAGTGTGCGTCGATCACGCTATCAGTACGCGTAGTATGCGCAAAGCGATCGCAGAACGCACGGTACTAAATCGTGATCTATGTCTGCATTCTTTATACGGTCGCTCATGGTGCGTTGTGACTGCGCTGTAAGAACGCTATGTACTCGCAATACCGCGATATCCGCGTATTACTGCGTATAAAGCGCAAACATGTAGCGTCTTCATAGCGCAATCGACCGACGTGGGACCACTGTATTGCGCATCCATAACGTTTTGGCCACCAAACTGCGTACGAACGATAGTTTTGTGCATGTCCAAAACTATCGGGTGTACTGGGCGTATATTTTCGTTTGCCTGCGTTCGTGAAACTTTCTAAAAACGATTCAGATGCGTTTGAGGTGCGACTTGTGCGTGCGGCCGCGCATTGAAGAAATCAGTCAAAATGTCGAAAAATGTCAAAACGGAACTCATGCGGCATGAAAATATACGCAGGTGTAAACCCACCTTTAGGCCCCCTTTCTACTAGATGGCGATCGCGCTGCGCTCTCACTGCGACCTTATTAGGATATGTGTAACCTTTGATTTCATACAGGGTATATCATACAGCATGTAAAAGTGTGACTGAGAGGACAGCAAAACACACAAAGTGTAAAAAAAATCGTTTCTTTTTTATACAATTCGTTGAGCGATCTGTCAAATGTTAGGTCGCAGAGAGAGCGTGGCGAGAGCGCCGTCCTAGTGGAATGGAGGTATAAGAGTTGTCCCTCGGATCGGACGTTAAATTGATACCCCGTGTTTGAAGAAATTCACGCCTCAATCACGTGAAAGAACCCGTCAGACTTATCAAAAAGGGGAGTCGTCCTTGCAGGTGTGAGTGAATCCGTCCCAATATTTGCTTATACAGTAGAAGCCATTTAATTTCACATCCCATTTGCCAGCGTATTTCGTGCTATAATCCAGAAGTTGTGCCAGAATGCGGAGCTGAACTGGACCGGTTCGGGATTTTAGGATTCCGTGCAATTTTACAGAAGTGTGCAGTTATCCGTTGTGCAATTAAATGGCTTCTACTATACTTTTCAGTACAAACCTGATGTGTTAAGTCATACGGTGGTTTACCAGGTATGCAAAATGTAAACAAACAAAACAAACAACATACCTGCCCTGCCCTGTAATAAAAGGCTTCATATAGAAATAGACTAATGACTGTGGACTTTGTTTTGAGAGTGACGAATTATGTTGGCTCAATAGCGTACGCCTGTTGGTACACAGTTACCACCACAGACCCCTGTTACTTAGCAATCTTACAGGGTAAGATTACAGAGAAAATCTGAATCTAAGTACTGGACAAAGCATTGCAATAATGTTGTTAAGGATAGATTGTACCTCGCGGACGTTTAAAAGAGTAAATTGGTATCGTTTGTGGTAGTGGGGGTAGTTCAATTGGCTCAAAACCTAGAAATCCATGAACGGAATCCTTTTACATAGTCTTAAACCCTAGGGAATAAAGGCTTAAAGCGTTTTTTCTACCCTCACTTAAATGGGTGGCTAGCTTCGGTTGGGGTGGTCTCTGGGATAGGGCTTTAAATAGAGGTCCCGTGTTTGAGGAAAGCTATACTCCAAGCAGCTGTACTATATATATATATATATATATATATATAGTGGTCCTTCTTTTTGTGTGATGTTGAAATCTACCATGACATGGGAGTTGTGATATGGCCACATATTGGCAATTACTGCTGTATTTAGGTCACATCAGTTAGCACCGAATGGCCACTCCAGACCCTTGAGATTTAGCCCCCCCCCCCCCTATTGTATGCCTCCCAATTTAGACCCTGGCTGCAAAAACAGAGTAGTCTACCCTCTTAATGATATATATATATATATATATATATATATATATATAGTTTTGCAAGTTCTATATAGTTATATATAAATATATATATATAGTTTTTGCAAGTTCTTTACCGATGGCTAATTACAACATGAAATATAATCTATGGAAAATTACGACATTAGAAAGAATAACAATGGTGACAACAAGTGATTTTCGAATATTTGGACCGCTGAAAACTTTTTTTGGGGTTTGAATTTTTTTGGAGGCCATGTTTTCTGTGATCATTTAATTTTGAGAGGTTAACAGGATTACAGTTTTATTATTGTCAGTAACCATTTGGAGATTTGTGTGTCTTTTGTAGGCCTCTTCGAATACTTCTCTTTTCTCCTAATCCTTTGAGGGTTAGTTAAGAATAAAATACATTTTGTCCTCGACCTGTAGGAAATATATTAGTAACTTCAGTAGTTAGTATTAGATAATGATGATGTTACATAATGATAATAATTCCCACCTTTTGCGTCTTCTGCAGCAGATACAGACGACCAGGATAACAAGGATGAGTGCAAATCCCACAAGAGACCCCCCAATGGCTGCATACAGCATGACGTCATCACCTTGTGTTGCCTCCGTATATGGTGTCGTCACTACAAAGTATGAAAGTATCATCAGCTACGGAAAGGCTCATCAGAAGGCCATAGTAACATTTCCTCGTACAGTATAAAATTTTTACCTTGTATTGATAATTTGTATAATATACATCCAATAACGCTCTTCCTAACTTTATCTGTGATATTTCAAATTCAAGTGCAGCAAGAATGAAATTATTATCATTATCTTACACTACGGAATTTAAAAACAAAAATTTCTTACCATTTTGCATTTATGCGGAATCAATAGAGATTATTTTTTTATTAACGAACAATACTTGGTCATGAACCCTAAAAACCATAAAATACATTGTGTAGATAGATAAAAACAAATAGTATGACTGACCGACAGTATTTGGATTTGTATGAATTCTGAAATAAAAGCCTGATTCGTACGTTATATACAAAATCTTTTATTCCTTTTTGCCCGGTAATTGATTAGTTTGATAGCTATATTTTATTTATAGTATGCGTAGTCACATTCAGTTATTGATTATGATTGTACAGGGAAGGAAAATGGTCTCAATCGGTACCTACCTATGTTAGCTGTAGAAGGCTGGGCGGGTGGTAACGTTGTTGTGTTTGGTTGCTCTGTTCCTTCATCTTTTGTTGTTGACGAAGGTTCAGGCGTTGTTCTTGGTCTTGTTGCTGGGGTCGAAATGCTAGTTGCAGTTGGCTTTTCTGTTAACGTTGTAGTTGGCTGGTCTGAGGAGGTTGTATCAGACACAGCAGTTGGTAAAAGTTCAGTCGTTGTCCTAGGTCTTGTTGCGGGAGTTGAAATAGTCGTTGTAGTATGCTTTTCTGTTAATGCTGAAGTAGGCTCTTCTTTGGTAGTTGTAGCTAACGCAGAGGGTGTAGTTGATGCGTCTGTAGATGCTATAACGGGCTCAGAGGTAGTTAACGATGTTGGTTGTTGTGTTACTTTGTTTTCAGTGCTTGATGAAAGTTCCGTCGTTGTCTTCGGTCTTGTTGCTGGAGTTGAAATAGTCGTTGTCGTTGGCTTTTCTGTTAACGTTGTAGTTGATTCTTCTGTGGTGGTTTCAGCTGTTACAGAGATTGTCATTGGTTGGTCTGTGGAAGTTGTAGTTGCCACAGCAGCTGTAGTTGGTTGCTCTGTAGATGTCTTAGTTGGCACAGACGTTAGTAACGGTGTTGGTTGAATTGTCACTGTATCTTGAGTTGTTGACAAAGGCTCAGTCGTTGTCGTTGGCCTTGTTGCTGGAGTAGAAATTGTCGTTGTAGTTGGGTTTACCGTTAACGTTGTAGTTGGTTGTTCTGTGAGGGCTGTAGCTGGAACTGAGGCTGTAGTCGGTTGTTGCGTTGGGGTCGTCGCTGGCACATATGTTGTGGTTGGTTGGTCCGTTGGGGTAACAGCTGGCGCAGAAGTTAAACTTGGTTGTTTTGTTGACGTCATCGCTATCCCAGATGTTGTAGTTGGTACATCTGTAAGGGCTACGGTTGGTATAGAGATTGTCGTTGGTTGTTCTGTCGTGGCTACAGCTGGTACAATGGCTGTAGTTGGCTGTTCAGTTAAGGCTGTAGTTGATGCAGAGGTTGTGGTATTTTCTGTCGTGATTACAGTTGGTACAGGCGCTGTGGTTGGGTGTTCCGACAAGACTGTAGCTTGTGCAGAGGTTGCAGATGACTGTTCGGACGTTGAAGCTGGAACAGAATTTGTGGTTGGCCTGTCTGACGAGGCTGTAGCAGGTACAGATGTTGCAGTTGGTTGTTCGATCGGGGCTACAGATATCACAGGGGATATTGTTGGTTGGCCCGTTGAGGTTGCAGAGTTCTCGAATGTTGTGTTGTACTGTTCTGTTGAGGTTGTAGCGGTCTCGTCAGTTGTGTTAAGTTGTCCTGCAGATATAGTGCCGTTTTCAAATGTAGTATTGTACTGTTTTGTTGTGGTTGTAGCGTTCTCGACATTCATGTTGAACTGTTCTGTTGAGGTTGTAGCGTTCTCGAAAGTTGTGTTAGGTTGTCCTGATGACGATGTAACGCTCTCGAAAGTTGTGTTAGGTTGTCCTGATGACGATGTAACGTTCTCGGAAGTTGTGGTTGGCTCTAGTGTTGAGGATGAAGTTGTGTTCAACTGTTCTGTTGTATTTGAATTTGCTTCGGATGACGTCATAAGGTGTGTCGTTGACGTATTTGCTGTCTCAGAGGTGACTATCGGCGGAAATGACGTTGTTGCCATAGGTGTGGTCGTAGACCCTGAGGTTAAAAGTTGGATAATACAGTTACTAAGGATCACTAGTAAAACCAATAGCTTCAGATTCAACTACCATGTTATTTAGGTCTACAATGGTTCAGAATAAACCAGACCAGAGATCTAAACTCTGTATTTACGATTTAGGTGTAATATGAAAAGAGAACGGCAAAAGTGTACTTAATAGCTTCCGAAAGAGTCTAATTGTACACAAAAATGGTATCGCACTTAAGAAAAAAAAAGTGCTAAATATATTGACAATTGGATGTCCAGGACCTGAGATATTAAAACTTGACGTTTTGCAGATTTTCCGAAGGAATCCACTAGAGGGCCAAAATATAATCAGTTGTAGTTTTGGCCACACCCTTGTAACACAGTGAATATGAAAGCAATTCACCCAGCCGTTGTTGAAGTATCTTCTTCACCGACAGACAGACACACACACACATACATACACAACCCTCCCACCACACACACACACACGCACACACACACAACCACACACACAGACATACTCAACACAACACAAACACAAAACAAGCACAAAAACACACATACATACATAGACAAAAGTGCGCACAAACACACACACACACACACAAACACACTCGCACTCACACCTACACACACTCACACACAAAAATTAAGAATAAAGTTACTGTCAGATTTTAAAAACAGGCTTCGGCCATTCTGTTAGGCTAAAGACGAAAAAATAGTAAGAACAGCCAGGTAGACCATGTTTCCTGAACATACATATAAGGTCCATGGCATTTTATCCTGACAAAGAAACATAAAAGCTTACCTAATCGAATGCAAAGCAACAAGACAGCTACTTTAAGAAACAGTCTCTCAGTTTTGCTCCTAACAACTGCCATTTTGAATCGTACAAAGAGTCGTCCTCGTCCAGTAACGTTTAGTGAGTCGTTACACCTAACGAGCGCTTTTATAGTTGGCCTCGCCTTGCCCCTCCTAGTAATAAAATGTTTTGGTGAATGCAAGGTTGCCATATTGCAAAATAATGTCCCAAAGGCGGCCTCTGATTGGGCCAGTGAAGTTTGAATTGTGACGTTAACGGATGACGATTGAGTCAAAGCAGTTACAAAATGGTCCATGACGTCATGTTTTCTTTCAGGTGAAGTTGAATATTTACTCGAGTTGACAACGTTGAGGAACGAGTTACTATTTACGAAGTGTAATACAGTACATGTATGGGACGCCTTTGTTCAACAATAAGCGTACTCTGTACCCTCCGTATTCTAATTGGTCGCACGTACATACGTTGCATAGTTGCAAACTTTAAAGATAAGGTAAATCAGTAAGGACGTCCATACGCTTTTCGTTAGCTAGTACTAGTGTAATGTGCGTTCCTTACGTCTCACGTGTTTAGCCAAGCACCTGGTCACCCCTTCTCTGTTCGATAGCCCCCTTTGCAACAAGACGGTGATCGCGCTGCGCTCTCACTGCGACCTAAATAGGATATGTGTAACCTCTGATTTCACACTGAGTATATCATACAAAACGTACAAGTGTGACTGAAAAGACAACAAAACACAAATAGTGAAAAAAGATTCGTTTCTTTTCTCTACAATTCGTTGAGCGATCTCCCAAATTGTAGGTCGTAGAGAGAGCGGAAAAAGGGGGAGTAAATGTGATTGCTTCTTTTGAGTCGACAAGCTTGACACTTGAGGATTATGCCAGAAACTCCCTCATAATGTGGGTTCACATGTGCGTATATGTCTAAGTCCGTATGAGGCGCCCATGGGAGTATTTCCACAGGTCGTTGGAAAAATAATAGAAATTGGACAAACGTAAACAGGTAACATGTTTTGCGAGTTAGCTGAGTCGCTAACCATACTTCTCGGTCGGCTAACTCATCTGGCATGTTATGTATCTATATTTGTCCAATTTGTACTATTTTTCCCGCGACCTGTGGAGCCTGGTAGAGACTAAGAGCTTCATACGCGCCTCAAACGTACTTGAATATATACGCATATATGACCCCACCTATACGTAGATCGCCGGCCTTACGTGACGGTTACAACGTGTCCCAGTTGGTACCGACCGATCTACGAACTTTGATCCATATTACCAAGCGGTGGGGTTGTGTTACTAGCATGGGTACCATCCTATTTCTACTGGGGTTCCTTATATGCGCTATCCTAAAAAGGGTAGGGAGTGTGAAGGTGGGCTCTCAATGAACTAGGAGCACTGGTGTGGCTCGGCGGGGTTCGTTCGCTGCCGCACTGTTTTGTTTTTTTCTTTTCGCTATTTTTGATAATTTTGATATTGCGCAATACGTTAAAGTATGACTTAGAAGGCAACAAAATACACAAAACAGAGGAAATTCGGTTTTTTATCTCTCAAAGTCGTTGAGTCATCTACGAACCCCGCAGTGCCGCACCGGTGACCCAAGTGCAGTGAGACTCCACCGGTAGACATATGATTGTTCCCAGGCTACTGCGTTATCACTGACGCCCTGCGACAAATTTGCAAATGACTAATTAAAAAGATAAATGTGAAATATTGGAGAAAACGACCGTATATAGTTGATTTTGAATTTGTAAATATCGAGTCAGCAATCTGTCGTAAGAGTCTGAATAGGCCGTATATAGTTTACGTTTAATTTATAGCCATTAAGTGAGCAATATGTCGAAGGATTTCAGTCTTTTGTGTGACGAATTTGATTTAGGGGCGGAGTCTAGATTAGATAATGCCCTTGTATAAACATCACTATGGTAACAAGCGGGATGTTTGGACACCGTTCTAAAGACTTTTGTCCCCCTAAGGGCACCGCTAGATTATACATGAGAAGCACTGACAAGTTTATACTCCTCATGCGTTTTGACAAACCGACCATAGCTAAACCCATTCAGTCCTACATTTTCACCATTACCAAGAAGCGAGAAGAAGCCAAACTTCTGTACGTGTTAGACAAGATTTGTGATACTTCATATACATGTTTTGACTTGTTGTGACCTGTACTTAGCTCGGTTGGACAAAACGTCACAACAAAGGTCTTCATTCATTCATTCATTTTACAGAACTGAGCGCCTACGTGGTCAGCCTTCCGAATGGACACCAGCCGTGCATGCCTTGAACATGTTTGCGGTTGTAAGCTTCTTGTGACCATGTATTGCACATGTATAAACTACTTTATCTGTTTTAAAATTAAGTATTTACATTTAATCATAAGAATACAAATGTTGTCATTGGTCATTTGAATGTTAACCAGTTCCTCAACTTGCGCTCACGGCTATTGTCTTGACGTCTTGGCTTTGTTCGGCCGGTGTGACAGCGATCTCGCCCCCCCCCCCCGTGATCTCGCCCCCCCCCCCCCGGGGGCGAAATCACTAGCGATCTCGCCCCCCCCCCCCCCCGGGGCGATATCACTAGCGATCTCGCCCTCCCCGGCTAGTGATCTCGCCCCCTACCTCGCCCCCCTTTAGCGATTTCGTCCCCCCCCCCAAAAAAAAACGGGTTTACATGACATTTTAGAAGTTGATTGGTATAAATCACAAAATGCAGTTTCAGAATGATATAAGTACACGAGTTTGATACATAACTCCATTCATAGTATCAATATTAACGTAATTACATGGTAATAAGATAGTTGAACTTGTTTCAGACAAGGAGGGTTGGGTCCCTTGTATTCCCATTATTGCATATACCTGAGTCTTGACATAAGATGTATTTCATTGTATTCACCTGTCCTCAAGCAACCTATATATCTCCAATATGAAGTCTCTACCATGAAGTGACCACAAAAGAACTATGTAATGTCTTTATTAATTATGCAAATATTAGGTATTAATTAGAATAACGCACATTTTGGTATATGCGCCTGGCCAAGGGATATCTTCACCTCCAACATGACTGTTTTTTCTAGTATTTAGGAACTGATCCATTTACCCGTGTTTCTTAAGACAGGTACTTTACCAGTGTTTGTGTAGCATTTAGCAACAGCTATATCAACTTGCGCGTAGATAGTGTTTATAATGAGAAACTATTATTCACGTGTGTTTTTGTTAGTGCTTTGGAAATGTTTCCAGCACAAGAAAGAAAACACTGTGACAAATTGAAAACATATAGCTGACGTATTCCGTACCATAGACGGTGTTGATTTATACGTTCGCAGTAGCACTGTTTTTATGCCACCTCAACTGCAAAAATTGTCTTTTTCACAACAATATAGTATCGACTTTCGAGGTATGACATCTTACGGTACGGTAATAAGGTACCACGTAACACACCATATACGTTACTCCCCAGGTGCAGTATAGTACCAGGTAGCGCACCTGTAATACAGTCAAACCTGTCTATAGCGGCCACTCAAGGGACTGGTAAAAATTGGCAACTATAGAGAGGTGGCCACTATAGAGAATATGCTAATTAAATGACCACAAGCAATAAGTTACACATGGTTTTAGTACCCACTGATCTTTATTCACATAATACAGTACTTTACATGTACTTCAATGATTTTTACACTATATGTATTAAGAAAACAAAAGCTATAAAAAGTTTTAAATGTTCTACAGTTGATATTGTCTGAAGAGACCGGTATCGTCATATTTTCTTTGATTTTTCGTTCGTTTTGTTTTGAAAATAAGTCAAAGAGGTTTTAAATCCGGCGTAGGGTGACGATACGGCCGCTGTATATGGCCGAACGTGTGCCGAAACATAGATCAGCGGACCGCGTGGCCGTAATCGGCAGTGTTTTTGTACCTGCGGGACCGGAAATCGTGTGGCCGTGGCCGCGTTGGACAGGTGGCCGCTAAGCCTATTTCTTAATCATTACGAATCCAAGGGACCGACAAAAAGTGGCCACTATGGGCAGGTGGCCGTTATGCAAAGGTGGCCGCTAATACAGGTTTGACTGTATGTAGTAACCAGCTGCTTTGGGGGGGGGGGCGAAAACGCTGAAGGGGGGCGAAAACGCTAGTGATCTCGCCCCCCGGGGGGCGGGGCTGGGGGGGGGGGGGGCGAGATCGCTGTCACACCGGGTCCCGGTTTGGAAATGTTACCTGGACTTAATCAGGGCTTTAATGACCAGACAGTTTTGATAAATCTCAGTACATAATTGCTGCGGATGGGTTCACACGTGTGTATATATTGATGGTCCTAGCCTCTACCAGGCTCCAAACGACACTGGAAAATTAGTAGAAATTGGACAAATATAGACACTCTGGTAACATGCCAGAATGATTAGCAGTGTCGCAAACCATACTCATACTTAGGACAGCTAACTCCACCCCGACATTTTATCTGTCTATATTCTAGATTTATCCAATGTATACTATTTTCCAACGATCTGTAGAACTTGGTTCAGGTAAAGGATTTCATACGGACCTCATGCGGATTTAAACATATACGCACGTGTGAATCCACATTGGAGTAAATCCGGCTTTACATTATTCATGCAAACGCCGGTCGGACTTGTGGATCAGTCAGAGCTCGCCAAATTTCAACATCGCTCAGGATCGGCGGATTTTTTTTTTAATTCTAAAAATCAGTCCCTTCACAAATAGAAAGAGGCTAGGGCGACGTCTATCCAACACTGGCGATTTTAAAATTATATGCCTGCTATGGTGGTGTGTCTTAGACATGTACGAAGTAAGAAGCTAACATTTGAATCAACTTTAACTTCTGAGTTTTGCCAAATACGTAGGGCATGGCCTCGAGTGGGTTGGACGGAACACAGAACAATGATACTAACAGGAACTTTGCGATAGACCAATCCAAAGTCTCACAAAAAATCCAAAATCGTCACCAAAAACTCGATAAATTTGTTCACAGCTTCTAGGGGCCCTCGAACTCCAGCTTAGCTGCTAAAATTCGTCCAAACCCGCGTAATCGCCAGGGCATCTTTCGTTCTTTGGTCATTTAAAAGGACCTTACAAATGAAGAATTTTCTTCTTATATATTATCTTCTTATACGGAAATGGGGAAATCTCGGTAAAACAAACAAAAATGTTGATATTCTATATATCAGCTTACACCTAAAAGTACAAACGGACACCACGAGGTCGGATTAGAATAAAATATTAAATTCAATACTGGCATGAAGAGCTTATTTACTTGTCTTGGTAAAAACTACACTCTGTGTTCAGAACGCCACGTCCATGGACCAAAAGCGGCACCTAGCAGTGGTTGCTCGAACTGAAGTAGTTGTTGTTATGCGCCCTGCTATCAAATGAGCACTTTGGTGTACGCGTTCAGTGTTTCAGAATTAAACTGTACCAACGACAGAAGGACCGCCATTGTTTGAACCGGCACATAAAATTAAAATCAACACTAGTTGACCTTGTTTTACCTTAGTTTCAGGTTGATGGGGCTAAAGTGTGGCTTTATTTTTATTTTGTTTGAGATTGCATTTTGTATCTCAGTTAATAGTATAGTAATGATCGCCTTGCAACGTTCTTATTCGGTTAATATTTTGCTTCCCTAACAGAAGCAATAATTCACTACCAGCCTAAATTAAACAAGTTTGAAGCCTAAATTCATTTAAGTCAGCTTTGAAAGACCTAACATAGTCTCAGTACTGAGTAGTGACCTCTGACCTCCCAAACTGTTGACCTGAATCGGATTATGATTTCGATTTATCTGTGTCTTTCATGTTTAAGTTGTACTTATATTTTCCGACGTGTATGTCTACTTTTCTCTCTGTAAGTTGTTTCTTTATTACCTTGTAGGTATATGTGAAACTGAATAGGCTACCAAGCTGTTTGAAAATAAACAAACAAACTAGAAAGGCCGACATTTGCTTAGGAGCAAATACAGCATATTTCAGCCATAGCTTTTCCCATACAACATTTAACTGTCTCAAATAACCCCTGCTCGAAAATGGAACATTTAGGGGCACATCCCAGTTTCTCGCCCCCATTGAAACGTATAGTTAAGAGACTATTTTCAACGACGCCGTATTTCCAAACAAAATTTTGCCCGGGAACTACACCTATACAGTATACAGGAAGTAAAAATGTACCATCTGGTCTAACATATCTGATTTGCAAGAAAATTGTAGGACCTAAAATCTCACAATATCCTAATGAATTTCGAAAGCCCGTAGCGACATTATCGGTCAAGCTGCCCGGGGCGCTTCACTGTTTGCGTCCTCGGAGCGATACCCGGAAGCCAAGATGTGTCGACAAAAACTTACCCAAAACAACATATAGGGGTCGAAGTTTATACTAGCAGCGGATCCGCTACGCTAATTTTACACTGAGTAACTGGGCACTAAGGGACTGGTTAATATTTAGCGGGGGGGGGGGCGGTCGTCGGGGGTGGTGGGTGGTTATGGGCCTAGAAAAAAAATTTGAGCGGGGGGGGAGGGCCTAGGAAAATTTTTTTGCTCGGACTATCAGTGAAATTTGTTCGTCAAAATGCCAGAAATGGCGTTTCGGAGGGTCAAGATTTCAAAATTTCCCGGGCCTCAACAAGCTTGAGACGCCTCGCGCCCGAGTTCGACGCCCGGCAAGGCAAAAAAAAGTTTGAGGCTTCGGCGCTCCACATGCTGAAAATTCGCTCAGTATTCACTTGGTAATATTTTCCTGCCGCGCCTTTGACTCTATCTCTGTTAAACACCGCTACAATGTTGTAAAACTATTGATGTTACAATAGTATTTACCGTTTTAACGCTGGTATAAAGGTGGACGGAGAAAATATCAGTCAAATTTGTTTACCTTTCTTTTGAAGCTGGCGCGGCAAAGACATGAAGCCGAAGTTCATACCGGACGTGGTAGACTATTTTCAGAGTTCTACTGTATGGTATAATAAGTTCTCGATAAAGTTACCAAAATGCGACGTAAAAAGTGTACTTCCGGTTTTCAATGCCACCATTCAGTCACGGTGACAAAATTCAGCGCCTTAGAAAAACTTGCATATCTTGCCAACATCTGTGCACCAACACATGTCGGTATTTTCGTAAGATTTTACCAAAAAAAATGACAGGAAAAAGCCTCTTTTCTTTCATAATTTTGAACGCTCTGGAAGACGACTGTTGAAAAAGTAAGTGCACGTGCTGTTTGTAAAACCGACGGTGAGACTTGTAAATTCAGCGACTTGAGCTCAAATCAAACGCACGCAGTACAAGACGTGCCCCTACCCGATTCGCATGTGGGAAATGTTGTTATACGTGTCGTTACCATGACAACAGCCTTGGCTGCAGTCTTTAGATATACCGATTAGACAGGGCGTGCCACTTTATGCGAAAAATCGAATTAACTTGCGACCAATCACAGCCAGCAGCGGCTCCAACAAAGGCGGTAACATAACGTCAATCAAGAAGAGGCACGAAACTTTGCGAAAATAAACCGAGAAACTGCGATGTTTGGGACTGGATAACATACACAAGTATCTCGCTAAGGCGTCGACCTGTCAAGAAGTGGACGACGCGGAAACTATTGCTTCTACTACAACTAAGTTGAGGGACAACGACAAGGGGCAGCGGTGCAGTCAGGGCTGACACCGATCGCGAGGAAACGATGCCAAGGACGCGGTGGACGGCTCGACTGTCGAGTCCGTCTAAAATCCAATAAAAATGGCGCGAATGGCTTCGTCACATCGGAGACGAGTGGTGGGTGACGTGTGTTTACAGTTTGCACCAGGAGAAAAACATTCTTTAACGCTTCCTTTGTCGATAGTTTTTAAACTATGAAAATAGGAAGCGTGACTACTGATAAAAGAATCTGAACTAACCAAGGAGCTTTTATCTGATAAACTAACTAACGTGTCGGATTCGTCATAAATTCCAATTTCACGTTAAATGCATTTTAAATCGTACAAGGTCCGGGTGATTTCGATCGTAGTTTGCAGGCATTGCAAATTAGAATCGTGAATAAAAGTGAATGCTACCGAATAAATAGTATCATAATATTTCTTTTGTCATGCTTGTTCATTTGCTTACGCGCCTTCAACAATAAAAGCGGCATAATACAGACATAAAGTTATCATGTTGCTCCAACATCGTGCTGGCAAAATGTATGTTTATTCATATAAACATTGCACATGTAACACAATTGTTTAGATTTACAGTTCAAAACATTCTAACGATAAATATTGATGAGGAAATAATCATTCTCGCCATTGTTAAACTTACTTATCAAATCTTAACTGGCCAATTTTCCCGCGATTTCCGCCAAGTAACATTTCCTCGATTGTCTCAACTTACCCTGCCAAAGTGAAATCTGCCGAAAATGATTGATATTGCTACGAGGAATGTTGGCAAATTCGTCAACAAAGACATGTACTCTGACGTTCAAGGAACGCGTACCTTCTGCTACCGTCCAAATGACCTTGTCGTTAACTCCAAATCCTCGCAAAAAAACTATTTTATATATACATGTATATAAAACCGGGCGTAAGGTGACATTCGTCCGCTGTGTCCAGAAGTCCGTGAGATTTCTGAAACAACAGCAGTTCTGTGATAAACGGAACCTTCTAAAAACGTACGGAGCTAACAGCGTAGGGAAAATATACCATCGCATCACAGAAATGCCCCTAAAAACTGATACAATAAGCCTTCTGAATAGCCCAAAGTGCAAGAGTTTCCCCCAACGGGGCTCTGCCCCTGGACCCTGCCGGGCCGGGGCCTTCGGCGTTCTTCGGTGGACCCTGGGCCCCGTGTGCCGACGCTGTAAAAAATTCTGGCGGGAACACTGCAGTATATACGGAATCGTGAGGCCCCGCTTATGAATATTAATTAGCCTTCGCCCTCTTCGCGCACAGGTGTGGGCTCCGTGCGGGGTCACGGAAGGTCACGTCAGGAGGCCAAAAGAAAACAAATTTCCCCTCAGAAAAGTGCCAAAATTAATCATTTTAAAGTAGTTTATGTCAAAACTTTTACTTGGATCATTTTACCAACTATCTAATGCCTATCTACACCAAATTTCAGGCCATTCCATTGTAAGACCGGGGTACAGGGGGCCAAAATATACCGTTTTGGTCTTAAGATGACCCAAAAACCTTAATAAAATCATTTAAGAGACAGATATGGGAAAAATGAAAAAAAAGTCCGAGGGTATTGGCCCACTCTACCCTTGTGCCAAATTTCAAGTCATTCGGTTGAGGAACAACGGAGATACCGTGTTCTGAAGATTTGACAGGAGAAAGAAAGAAAGAAAGAAAGAAAGAAACATTACGAATACAATATATTTCACCATACCTATGGTATGGCTGAAATATAACAAACAAGAAGATGTAACACTTATAACAAAATTAATACTTTGCTTGTGAGTTTTGTACATCCCTTACTGCGATTGGTCAACTAGCACGATGACAAAAACCTAGCAAATCAATACTTAGTTGTTCACAAAACCCCACAAGCACTAATTAATACACAAATACAGACACAGTTTGCTTTTGATATTTTCCTAATCCAAAAGATATATATTTATCTTATAATAGTTGTGATTTTTTAAAGTCCTCTCCTGCCAGAAAATAATGTCTTTTGCAAACGTAGGTGTAATATATTCATAGAAATATTTACATTTCTATTTCCAAAATGATGAATAGCAGTGTTGGCGCGCGATCGGTCAAGCCAAAACGTTTAAAATAATCTTAATCCTAAGATTTCTTAAGAGCAAATGTCTGTAAGGATCAAACAATGGTGGCACCGGTCAAAAAATAGATTTGGCTCATATTTTGCACAGTGATAGTACTTGGTACACAACCCCTCAAAATAGCTTTCTTTCTGCTCAGAACCTCTTGTTGCTATGGCAACAGGCCAAAGAAGTTTTAGGGCCATTTTTCCAGATTTTGGCTTCTAAAAAACATGAAAATTGGCCAACTTTAGGGCACTATCACTGGTCAATACTTAAACTTAAAGATAAATGCAGAATATGATGGTTAGAGCAATGCCTAAGCTTGTATGAAATAGCAGTAAAGTCAATGTCCTGCAAAATCTAAGGTCTTGGGCAACCCGAATACAATACGCTGTTTTCAGGTTGTAAAAAATTTGAAATTTGGCCCAACTTTGAAGCACTGAAACTCCATAAGTATAAAATATTTTGCTTGCAATTTGCATCGATGAATAACCCACTAAAGAGCTATCAGACGTATACCTGCAAAGTTTGGGTTCTTGTTTTGTTGCTGCGTAATTGTCCTTTAAAGTGGGCCAGTTTTCATGATTTTGATGACATGTCGTTTTGTGCTATCTTTGCACAATCATAAATTTCAAACCAAACTTGTTCTGTAATTGCGATTTAAAGGGAATATAAACCAATACATTGTCTATCAAATGCGTACTTGCATAGTTCAGGTTCTTTTTTGTCACTACGGAATCGTCCCTTAAAGTGGGTCAATTTTCATGATTTTGATAATATGTTATTTCTTGCTATCTTTGCACCATCATAGGTTTCAAACCAAATTTGTTCTGTGATTGAAATTTACATGGAATATAAAATAGTACATTGTCAACCAAATGCGTGCTTGTAAAGTTTGGGTTCTTATTTCGTTATTAATGTACTGTCCTTTCAAGTGGGTCAATTTTTATGATTTTGATAATACAATGTAGGTCATTTTGAGCTATCTTTCAACTATCATAACTCCCGGAGAAAAAATTATTCTGTAATTGAAATTTATTTGGAATATAAGCCAAGAATGCTTGCAGCGTTCAGGTTCTTGTATTCCAGCAGTGTATGCACATGTCATATTCCACACTTTCCATCAAATCTTGTTGTTAACAACAGTGATACACATGGCACAGTCTTCGTTTTCCTAGAACCAATGTAACAATCTGTAACCACACTATCACCATAAAGAAAAACAAACATTTCTAGGGATTCTACACATAGTCTTATGTTCAATGTCAGATACATCCACTCTGAACTTTTCTATATTGACACACAAAGACTTAGCTTCTTTCTACACTTGAAGAAATGCCATAAATATCTGTGCATCTTTCTATTCACCACCTCACCTAGTCCCATCCTTAACAATTGCATATCTATGGTAAACATGCGTCCTAGTCAACTGCTGCTATTTTTGTGGACCATACTCATTTTGAGCAAGGGCAGGAACTTAGGTACTCTTGGAGCTTTGCTACAAATGCTGACTTCCGGCGGCGATCAGTTATTGACGACACATCTATATCAAAGTGCTCACAAATCTGCTTTAAGAATGGCATGCCAAGTTCATACAAGTCCCCTCTTATTGCTAAATCGCAGAGATTATATGTGTCATACAAGACAGGGTGACGTACATGAACGTTATTCATAACTTCATTCTGAACTTTACTATTGATGGATTCCAACACAGCCGGGTCAAGCTGCTCAACCTCATCATCTTCCGTCGGCTTTTGGCGTTTGCCAGCAAGTCTTGAGAAGTAGCTTGACACCTGCTGTGTTGTCAGGAAGTCATTGACCCCGAACAGTCTTTGCCCCTGTAAGTCCCTTGCGTGTCTCATAGCTTTGGCAACTGTCTGTGGGTCTGACTTTTTACCGGTTCTTTCACCCAGGTGAAATGTCCTGTCGAGGTATGCCGTTTGTTTTGCAGTGAACCTGACCCGCTTCCGTGGGCCACGTAAGGCCCATCCTTCCACAGGACATTCAGTTGTTCTTTTCCCTTCTGACGCTGTCTCCAAACGTGGCACTTCTGAGGGACCTTTCTCCAGCTTTGCTGCATACATTAGCTTCGCCTTGTCCAACAGTGTCTCTCTTTCAAGGCGGCGATTATGTCTGCCAACTGCTACGTGAGCATCTAACCCCCTGCAGGTTTGGTACACCTTTACACAGCCCTCTTCTGGGCACGGGAAGATGTTTACTTGTGTCTGGGCTGGAGTCTCATGACTCACCGTTTCTTCTTCCGAATCTGACTCTGTTTCCAGTTGGGGCTGAGACTTCTTTCGTCTTGACTTGACAGGCCGAAATGCACTTCCTGGATTGTAAGGTTCACTGATGATCAGCAGT
This sequence comes from Branchiostoma floridae x Branchiostoma belcheri, assembly GCA_019207045.1. Taxonomy (NCBI): domain Eukaryota; kingdom Metazoa; phylum Chordata; class Leptocardii; order Amphioxiformes; family Branchiostomatidae; genus Branchiostoma; species Branchiostoma floridae x Branchiostoma belcheri. Next base: position 18,825,482 of record CM033037.1, on the reverse strand, counting down.
GTAGATGGCTCAACTGCAGGTAACTTGGACCATGGGATTAGCTTACCTTCCCCTATATCGAATGCCCGCCAAACACGCAATCCTGCATCTGTGAACTCAAAGTTATTCAACTTGGTGATACCTTCAAACTTCGTGGATGTAACAGTGGCATCTACATTCACTTCACAGCGGTAGACTTTCACCCCAGGCACCCCACCATGTGACTCAACAGCAGCCTTGAACTCATCCGCCGTCTCCACGTTATGTCCCTCATTAATCCAGGCTTTTATGTGAGATTTAATCGTGGCAGCCTGCCTGTCACAAGAACCTTTGCCGCCTTGTGGTTCACAGAAGTCAATTCGTTTCACCGTAACACCCGTTGTTTCGCTGATGGATTTTGACGCTTGCAATGTCAGCACATTGTGATAACATCCGGCGTTATCACTTCTGACATACAGTGATGTAAGAGATGGGTGGTCTTTCTTCAGCTCTTCCACAGTGTGCTTCATTACAGATACCACGGTGTTACTGTCCTGCGTACATGTTTGGAAGAGATGAACGAATGTCTGTGCTTCAATTACCGCATTGACACACCGGTATGCCACTGTCAGATGCCATGAAATGCCACGCTTTCCAAACCAGTCAGTTTGGCTTTCACGGAACTTTCTGGGCAAAAATTTCATCGCCCAGTCTTGCACAAGTAGTACGCTAGATTGTCCAGGCTATCCAACAGAGAATACCACACTGCATCCTGGTTGATGCTTCTAAGTTGATGACTCTGCCAAGCCAAGATATCCTGCCTTGCCTGATCGATGATAAATCTAACTTCGTCCTGTTCCTCCGGTGATGTGAAGTTGAAGGTTGTGAATGACTCTTCAAGACAGTCGAAAATCTGATGTAGGTTACCGCATGCCTCACAGGTGTCAGTATGCTCATGTGAACAGGTAGCTCGAAAGTGGCCATCCTTGTCGCTGAGTGCATACTTCCGGCAATGCTCGGCAACCCTTGTCTCCTGAGACACATGTACCTGTAGAAATGTTTAGCACATTTTTATCCATTAGTGAATAAAGGGAAAAATTATACCAAACAATTTGCACCAGAACATAATGTACAATATGCTGTTTGTTGACAGCTAATATTAAAGCATTCTAAACCAACATGTGTCAAACGTTGACTATATTTGTTTTCCATTTTAACTTACAGGGTATGACGTACCTTATAGTCTCCTTTAAGGTATCTCTTCGCGGATCTTAGGATGGCCGCCTGAGTCTTTGCCCATTCTTGCCCGTGCTGTTCTGCCATCTTTTCTAGAACACCTTCTATGTCCTCAAATGCCCTGCCACCTAGATGAAAACATGTAATTGAATGAAATTAAATTAAAGAATTTTTGGAACTGTTCTATATGATAAATGTATGTGGCGGGTGACTTCTGATTCAACTAGATAATACTTGTCAATGTTTCAAATAACATTTGAAGCAAACTCTACCCAAGTTTTTTCAGAATGATTGAAATTGACTGAAATTTAGAATGGTTCGAAAATGCTTTTGAATATGCAAATAAAGGTCAATATTAATTTGATGATGACAAAATATTCCAGTCCCTTGCAAACTACTTTTAAATTAGAGAATCATGCCACTAAGCCATATAGTACAGCTAATGTACTGTGTGTCAATATCTTGCATAGATTGAAACAATAACAAATTGTTGTTACCTTCAGCTGTAAAGTAGTCAAGGCCCTGCAGCGACGTCCTTACAGAAGCGCTACAGGCGGACAACACGCGCAACAGAGGTCTTTTCCCCATTGGCACAACGTGTGTCTCTGCGCAATACTGTTGATACTGGGAAACAATCCTTTCTGGGATCATGGCACGGATGGTGTTTGGAACTTTGAGCGTCTCTCCCGATGATAGCTTCAGGGATTTCTCGCCAAATGGAAGATCCTGCACAACATGTGCACTTGTAATGAAGGAGATGAAATGATCAAGCTTCCCAGGATCAACTCTCATTCTTACATCCGGGGACGGTGGCAAGGGGGCTCCTCTCCCGTGCTGATACATGTGCTTTTTTGCAACAGTTACCTGATATCTTGTTAATCCTGGCATAAGTTTCTCCAGTTCGCTGAAGCTATACTTATCAGCCATGATTGACAAGATTTGCCTTCGCGTAAACGACTGATTGGCACAGTTATAGCACTCTACAAGAGCGGTCAGAATCTCCATTTCTATCACGTTGGCCCCCACCCCAAGGGCCACATCTGCAAGCCTTGAGTCTCTCAGACTTTTCCACAGACTGTAGAAATCGTCTGGGGCGAGTACCTGGAGGACGGAGCTGACTGCATCACTGGCCTGTTGGAGATGAAACCGCTGGGTTCTTTGGCTAGCCTCCGCCCATGGCACAGAAAGAACTTTTACTTTTTCAACTTTGCTCCCACTTGCATACAGCAGTTGACCCAATAGTGCCTTTGGCTCAGGTGCAGTCGAACCGGCGTCACCACTAGATGTATGTGACTCGACTGTGTACAAGCTTCTCTCTGCTCCTCCTGCGGATGTGGATGATGAAAGGCTGCCATGTGTTTCTTCCTGGAAATTGGATTGTGCGATCAATTATTGCGATCAATTATCGAAATGAATTCTTCTAAAAGTTGTTCAACTCTGAATGTTTTGGTGTTGTACTAGTACTTGTAGTGTATATAACTGCACATCCATTTGAAATTGCCCAATAGTGTTCCGTAATGCCCTTCCCCAGGTTTAACTATGACAGATTTCCCTTATTATTCATGTACATGATGTAATTTCCCAACTCAAAAATTATTTTCAAATGATTTTGACAGATTCACATTTGTATATTTACATCTATTAATAACCACATACCAAACATCAAAATAATCTATCTTGGCCCTCTCGGCTTATTGACACAGACACAATTTCAGTAGACTGTGACAAACACACAAAATTATATCCTTCTTGGCGGAAGTAATAAATAAACATACCAGTGTCATTTGCTGGAGCGACTCCTCAAGACCGCTGGTGCCGGGAACTTGTCCTTGTTCTCCTGCTTCGCTTTCCTGTGGTACTGTTTCCTGAGAATTGAATTATGCAATCAATTATCAACTATTGCCAAACGTGAAGTTTGTTAGAAGAAATTTTTCTCTAAATGTTTGGCAAGTTTGTAAGTAGTTGGCTTTTTATAAAAATTGCATGACCCATTGTACTTGAGAACAAGTCATACCAGTGTCAGTTGCTTAAGCCGCGACTCGTCAAGACCGCTGGTGCTGGGCACTGGTTCATGTTCACCGATTTCACTCTGCTGGGGAATAGCTTCTCCTTTCAGATCTTCTTCCCCCCCGATGGCTGTACGGCAGTTACGGCATATAACTACAGGAACAACAGCATGGCAACATGAATATTTTTGTACATGCAATGCTCATTAGCAATCTGACTGACAGCAAAGAGAAATCAGTTCCTTCTACCTTCATAAACGAGTCTCACCTGAACCAACTGGAACCAACTCCCCGGCAAGCTCGTATACCTTCTTTGACTGGAAGAACCCAATCCCCCTGTCGCCTTTGGGTCGTGCTCCCCAGCGACGGTGGTTAGACAGTTGTACTGGCATTTTGCATTTTTGAGTTCCACACCTCCAACTGAGACCAAATGCGCCTCTGTGCTTAGGGCATATCGTCATGTCACTGACATAATCGGGATGGGCAAACAGTCCTACTCGAGCTAAAATCAAATCATGCTCAGTCTGTACTGTATTGGGAATTTGGAATAGACTCAGATGGTTTGAAATGTCTTTACTGCAGTTATTCAGGGGTATGATCTTTTCGCCCTCTGCTGGAGCGTTTGGGTTAGCTCCACATGACCCACTTGCGAACTCTGCAAACGAACACGACATGATGCACAGGGCCTGTAAGTTAAAAGAAATAATTGGATGAAACGATATTACTATTTCTGTTTACCCTGCTTACGAAAGACCTTCAAATCAAATAAATAATAAACATTTAGACCAAAGTGGCTCACAGATACTGCGACAAAAGGGCAATATTTTTTTTTCAAAATAATGATATGCATTAAAATGAGAGAAATATAACCCTATCATATGTACAAATTTTCTACCATAATATACAACTTACCAGTACTTGCAGCGCTCCTGAAGAAAGTGTTGTGTTGCAGTGGATGGTACGACTGGCCATAGATGTCACTGATCAATATCCACTACATCATTCCAATCCCCGTTCTTTCCAACGTGTTAATCCAACCACAGTATGACAGCGAGAAAAAGATGGTAAAAACGGATTCAAATTTTCTCTAACCAGGACGGCGACAAACCTTCCACTAGCCGTGCTGTAAACCTAAAGTTTCACCCAAAGCCAGACAGTGTCTGGACAAAAAAAGATAAGGCAGCAAGAACACTAGATGAAAGAGATAAGGACTTCTCGAGTTTCTTGCCCTCGCCACCAAGCTAAGGGGAGATTCACTATATTCGAGGAACTGGGTGATATGTTATATGTTGCCCCTAAGAAAGGAAGCTAAATAAAGCTGAAATTCATATTGTAGCAATGGACCACCATAGCACCTTTCCAACATGGTGCGGGACATTAATATGTCTACATACATCTCATACCTTAGTAGTTGGCACAGAAAGCATTGAGACAAGTGGATATGTGCAACATGTGACCTACTTTTAAAGTCAGCCACACAACTACAATAACACAAACATTAATACCACACTCAACATTTGTTTTATAAACAATCCAAAGGCAAACATCTGGAAAAACTGCAGGCAGTGAGTTATTCCTGTGTAACCATACCAAATTTCTGATTTGTTGACAAGTGCAAAATACGACCTACTTTCAGGGACAAGTACACTGCTATAATACAAGAACCTGACCTCTGCAAGCATGCATTTAATAGACAATATATTGGTTTATGTTTCATGTAAAATTAGATTACAGAATAATTGTACTTTGGAACTTATGGTAGTTGGAAGATAGCACAAAATGACATATTATCAAAATCATGAAAATTGACCTACTTTAAAAGACGATTGCGTAGCAACAAAACAAAGACCAGAACTGTAAATGCATGTGTTTGATACACAATATACTGGTTTATATCATGTGTAACTGTCAAGTACAGAACAAGTTTGGTTTGAAACTTATGATTGTGCAAAGATAGCACAAAACGACATGTCATCAAAATCATGAAAACTGGCCCACTTTAAAGGACAATTACGCAGCAACAAAACAAGAACCCAAACTTTGCAGGTATACGTCTGATAGCTCTTTAGTGGGTTATTCGTCGATGCAAATTGCAAGCAAAAATATTTTATACTTATGGAGTTTCAGTGCTTCAAAGTTGGGCCAAATTTCAAATTTTTTACAACCTGAAAACAGCGTATTGTATTCGGGTTGCCCAAGACCTTAGATTTTGCAGAACATTGACTTTACTGCTATTTCATACAAGCTTAGACATTGCTCTAACCATCATATTCTGCATTTATCTTTAAGTTTAAGTATTGACCAGTGATAGTGCCCTTAAGTTGGCCAATTTTCATGTTTTTTAGATGCCAAAATCTGGAAAAATGGCCCTAAAACTTCTTTGGCCTGTTGCCATAGCAACAAGAGGTTCTGAGCAGAAAGAAAGCTATTTTGAGGGGTTGTGTACCAAGTACTATCACTGTGCAAAATATGAGCCAAATCTATTTTTTGACCGGTGCCACCATTGTTTGATCCTTACAGACATTTGCTCTTAAGTGTTGTCTGTGACAAACTGCCCTATCATAATGTTTTACAGGCATTCAACGTCTCTTGCAGTTTTGTTTAGAATTGCTAGGTGACGCTTTTGATCCATGACAATGAAGCTTGGACGAGAAAATCGTTGACGGCAGTGCTAGAACGAATCGATAGGCGACGTTTTTGATCCATGAACATGATATGTTCTGTCAGGTACAAAGAATATGCTTGTATGTCTAGATTTGTGCATGTGGATAAGAAAAAAATGAAAAATAAGTTTTCGAAATTATTGCACATCGTCGTCACTAATGAGTGAATCTATTGACATTTCGTTGTAAAAGTTGTTTTTTGACGACTTCTGTGTGCTTGTTACATTTAATACAGTAATCGTTCGCATTAATGAATACTGAAAACAGTCTTCTAAGCAATACTGTAAACGTCTTTCATTCTATTTGAAGTGAAATATTGTATTTTATAGTCAACATTATGCCTAAAATATTTCTGAAAAACAACTTTCGGGAATGATTGCACGTCGTCACTACTAATGATACTACGAGTGATTCTAATGACATTTCTTTGTGAAAGTTGTTTTTCACCGACATTTTCTTGCATAAATGTAAGCGTAAATCAGAACCATTTTACCTGAAACAGCAATGAAAACTAGTATGACTTTAAAGGGGTATTTAACTCCAGAAGGGGGTGGTGTTTTCCACTATATAATGTGTCAACGAATACATAATCAGCCGAATTTTGTGGATGAATTGCGAACCCGGGACCTCTAGGATCTATGCCAACTACTGCCATCGCACCATGCCGACGCAACATTAAGGCGGTAGGACAAGAAAATTGTTCATTGGTGCACAGGGGCGCCGTTAAATAAAGGCACGTCTTAACACAATGATATTTATTTATTCATGTTTTCTTTATACAGGGTTGACACATTCAGTGCTTTGCGCACTGCTTTCCAGACGGGCCCTGTACTGAATAACATACACACAAATCAAAGTAAGAATATATACATAAACATAAATCAAAATCGTAACTCATTAATCAAAGTTAGTGCCGGGTCAGGAGGTCAGGGGTCAGCAGTGATTACCGTTTCTTAGCAGTTTCTTGAACAACAGAGCAGAACTGACCACTTTAATCGTGGGTGGGGGGGGGGGGACAACTCGTTCCATGAAAATACATCCCTGTACTCAAATTTTTACGGCCAGTTTCAAGTCTGACTTTAGGTAGTTGAAGTGACAAGTTTGAATTAAGCCTTGTTGCGTATGTGTGAGATGTTCTATTAAATATTTGTAAGTACTCCGGTAACTAAATTGACGTTGCCAGTGTAGCTACCGTACAATATTTAACCATAATAGTAACATTGACACCTGTTATGCCATGCCCTCCACCGTCACTGTATGTAGGGAATCCAAATAACTAAAAATAAATAAATAAAACTTACAAGATGGGCCCGAATCAGTGATCTGCGAACACCAGAACAACGTGTGTATTATTTGTTTAAGAATTTAGAGCTCCGAGGCTCTTCAGCATATCGAATCCCAGCTGTTTGACAGAGATAAATACTATCGAAAAATCCTTCGCAGTAACTGCGTGTGTCATTGTTACGTCATTGTCAGAAAATAGGCCTAACTGGGACTCCGTTTTCGTTTGCCTCATTCACTGTCTTGAAAGACGCTACATCTGCCAAAACATGAAAGAAAGTGAAATACACGTTATTAATCATGATCCCCCATAGTGTCAGATTTTGCTATTGAAATATAATTAATAACAAAAACTGTACTAACATCTCTGTTGACAGGGAGTCAGACAGGGATACAGATCGACAGGGACTCGAGAATAAAGGGAGGTAGACAGACATACAGAGAGTCAGACAGACCGGAAGTCAGACAGAAATAGAATGATGCAGACGGACAGAAAGGCAGACAGACAGGGAGGTAGACGGACATGAAGGTAGACAGATAGACAGACAGACAGGGAGTCGGACAAAGAGGGAGTCAGACAGACAGGGAGTCAGACAGACATGGTACCAGACAGACAAGGATGTATACGTACAGGGACTCGGCAGACAGGGAGTCAGACAGACGGGGAGTCAGACAGACAGGCAGACAGAGAGACAGAGAGGGAGTCAGACAGACAGAGATGCAGACGGACAGGGAGGCAGATAGACAGGGATTTCGAAAGACAAGGACTCAGACAGACAATGAGTCAGAAAGACAAGGATGCAGACAGGCAGGCAAGCAGACAGACAATGACTCAGACAGACAGGGAGTCAAACATACAGGGAGTCAGAGAGACAGGGTCTCAGACAGACAAGGACGCAGACAGACAGGCTACCAAACAGACAGGGAGTCAGACAGGCAAAGATGCAGATAGACAGGGAAGCGGACAGACGTGGACTCAGACAGACAGGGAGGCAGACAGACTGGGACTCAGACAGACAGGGTACCAGACAGACAGGGACTCAGACAAACAGGGTACCAGACAGACAGGGATCTGACAGACAGGGAGTCAGACAGACGGGGAATAAGACAGTCAGACATGCAGACACACAGACAGGGATGCATACAGACAGGGGGGAAGACAGACAGGGAGGCAGACGGACGGGGCCTCAGACAGACTCGAGGCAGAGAGACAGGGAGGCAGAAAGACAGGGAGGCAGACAGACAGGGACTCAGACAGACAGGGACTCAGACATACTGGGAGTCAGACATACATTGACTCAGACAGACAGGGACTCAGACAGACAGGGCTCCAGACAGACAGGGACTCAGATAAACATGGAGTCGGACAGACAGACAGGCAGACAGACAGAAAAGGAGTCAGACAGACAGGGATTAAGACAGAAAGGGAGGCAGACAGACGGGGACTCAGACAGACAGGGTACCAGACAGACAGGGATAAAGACAGACAGGTAGGCAGACAGACAGAAGGTAGACAGGCAGGGAGTTAGACAGACAGGGACTCAGACAGAGAGGGACTCAGACAGACTGGGAGTCAGACAGACATGGACTCAGTCAGACAGGGAGGCAGACAGACAGAATCTCAGACAGACAGGGACAAGGAACCAAACAGACAGGGTGTCAGACAGAAAGGGACTCAGACGGACATGGAGTCAGACAGGCAGAAAATGAGTCGGTCAGACAGGGATTCAGACAGGGTGTCAGAAAGGGTACAAGGCAGACAGGGATACAGACTGACAGGGAGTCAACTAGACAGGCAGTCAGACAGACGGGGACTCAGACAGACAGGGATGTAGACAGACAGGGTACCAGACAGACAGGGAGTCCGACAGACAGGGAGTCAGACAGACGGGGACTCAGACAGACAGGGTACCAGACAGACAGGGAGTCAGCCAGACAAGGACTCAGCCAGACTGGGACTCAGAGAGACTGCGTAGCAGACAGACAGGGAGTCAGACAGACAGGGTGTCAGACAGTCAGGGAGTCAGATAGACAGGGACTCAGACAGACAGGCAATCAGACAGACAAGGAGTCAGACAGAGAGGGAATCAGACAGACAGGCAGACAGACAGACGGGGACTAAGGGAGTCAGACAAACAGGGAGTCAGACAGACAGGGTACCAGACAGACAGGGAGTTAGACAGACAGAAAGTCAGACAGACGGGGACTCAGGGAGTCAGGCAGACAGGGATAACGACAGACATGGACTTAGACAGACAGTGACGAAGACAGACAGGAAGTCAGACAGACAGGGTACCAGACAGACGGAAACTCAGACGGACAAGGAGTCAGACAGTCAGTGAGTCAGACAGTCAGGGAGTCAGACAGACGGGGACTCAGACAGACAGGGATGCACACAGACAGGGTACCAGACAGACAGAGACTCAGACAGACAGGGATTTAGACAGACATGTAACCAGGCAGGCAGGGATTCAGAGAGACAGGGAGTCAGACACACATGGACTCAGACAGACAGGGAACCAGACATACAGGGAGTCAGACAGACAGGGGTTCAGACAGACGGGGACTCAGACAAGCAGACAGACGGACAGGGAATCAGGGAGTCAGACAGACATGGAGTCAGACAGACAGGGTACTAGACAGACGGGGACTCAGGGAGTCAGACAGTCAGGGATAACGACAGACAGGGACTCAGACAGACAATGTCCCGGACAGACAAGGAGTCCGACAGTCAGGGAGTCAGACAGACGGGGACTCAGACAAACATGCAATTAGACAGACAAGGAGTCAGACAGACAGGGAATCAGACAACAGGGACTCAGACAGACAGGAAGTCAGGCAGAAGGGGACTCAGACAGACAGGCAGGCAGACAGACGGGGACTCAGGGAGTCAGACAGAAAGGGATAACGACAGACAGGAACTCTTCCAGACAGGATACCAGACAAACAGGGTACGAGAAAGACAGTGAGTCAGACAGACAGACAGGGATTCAGACAAACAGCGAGTCATCCAGACTGGGACTCATACAGACTGGGTACCAGACAGAAAGGGAGTTAGACAGACAGGAGTTAAGACAGACAAGGATAACAACAGACAGGGACACAGACAGACAGGATACCAATCAAACAGGGTACCTGGCAAACAGGGAGTTAGACAGACAAAGAGTCAAACAAACAAGGACTCAGACAGACGGGGACTCAGACAGACAGGGACTCAGACAGACAGGGACTCAGACAGACAGGGAGTCAGAGAAACAGGGAGTCAGACAGACTGGGACTCAGACAGACAGGGTACCAGACAGACGGGGACTCAGAAAGACGGGGACTCATACAGACATGCATTCAGATAGACGGGGACTCAGACAGACAGGGATGCAGACAGACATGGTACCAGACAGACAGAAAGTCCGACAGACAGGGAGTTAGCCAGACAGGTACTCAGATAGACAGGGTACCAAACAGACAGGGAGTCAGACAGACAGGGGGCCAGACAGACGGGGACTCAGACAGACCTAGAGGCAGGCAGACATATAGAGGGTCAGACAGACAGTGATGCAGACAAACAGGGATTTAGACAGACAGGGAACAAGACATAGATTTCGACAGACTGGGAGTCAGACAGACAGGGAGTCAGACAGGCAGGGATTCAGACAGACAGGGTACCAAACAGACAGGGAGTCAGACAGACAGGGGGTCAGACAGACGGGGACACAGACAGACCGAGAGGCAGGCAGACAGATAAAGAGTCAGACAGACAGTGATGCAGACAGACAAGGAGTTAGACAGACAAGGTACTAGACAGACGGAAGCTCAGACGGACAGTGAGTCAGACAGTAAGGGACTCAGACAGACAGGGAGTTATACAGGCAGGGACTCAGACAGACAGGGAGTCAGACAGACAGGGTGTGAAACAGACAGGGAGTCAGACAGACAGGAACTAAGACAGACAGGGACTCAGACAGACAGGGTACCAGACAGACAGTGACTTAGACAGACAGGGTACCAGACAGACAGGGAGTTAGACAGACAGGAATTCAGACGGGGACTCAGACAGACAGGAAGGCAGACAGACGGGGACTCAGGGAGTCAGACAGACAGTGATAACGACAGACAGGGACTCAGACAGACAGGGTATCTGACAGACAGGGAGTCAGACAGACAGGGAGTCAGACAGACAGGGCGCTAGACAGTCAGGGAGTCAGACAGACGAGAACTCAGACAGACAGACAGTCAGACAGAAAGGCAGTCAAGCAGAGAGGGTAAAATACAGACAGGGAGTCAGACAGACAGGGAGTCAGACAGACAGGGAGTCAGACAGACAGAAAGTAAGACAGACAGGGACTCAGACAGACAGTGACTCAGACAGACAGGGTACCAGACAGACAGGGAGTTAGACAGAAAGAAAGTCAGACAGACGGGGACTCAGACAGACAGGAAGGCAGACAGACGGGGACTCAGGGAGTCAGACAGACAGGGAAAACGACAGACAGGAACTCATCCAGACAGGATACCAGACAAACAGGGTACGAGAAAGACAGTGAGTCAGACAGACAGACAGGGATTCAGACAAACAGCGAGTCATCCAGACTGGGACTCATACAGACTGGGTACCAGACAGACAGGGAGTTAGACAGACAGGAGTTAAGACAGACAAGGATAACAACAGACAGGGACTCAGACAGACAGGATACCAATCAAACAGGGTACCTGGCAAACAGGGAGTTAGACAGACAGAGAGTCAGACAAACAAGGACTCAGACAGACGGGGACTCAGACAGACAGGGACTCAGACAGACAGGGACTCAGACAGAAAGGGATTCAGAGAAACAGGGAGTCAGACAGACTGGGACTCAGACAGACAGGGTACCAGACAGACGGGGACTCAGAAAGACGGGGACTCATACAGACATGCATTCAGATAGACGGGGACTCAGACAGACAGGGATGCAGACAGACAGGGTACCAGACAGACAGAAAGTCCGACAGACAGGGAGTTAGCCAGACAGGTACTCAGAGAGACTGGGTACCAGACAGACAGGGAGTCAGACAGACATGCAGGGTGTCAGACAGTCAGGGAGTCAGATAGACAGGGTACCAAACAGGCAGGGAGTCAGACAGACGGGGGGTCAGACAGACGGGGACTCAGACAGACCTAGAGGCAGGCAGACAGATAGAGAGTCAGACAGACAGTGATGCAGACAAACAGGGATTTAGACAGACAGGGAACAAGACATAGATTTAGACAGACTGGGAGTCAGACAGACAGGGAGTCAGACAGGCAGGGATTCAGACAGACAGGGTACCAAACAGACAGGGAGTCAGACAGACAGGGGGTCAGACAGACGGGGACTCAGACAGACCTAGAGGCAGGCAGACAGATAGAGAGTCAGACAGACAGTGATGCAGACAAACAGGGATTTAGACAGACAGGGAACAAGACATAGATTTAGACAGACTGGGAGTCAGACAGACAGGGAGTCAGACAGGCAGGGATTCAGACAGACAGGGTACCAAACAGACAGGGAGTAAGACAGACAGGGGGTCAGACAGACGGGGACTCAGACAGACCGAGAGGCAGGAAGACAGATAAAGAGTCAGACAGACAGTGATGCAGACAGACAAGGAGTTAGACAGACAAGGTACTAGACAGACGGAAGCTCAGACGGACAGTGAGTCAGACAGTAAGGGACTCAGACAGACAGGGATTTATACAGGCAGGGACTCAGACAGACAGGGAGTCAGACAGACAGGGTGTGAAACAGACAGGGAGTCAGACAGACAGGAACTAAGACAGACAGGGACTCAGACAGACAGGGTACCAGACAGACAGTGTCTTAGACAGACAGGGTACCAGACAGACAGGGAGTTAGACAGACAGGAATTCAGACGGGGACTCAGACAGACAGGAAGGCAGACAGACGGGGACTCAGGGAGTCAGACAGACAGTGATAACGACAGACAGGGACTCAGACAGACAGGGTATCTGACAGACAGGGAGTCAGACAGACAGGGAGTCAGACAGACAGGGCGCTAGACAGTCAGGGAGTCAGACAGACGAGAACTCAGACAGACAGACAGTCAGACAGAAAGGCAGTCAGGCAGACAGGGTAAAAGACAGACAGGGAGTCAGACAGGCAGGGAGTCAGACAGACAGGGAGTCAGACAGACAGAAAGTCAGACAGACAGGGAGTCAGACAGACAGAAAGTCAGACAGACAGGGAGTCAGACAGACAGGGAGTCAGACAGACAGGGTACAAGACAAACTTTGAGTCAGACAGACAGGGAGTCAGACAGACGAGGAATCAGACAGACAGGCAGTCAGACAGACGCGGACTTAGACAGACAGTGATGCAGACAGACAATAAGTCAGACAGACAGAGAGTCATACAGACGGACTCAGACAGACAGGCTCAATGACCGTAAGTCATTTCTTGAGACCCCCAGCGAAGTGGGTGTTGGCTCCCCTAGCAACACATAGCAACGACCTTTGACCCCAAGTTACCCCATTGTTGACTAATTGCCCCCTCCCCACCCAGTGTGAAAACATCCCAAGAGGGGTTCCACCAAGCCAGGTGAGGTGTTACCTGGAACCCCGGGGGTGTGGAAGGGTTGTTTCAGACAGTACTGTCTGGGAATGTCAACATGATGTGTATTGAGCATTAACTGTTTCATATGTAGTAGATTATAAAGTCACTGCTAGATTTTTACTCCGACCGTCTTCAAATATCTTAGAATATGTAACTTACAGTATCGCACTGTATTTGGCAGATTTTAAGTGTTACACCCTAGGCCTCTTTCGTAGGTTTCTTTCTGCCAGTAGTACAGTTTGGTTTCCACTGAGCCCAAATACAAGTAACCGCTACGTAACCACTTTCATATTACGTTACCCCCAACCCCCATACCCCCACACACGGCCCTACTATAACTGAGTGTCCATTTGCTGCTGTTTATAGAAGTAAAAGGAATTATTTTCGAGGTCATATTAGCATCAATGCTCCAGGCTTGAGTATTAATAAAATAGCTCCCCGGAGAAAGCATCTTGCATTTGATTGGTTTAGCTTTGGAATCTGTATAAACCCACTAATTACAATAATGTTAGACACCAAAATACATACAAGAATGTAGCCATGATATTTCCCACAAACAGAGACTTCGTATATTTTCTTGTTTGCAAGTTACCTAGTTGGTACTTTATTAACAGTATCCTAAATTTGTCTTGTTAGATTTGCCAAAGCAACTTTACAGGTATTTGCAATAATTATGTATACTATGTTGTATTTGGAAACCCATCATTTGTTTAAAAGTAACTTAAGATACTCGAATGCTGTTTGTTTATTGTTTGTCAAACCAAACCAAACCAAGCCAAGCCAAGCCAAGCCAAGCTGTGTCTGGCACATATACCTTGCCAGGTAAAGGTGTGAACAATTTCCATTGTTCGCCTATGAGAGCCTGGTGTCCTACTATCAGGGGGTTGTGTAAACAAATTAATTGGCCATATTGTTTTTTTATCAAAACAAACGTGTCACATTACATCCTAAGAGTAGCCCAAACTTGAAATTTTGTCATCTTTTTTCTTTCTTAAAAGCGCTAGCTTATGCAATATTTTCATTTGTCACAAAAGGCATCTATGGAAAGTACACATGTTGCACCTCAATGTTCAACCTGGCCCATGGTTGTTCCCTTTTCCAGTTACCTGTCAGGCTTGCATGAATATTGCAAATATGCCATTTTTCATAATATTTTGAGTATATCAAAGAATATCCCTGTTAAAATCACACTAGTGAGTGTGGGCCAGGTTGAATATTGTAGAATACTCATTCCTGAATACATAGATACCATATTTGTGTCACAAATATGTTCCTGGGGCTAGCGCTCGGAGCTTAAAAGTGATAAAATATAGCTGTGCTTATCATATTCATATTTTAATATCAACGAGCTTTAGGTGATATCTGTATGGTCTGACATCAACTTATGGGTATTGTGCTCCACTTCCTGTTGAAAATTCTGGAATATAGCAAGCCAATAACAATATATGGCACATCAAAGTTGGTGGGTCAGTTAATTAGGCAGGAGGGCCATAAACTGACTTACGGTCATTGAGGGGACTCAGACAGACAGGGAGTCAGACAAACAGGAACTCAGACAGACAGGGACTCAGACAGACAGTGACTTAGACAGACAGGGTATCAGACAGACAGGGATAACGACAGACAGGAAGTCAGACAGACGGGGACTCAGACAGACAGGAACAAGGCAGACAGACGGGGACTCAGGGAGTCAGACAGACAGGGATAACGACAGACAGGGACTCAGACAGACAGGGTATCAGACAGACAGGGAGTCAGGAGAGTCATACAGACGGACTCAGACAGACAGGGACTCAGGCAGACAGGGAGTCAGACAAACAGGAACTCAGACAGACAGGGACTCAGACAGACAGTGACTTAGACAGACAGGGTATCAGACAGACAGGAATAACGACAGACAGGGAGCTAGACAGTCAGGGAGTCAGACAGACGAGAACTCAGACAGACAGACAGTCAAAAGACAGGGTAAAAAACAGACAGGGAGTCAGACAGACAGGGAGCTAGACAGTCAGGGAGTCAGACAGACGAGAACTCAGACAGACAGACAGTCAGACAGACAGGCAGTCAGACAGACAGACAGGGTAAAAGACGGACACAGAGTCAGACAGACAGGGACTTAGACAGAGAGGGATTTAGACAGACAGGGAACCAGACAAACAAGGATTCAGACAGACAGGGACTCAGACAAACAGGGAAGCAGACAAACAGGGTAACAGACAGACAGGGAGTCGGACAGACAGTTAACTAGACAGTCAGGGAGTCAGACAGACAGGGAGTCAGACAGACACGGAGTCAGACAGACAGGGAGTCAGACAGACAGGAATTTAGACGGACAGGGACTCAAACAGACAGCGACTCAGGCAGACAGGGTACAAGACAAACTTTGAGTCAGACAGACAGGGAGTCAGACAGTCAGGAAATCAGACAGACGGGGACTCAGACAGACTGGGAATAAGACAGACAGGCAGTCAGACAGACAGGGATGCAGACAGACAGGGTATCAGAAACACAGGGAGTCAGACAGACAGGGAGTCAGCCAGACGGTGTGTCAGACAGTCAGAAAGTCAGATAGACTGGGTACCAGACAGACAGACAGGCAGTCAGACAGACAGACAGACAGCCAGACAGAGACTCATACAGACAGGGTAAAAGACAGACAGGGTTCAGACAGACAATGAGTCAGACAGACAAAGAGTCATACAGACGGACTCAGACAGACAGGGACTCAGACAGGTAGGGAGTTAGACAGACAGGAACTCAGACAGACAGGGAGTCAGACAGACAGGAACTCAGACAGACAGGGACTCAGACAGACAGTGACTTAGACAGACAGGGTACCAGACAGACAGGGAGTTAGACAGACAGGAAGTCAGACAGACGGGGACTCAGACAGACAGCAAGGCAGACAGACGGGGACTAAGGGAGTCAGACAGACATGGATAACGACAGACAGGGACTCAGATAGACAGGGTATCAGACAGACAGAGAGTCAGACAGACAGGGAGCTAAACAGTCAGGGAGTCAGACAGACGAGAACTCAGATAGACAGACAGTCAGACAGACAGGCAGTCAGACAGACAGAGTAAAAGACAGACACAGAGTCAGACAGACAGGGAGTCAGTGAGACAGGTAGTCAGACAGACGGGGGCTCAGACAGACAAGGAGTCAGACAGACAGGGAGTCGGACAGACAGGGAACTAGACAGTCAGGGAGTCAAACAGACAGTATACCAGACATAAAGTCAGTCAGACCGACAGGGATTCAGACAGACAGGGAGTCTAACAGACTAGTACTAATACAAACAGGCAGACAGACAGACTCAGGGAGTCAGAAAGACAGTGATAACGACGGACAGGGATTCAAACAGGCAATCAGACAGACAAGGAGTAAGACAGACAGGGAATCAGACAGACGGGGACTCAGACAGGCAGTGGGACTCAGACAGGCAGGGACTCAGACAGACAGGGTACCAGGCAGACAGGGAGTCAGACATACAGAGGGTCAGACGGATGGGGACTCAGATAGACAGGCAGATAGACAGACGGGGACTCGGGGAGTCAGACAGACAGGGACTCAGACAGACAGAGAGGCGACAGACGGGGACTCAGACAGACATTCAGACAGACAGATAGGGAGTCAGGCAGACAGTGATGCAGACAAATAGGGAGTCAGACGAACAGGGTACCAGACAGACGGAAACTCAGACGAACAGGGAGTCAGACAGACAGGGATGCAGACAGACAGGGAGTCAGTCAGACGGTGATTCCGACAGATAGAAGACAGACAGACAGGTAGTCAAACATACAGGAACGCAGACAGGCAGGAAGTCAGACAGACAGGGAGTCAGACAGATAGGCAGACAGACAAACGGTGACTCCGGGAGTCAGACAGACAGGGATAAGGACAGACAGGGACATCAGACAGACAGGGTACCAGACAGACAGGAAGTCAGACAGACCGGGAGGAAGACAGTCAGGGAGTCAGACAGACAGGGACTCAGACAGACAGTGTATAGACAGACAGGGAGTCAGACAGACAGGGAGTCAGACAGATAGAGAGTCAAACAAACAAGGACTCAGACAGACAGGGACTCAGACAAACAGGGAGTCAGACAGACAGGGACTCAGACAGACAGGGACTCAGACAGACATGGACTCAGACAGATAGGGACTCAGACAGACAGGGAGTCAGACAAACAGGTAATTAGAAGTACAGACAGACCGACAGACGGGGACTCAGGAGTCATACAGACAGGGAATCAGACAAACAGCGAGTCAGACAGACAGTGTACCAGACAGACAGGGACTCAGACAGACAGGGTGCCAGACAGACAGACAGGCAGTCAGACAGACAGGAAATCAGACAAACAGGGACTCAGACAGACAGTGTAAAGACAGACAGGGAGTCAGACAGACAGGGAGTCAGACAGACAGAGAGTCAAACAAACAAGCACTCAGACAGACATGGACTCAGACAGACATGGACTCAGACAGACAGGGACTCAGACAAACAGGGACTCAGACAGACAGTGTAAAGACAGACAGGGAGTCAGACAGACAGGGAGTCAGACAGACAGAGAGTCAAACAAACAAGCACTCAGACAGACATGGACTCAGACAGACAGGGACTCAGACAGACAGGGACTCAGACAGACAGGGTGCCAGAAAGACAGGCAGTCAGATAGACAGGAAGTCAGACTGACAGGGACTCAGACAGACAGGGATTTTGACGGACAGGGAATCAGACAGGCAGGGATTCAGATAGACATGGACTCAGACAGACAGGGACTCAAACAGACAGGGTACCAGACAGACAGGCAGTCAGACAGACAGGGATTCAGACAGACAGGTAGTCTGACAGACTGGGACTTATACAGACAGGCAGACAGACAGACGAGGACTCAGGGAGTCAGACAGACAGTGATAACGACAGACAGGGACTCAAACAGGCAATCAGGCAGACAAGGAGTAAGACAGACAGGTAATCAGACAGACAGGCAGACAGACAGATTGGGACTCAGGGAGTCAGACAGACATGGATAACGACAGACAGAGACTCAGACAGACAGGGTACCAGACAGACTTGGAGTCAGATTTATAGCACGTCAGACAGTCAGGGAGTCAAATAGACAGGGACACTGACAGACTGGCAGGGACTCAGCCAGACAGGGAGTCAGACAGACGGGGACTTAGACAGACAGGGAGTCAGACAGACAGGGTACCAGACAGACAGGGTGTCAGACAGACAAGGAGTCAGATAGACGGGGACTCACACAGACAGGCAACTCAGGGAGTCAGACAGACGGGGATAGTGACAGACAGGGGCCCACACAGACAGGGTACCAGACAGACGGGGACTCAGACAGATAGGGAGTCAGACAGACACGGACTCAGACAGACATGCAGTCAGACAGACAGGGTACCAGACAGACAGGGAGTCCGACAGACAGGGAGTCAGACAGACGGGGATTCAGGGAGTCAGACAGACAGGGACTCAGACAGACATGCAGTCAGACAGACAGGGTACCAGACAGACGGAGACTTAGACAGACAGGCAGACAGACAGACGGGGATTCAGGGAGTCAGACAGACAGGGAGTCAGACAGACAGGGTACAAGACAGACAGGGTTTTGGGTGTATCTGTATGTCTGTTTGAATATATTTGTAGTCAGCAACTCAAGAACCTATTGATTACTATGATATTTAGTATGTGAGTAGGTGTTGGAAAGACAAAGGTCAAGGTTAATTTTGGTTCCCCTAGTATGTGACCTTGGTAACGCAGCAGAAATTCTGTTGTTTGGATCTTTTGATCTTGATGCGCTATGGTCTTGATTTTTGGGTGGCATGTAGCATGGGTAGTTTGGGCCCCTTAGCAAGTTGCTCTGGAAAGTCTGGCACTTTTTTGTGAATATCTTAGAAGGATTACCATACAAAGGACATAATTTTGGGCCCCCCTAGGTGCTAGTTTTTGGATAGCAGAGGCATTTTTCTCAAAAACTTCTGATGACGATAACTCAGGAAGGGAAGAACGGATTTTCATGATTTTTGGTATGTAGGTACCTTAGACAATGTTGTGTAAAATGAATGATCCAAAAAGCTGTAGATTTGCATGATTAATGAGATTATTCTACCATAGCATTTTTTTCTATTTATCTCGTGTCCCGAACATAATATGGTGTTAACATTTGGGTGGTAAATAGCTTTTAGTGTCATGACAAAATGGAACAAGTTTCAGTTCCCTAACATTTAATTTTAGAACTGCAAGGGCGTTTGTGACAAGACAGCAAAAATAGGATAACTTCAGAAATGATCGACGGATTGACACCATTTTAGACATGCAGGTAGCTTAAGCAAAGATGCTTATAATGCTATACATGTTATGCAAATGAGGACTTAATTTGTATAATTAATGAGGAAACTATAATTCCATTGTTTTCAATAACTGGACTTCTATAAATGAAACACATGTAAATTATGATATGTGGAAAATAATGCATAATTAATGCTACAAAGCAAAACCGCTCAATGATTAATGATTATTAGTACATGTGTACTGTACAAGAGTTTTTGTCACTGGTAAAAAGTGAGCAACGTTTACTAGAACTGCAGTAGTTACTGTTACGTACCTTGGTGTCAAAAGACCACTGCTGTCCACGTTCAGTGTTTAAGAAGTAAACTTATACTATACCCACGACAGGAGGACCTCCGTGGTTTTACCCCGGACGTAGTACATATCGAAAACCACAATAGTTGAATCCATTTTCACATTAGTTTTAGGCTGATTGGGCTAAAAGTTGGCTTTGAGTTACTGTTTGAGATTGGCATTTGCTGCCTAGTGAATGCTTTGCTGCTCCAAAGGACGATTTTTGTTATGGCAATATTGGATCTTTGCTTGTGAATTTCTTACATCCCTATTGTGACCGGCCATTAACAACACAACCACAGAATATGTTGCTCGCAAATATAACCTACAAGCACTATCACATACACAGATTGTCTTTTTTAACTCTAAAATATCTTTTAAACGTTGCTGTAATATATTCATAGAAATATTGACATTTTTATTTTAGAAATGATAAATATCAATGTTCAGTTTAGCCAAAATGCTGAAACTATCCTCTAATGATTTCTGTGCTTGTTGCCTGTGCTAAACTGCCCGATCATAATCTTTTGCAAACATTCTTGCAGTTTTCATATACATTGCTAGATGGCGCTTTTGATCCATGCGGATGAAACGTTGACACGTTGACACGTAATTGAAGTTCTAGTACGGCTCTCCGGGCGACGCTTATGATCTATGAACATATTCTCAAACTTGCTATGACAAAAAAAAAAACATTTGACTTCTGACAAAAGTAAACCGTTTACTCCTTGCGTCCAAACATGTCTCTACCATCATGGTCAATCCTTGGTTCTGAATACAACTGAAATCCATCCAAACATATGCGTACAAACCCATCAAATATACATAAAAACAATCGCAGACATTCGTACCTCATTACCTCTCCATAATGCACCAAATTTGTCAAAATATCTATTATAATAGCCTAAAATTGTCCAGGATACTTCTCTAGACAGATTGTGCCCATGAATGGAGAAACACTTGGCAAATGAGTACCTTGTTGTATAATTAACCACAACTTTTAGCGTTGGCAGTTGTAATGAGATCTAGCAAATTATGTTACATTTGACGAATGCTGAGGGACAGTCTTCATTTTTGCTGTGATTAAAATCAATATTTTTAGTAAGAGTAAATGTCCATTGTGTGTTGTTGAAAATTTAATCAACGAGACGCGTCAACTATAAGTTATACCTCTGCATAATTTTAACGAGGCAACTTCAATGACGGAAAAGAAAACAAGGGCGATTTGACAGGAATGATGAACAGAGTTTATTGTATCAATGATTTTTTGCTAATTATTCCCTTAGTTTTTGACCTAAATATGCCGGAAAGTTCGCCCAGTCAAGAGAGTAGCACTGTTAAAATGGTTGTAAAGTGGCGATGGGATATTTTTTCCTGTTTTCTATGCCCGTTAGAGTTTTTGCTAGGGCGTTGTTATTTAAAAATATTTCATAAGGCCTTTCTGACCATGTTGATGTTTGTTTATCAGTGTAAGCCAACGGGTAGAGGTCCGGTGTCCCCATGAAATCTGAGAAGCTATGGGATTTTCTTCATTCAACAGTCCAAACAGCCATCTTGGTATTCTCACGGGGGGGGGGGGGGTTGCTAGTATCTAGAGTACGTAATTTGGGATATCTATCACGTGATATACAAAAGGACTATGATAGCTTCATTTTCTTCATCATTTGTTTCCCGACTTTCTCAAGGCAACACGTATTTTTGAGACGCATCCTCTTATCTAGGTCACCGAAAAGGCATCACTCCTAGGTAAGTGCTGCTTGCTTTAAGTGTTGCCTCAT
Organism: Branchiostoma floridae x Branchiostoma belcheri; assembly: GCA_019207045.1. Classification (NCBI taxonomy): domain Eukaryota; kingdom Metazoa; phylum Chordata; class Leptocardii; order Amphioxiformes; family Branchiostomatidae; genus Branchiostoma; species Branchiostoma floridae x Branchiostoma belcheri. The sequence continues at coordinate 18,803,331 of CM033037.1, read as the reverse complement.
GCTCTTTTCAGTCTAATGCAAGAGACGTTGTTGTTGGTTGGAGGGGGTGAGTATAGTTGAAAAAGTAGCACCAGAACATTTAGGACTGTGTTAAAAATGACACTGTTACACCGTAAGCGGGTGATAATCTATCAAACTGGATGTGATTTTCTAAACAAAAGATGGTTTGTTTTAAAAGGAAGTCATGTATAGAGGCATTACATTGAAATCTATGTAACAACGTGTTCTTGATGATCAGTTTAGAGTCTGATGTTTACGTTTAGAGCCACTAATACCCATCACAATGTAATTGAGAACCAGTATCATAATTCGAAGTGAATCTCTTAATTTTGTTGTAGATCTGTGCTGGTTTTCTTGTTCGGCTTTATTAGTTTAAGATGTTTTACTTTAACAATTCCTACCACATGCACCTAATGTTAAGTAAACAAATAATCATACTATTGGACAGCTATTAGGGAGGGTAATGTCACAGTGTAAAGAAACTTTGTTGTAACAGTAAACAGTGTTGTAACAGTATCTGTGAACGATTCGAAAAAACTTCATTTTACTTTAAAGTGCGGAATAGTCAAAGAGCAGTATATGTGTCAGAGACTGTTTACATTGAAAACTCAGATTAGTGAAGGTAGCGTAACAACAAACAATGTTGCATTATATACAAATTCTAAACTGGTCTAGCGATTTTCCCCCCTCATCGCTATCACGGCAAACTCCCCTCCACAGCAAACTCCCTTTCCCGGCACAAGAGAACCCAGCCAATGTTGAAGATCGCGAACCAACGCCCACCAACACCCCCCCCCCCCCCCACCTCAATAAAAACCACCCCCGTTCAAAGACTGCAACGGAGTCTAACAATTTCCATCACATGGAGTACAAAAGTGAGGCACTGACATATGTACTGTTCGGCAGTTGTTGATCTCTTTTCTGGGCAGAACTGTCCAAATATCTCGATATTCCCACGGAAGGACCAAGATTCACGCTGTGTTGTTAGTCAAATCTATCACGTGATAGGCAGACGGACACAGATAGCATTGATAGATTTTGTTCACAGATTTTTTCGGTGTTTTGTCAGAGGAAGCCATGTAGATTTTAGGTAAACAATAACATGTTAAGGACAGCACGGGTGTTGAAACCACAATTGTAATTTTGATTAATTCCACAGCGTTACCGGAAATCAGATTTGTTTGTTTGAATCGTATACCTGACAAACCGCCGTATGGTGCAACATAGCGTACATATTTTTCTTTACATACTGATAGTGATAACAAGGCATGCATATATTTTCCATGCACTAGTGAAGAGCAAAGAATAGACTGTAAACATGTTATGTCTATGTTGTTGTTTTTTTTTCAAAACGACTTTTTTTTTCTGAAGGCGCATGGCTTTGTGCATTTATCAGAGATAAAGCCAAGTCAAGATGAGAAATCGTTGTACTTTACCTCACATTGACTTTGAATACACTAAAAGTAAGGTTTCCACATTCTTACTTAACTACCTTGCTCACTACCCTTAGACAAACTGACCCTAAATAAACTGTCCATACCTACCGAGGACTAAATAAACTGACAATATATACGTAATGGTGATACAGTGAAAACAAAAAAGGGGTAAAGGGGTAAACTGACAGGACTTGATATATAAACTGGAGATGCTCGCATACCTGGAAGCTACCATCCATAAATAAATTAGAAATAAATACTAGACCATCAACACCGGAAAACAAATACCGCATATATATTTCAATCGTACCCAACCCCATACAAAAATACTCCAAACGTAATTTGAAAAAGTCAACCCCAGTGCGAGAATAGACCCTTTCTGTGGTGCCCACATGTAAAATGAACAAGTCAAAAACACTTCCACGTAAAAGTTTGAGTTCTGAATCACCACTCAAGTCTAAAAAATAATTCTGCCCCCTTCATGCAATAACGAACTCTCCCTGTGACCAACCTATATAAGCAGACTAAAAAACATCGTCTGAAAAAAGGACTTTTGCATAATCACCATAGTTTAAAAATACATTTAAAAATATAAATATCGCCCTTCAAGTGCACCAAAATTGATAGAGATGAATCTATTTGAATATTTGACAGGAGAAGACGGAGAAGAAGCAGAAGAAATTATTGAAATAAACATATTTGTTCGCGTTTCAGAGCACAATGAGTCTTGGGATGGATGACAGGTTAGTCTGGGAGTACGAAGGGTTTTATCCGTCTCTTGATGTTACCAAGGAAACCTTGGATTCGGTGTCCAACTTCGAGATTCGAGGTGACGACATCGTTGTGGCAAGTTTTCCAAAGACAGGTACTATAACAGGCTATTAAATTTAACTGGGTTTGAATTTGTATGTTTTTGTACCATTTTTTAACCCTTTAAATTGTTAAACCGTAATATCCAACACAAAAATTGGACTCACCCACATTTTCGACTGAACAGCACCAGTGTTTGTCAAGGAATGAACAATCCACTGCTGTCGTGACGTCACGTTATGCAGATAGAACACGTGACTCAGTGAGCAGTGGATAATAAATCACAGGAAGTCTTTTGGGCCCACCGTCTCTGTTCAGGGATGGCTGTAGAGTTCTGATGTAGATGGCTTCTTTAATCCCTCTAGCGAAAAACTTTCAAACTAATTTTTTTATATCTTTTGCTGATTTTTTTCCTAGGGACAAACTGGCTGTTTGAGATTATCGCTAAAGTCCTGCAAGCTGCAGGAAAAATAGACAGCAGTACAGACAACTTGTTTGCTCCGGGGCCCTTGGAGTTGAAGTTACCGACAACTTCACAGCCAGGCTACGTCGCGCTGGCAGGCATGCCCTCTCCTCGCATTTTGGTAACCCACTTGCCTATTGGGTTTGCACCGAAAGGGATATCCAAGCCACAGAATAAGGTACGTAACCCAATCAAATTACATACATAAATTGCGTCATATCAATTCCACTTGTTTAACCGTTCTTATACTGAAATCAAATAGCGCTTGACTGCCAAGTCGACATCAGAGTTAATAGGTTAATGACCCGCCCCGAGGTCTATATGGTGTGATAACGCCTGGTCCTTCGCTATAATCACCGAGTGAGCGAAGCGAACGAGGTTGTTTTATGCGGTGGTTATAGCAAATGACCAGGCGTTATTACACTATATACTCCGAAGGAACAGGCGGGTCATTAACGCTATTATCATATAGCCTGACTAAACTTGCAAACTCCTGTATGACGTATAGTTACGTTGGTACTATTCCTCTGTAGAATTTCTGAAAAATCACATTTGTTCTCTGGTACATAGGGAGATTACATATTGCATTTTGAATCTAAAATTTCCACAGAAAAATATTCGAAACATTGCCTTCATGCCTTTTCAAAACAGCATGTCAAGCCTTTTCTTTAAATTGACCGCCATAGCAAATAGTACATTGAGCTACATTCGCAATGCACTACATATTGCACTGGATCTGATTCAAACCTGGTCAAACCTATATCCTTGCGTTTCCTTACTCTTCAAGTACAGATTCGATTCCGGCTGCGGTTTCATGCATTTCTGTCGAGCCCGACAAAAATGCCTGAAACCATTGTAAAAACTGCCAAATTTGCACCCAATATGGGTTTGCACCCATTTTCAGCAATCTCAATAAATTAAGAATTAACGTGGAGTGTTTTTTCTTGAGTCCTCTTTACTCTTCTTTCCATCTTGTCAAAAGAAATGCCTTAAAAGCATATACTATATATTTGTACAAGCGTATTCACATATATCTTAACTTATGAATATATTTTACTTGATTAATTTAAAAAAAACAGGTGAAAGTCCTGGTGCCAATGAGGAACCCTAAAGATACCGCTGTGTCATTTTACCATTTTCTCAACAAATATGAGAAGCTGGGTGGTGCAACGGACGATATTCCATGGGAAGAGCTTGCTCAAAGGTTTACGGACGGAACAGGTCATAAGTTAATAATTTTACTAATACTATATCAGCATCCTTTCTTTCTAAGAGGAATTTCTACATGGTTAACATAAAGAATCAATGTTGTTGTGCAATTTTTTCCAAACTTTTAGTTTACTAGTACTCATCTGTGTGATTCTACGTATAGCTAACATGTATATAAAATGATTGCATACATGACATGTATTTAGTGCCATATGGACCATTTGATGAACACGTCTTGGGCTGGTGGAAGATGCGTGACGACCCTCACTTCCTCTTCCTCAAGTATGAGGATATGAAGAAGGTACAGCACACAAACCATCGGTAATCAAATAAAATGCATTGTAAAGCCATTGGAAAGATGTGGGCGTAAAACAACCAACTAGACTATTTACCTAATAAATTGCATAATGTAAGGTCACAAATTTGTGTTTTTTCATAATTTTAAACTTGCAATCTCGAATTTTTCAAAATATTCCTTCTTGCAATTCAGCCCCTGGTGCATATAGAAAGTAGTCAGTCCACCTAAGAACCCAATAACAATGACAATAACGTCGTACCTTATTACGACACTAGTAATAAACATTGAAAAATACTGTATACTTCCGGGATTTCTATTAGATTATTGTATATGAATTCGCAGTTAGCTACACAATCTCCCCAGATTCTAAAAGTCATAACGCAACTGTCGTAGGTATGGATGATTTTTTATGTGTATTTGTAGGACTTGCCGAGTGCCGTGAAGGCCATTGTGACATTTTTGGAGGTTGATCTGGATGAATCGACCATAAAAGGCATCGCAGAGGCCAGCACTTTCAACAACATGAAGGCAGGGCTGGACAATTCCAAGATGCCTGAGAGACAGCTGATAGCTAGGAAAGGTTTGTATCGATGTTAACCCTTTACAGATCGGGCTTTTTTGGTCAATCTCTGACGGGGTGCTTTTGAGGCCCGCTCTTAAAACTCATATAACTCCTAAATGACTGATCATAGGGCAATTAAATTTTTAGAGAATGATGTAAAGGAAAATGTAAGGATTGTAAGAAATTTGACAGCATGATAACGTAATATGACGTTATTATGACGTCATCTATGTGGTTGCATCAACTTATTATTTTATAAATAAATTAAATCTATGTGGTTGCATCAACTGGAACCTTGAAGAAAGTTCTTCACAGGAAACGTTAAGGTATGCAACAAAAAATTAACAGCAAGTGAAGATAACAAAATAATAAGTTCTACTGCAAATTCTGTTGTCAAAAGCAAAAACAATGATGTCATAAACTGGGTCTGGGTTTGGGTCCGCCATTTTGGTTTTACCACCTTGAGTTTTAAGTAATCCCAAAAGTCATCGAAAATAGAATAAAATGGTCATTTCAAATTTTCTAGATTAAAAAAAAATACTTACAATATTTAAGGGATAATAAGCAAGGTATACTTGATTTGGCGATATGGCCCGACATTTGAAATCGACTCCGATATATAATAAATATGTACAAAAGTTGTTCTGCCGCTTTTATCATTATCAAAAGTGAATTTAAGTCAGCACTTAGTACAAGATTGCTTCGACATCATTTAAATGGTTTATACTTATACATTTATCCATATGCAAGACAATGATTTAATGTCTGTTGATATTATTTCAGCCTATTGCATTTCTGATTTTTTGTTTGCCTCCCCATACAGGCATCGTAGGAGACTGGAAGAACATGTTTACACCAGAGCAGAGTGAAGCTTTTGATGCCTGGTATGTGGAGAAGTTTGCTGGGACAGGCATCACCTTTGACTTTGAATAAACCAGATGGCATTGCATTATCTGTTCATTGTGTAACGTTTGCTAATATAGTAACAACAAAAGAACTGTATTCGAGTTAAATTTATCAAGCACCCCACTGTACTTGTTTTCTGAAGAAATGAACAGTTTACTGCCGATAATTTGGGTGCCTAGTTTTTGTTTGTGTTGAAAATGACATTTCATCTTTGAATCGGATTTTATCAGCCATATGGTATTTTATGCGCATAAGACATATCATAATAGCATCAGATATTTGATTTATTTTGTGCACCTAATTCAATACTCCAAAGTATGCTTGTTTGCTAGAATCAGACAATCAGAAAAATTTTTTTTTCGTAAATAGCAATATGTAAAGGTATATACTTAAAGATATATTGCTGTGTTGGATAAGAACATTGCGCAAAAGTATGTGAAAATATTAGAAACAATATTATTATTCATGATATATCTACATATCGGATATAAAAGTATTATTGTCACGTTCCCATAGACCCATTTGAAAATGGTTATCTAGATATTAGAAACCATTCTATTAGTCAGAATTTCTGTAAGTATAGGGTAATCTCTGACATAATGTCTATCTATAATTCTTAGAATACATACTAAATAATATTAGACAGAAAGGTTGTGGGTACTTCTTACGCTTCAGTCTTAAGTTGTTGAGAACTTCATCCCTTCTAATATGCTTAATTAAATCCAACGTTTTTGAGAGTTTATCTCTCAACCACCCGACATTTTTTGCGAATAAAATGACTGAGTGGGGTCCAAACCAAAATATCCTATACAATGTTATTTTATGTTGCATTTATAATTAGATATTCATGATTTATGCTTATTTGATAACATCATTGGTCAAAATACAAGCTGGGGACCATGTCATTAGCGATCGTAAAATTAGGTTACTTTTACTCATATTCCGTCAAGATATCTAGTTTTTTTTACCAAAAACATTCATATGAACGTTAAACTTTATAGTATACTTCCATTGGGTTGTGGGGTTATATGTAGAAAAAAATTGGATTATTCAAGATTGCTGATCCAAGATGGCGGATATATGACTTTTGTACGACGTACAGTGCATCAATGCCGTCGTCATTGGCAAGAGATATCAACAAGATAGTACCCGTATTAGTCAACGTTTTCTTTAATACCTTTAATATAACAGATTCCCTATTTAGACTTTTTTACCCAAAAATGCGTTATTTCGTCATAACTACGCCATATTGCGTGATAACGAAACGGAAATTAAAGAAAAAATAAAACGCTATAAGTGCAGCATTCCTTGCAAATTTGGTGATCGTAGCCCAAGCCATTTTGAAATTACGTGGGGGCGGGGCTGAAGGACCACGACAACCACCCTAATAGAATATAATTTGCATAATTAAGGAGGAATTGTCTAAACCATATTTGGGCCATTATAGTACTATTGCAACATGTGATTAGTAAATGAGAAAGAGAAGAATGCTAATAAATAATATTACGCAAATAATTATTGAGAAAATGCTAAAATCCTACTGGTAAATGACTGGAATTGGTTGGCATTTGGAAGTTATGTACAGATGAACATCTTTGAGCATTAATTATGCAAATGTAAACCTCATTTGCATATCGTTATCAGAGAATGCGATTAAAGCCTTCTTTCTGAATATAGATTGCGTCCGTCTGTCATCTGGGTGACGGAGATGATCAACTAATATAATTCATACAAATGAGGAACTTATTTGAATAATTAACAACAAACACAATTCATACACCAGCTGTAAATGTAAAATCATTTGCTAAGGTATAAGAAGCGGAATTCTACTTTTTTTTAACTTTTGGAATTGGGTTTGGCAGACATGACTTCTGTTAAACATTTCCTTTTATTACAAGCATTTCATTCAAACGGACGAAACTTGATACGCACGGATATCATCCGCATTATGGAATCAACACGGCCTAGCCTTGGGCTTTACGTAACCTGTGACCTTTGCCCCTCCCCCCTTGTATTCCGCCATTGTTGTATCAGCCAAGTATAGGTCAGTTTGTTTTGTGGGCGTACGTGTGTTACACTACAGCATAACTCTCATAAGGAAATTGAACGGATTTAGATAATTTCTAGCCGGTTCTTGCTCACTCCTAACGTTTCTAGTCCCCAATAGCGATGTCGACGGGCAACTTGCACCTGGTGACCGCATTTTTACATTCAAACATAGTCACAGCCGCTGGGTTGTGTCTGTTGGCTGTAGTTGTGGCACTACTACTGAAGATTGCGGCTACTGTTCAGCGGAAGCTCAGATTGTTGAGGGCGCTGAAGAAGGACTTCCCTGTGCCGCCAGGGGCACACTGGCTCCTGGGACACCTGGTGTTTGTAAGTCAGATTTTCTTGGTTTTTGAATGAGCCATTTGTTGGCGTCGTGTGCGGCGTAACTGGTAGAGTACAAGTGTTGTGCTCGGAACAAAGGGGTCCGGGATTTTACACGATCTTCCGCATCACTTCACCCAGGTGTAACAACGAATACCTGACTTCGGCCGGGGAGGTAAAAGACTACCTTTACCCTCTGTGTATACTTTACATCTAGCACTAATGCTGAGGACTTTTGGGGTCTTCTAAAACTACAAGTTATTGTCATAAAATGTGGTGTTGCAAGACGCTAATTTATGCAAATTTATATGACGTCATCATTATGTATGGGGACACACCCACTCTTACTTAGATTTTAGAAAAATTGAATTAATTAGGGCAGGTGCTGTTACAATAAGGTAAGAAAAGTAAGTAAGTTCCTATCGTGAACTGCACGGCGTAAAGATTACATCCCATCATGATATCTAGGCTACAAGTGACGATTCATATACCACCATGCCTTGGTGTTCTGTCGATAATAAAGTTAATGATTCTTCAATTACCTACCTTAATTGTCGTGTTTTCTGTGCCACGTACGCACAGTAGTACACCATGCTATCACTTAAAGGACAGCATCAGAAAATTTTCAATTCATTATTTTCCAGTAGTTTACTCATTAAAAAGTTGATGTACGTCAATTTTTACATTGATCCGCCTAATATGACCCTGTAGACACGTTTGAACTTCGCGCTCTCCTCCTTTCCCCGCCGCGCTGGCCGATGACGTAATGGCCGCGTTCTGAGAGTCTGACGTCACAGATCCAAAACTTCTAGCCAGCCATTTTGCTCGGTGAACCTCGGTCCTCTCAGCGGTAAATAATCACTCCGCCATTCTGGAGTTCAGTCCGTAGTTGTTGACAATTACTTTCGTGGACCTGTAAGTCGCATTGTGACCTGTCTACGAAGCCATAGTCCCCGGGAGACTAAACATGAATGAGCTTGCCTGCGAGTAAACCGCGCGGCGACGGGACGAAATCAAAACAATGGCGGAGGGGAAGGTTCACGCACCGTGCCATTCTGGACTGTTACAAGAGCGAGTTTGGGTCAATCCTTACCTTCTCCTTTCCGGACAGCACAGCGATAATTACACGTAAGCTTCCACGAATTTTGGTTGAATTCACAGTTGTCCAACTGGCAGTGACATTAAAAAAAAAAAAAGAAACATTTTCCTCTGACAACATCGGACGATCCCCTTTTCGCGCCGAAACATACATACAACACAGGCCGGCAATGTGAATGGCGCGAAATGTCGGCTTCGTTTCAGAGTCCGTGATTTATTTTGATGGAACACCCAACAATCTCCGCCAAAGCTACATGATTGAAAAACCGGACAGTGCAGATAATTTACCTGAGAAACAGAAAATAAAGTGAGAGGCGAGGCGTAACTCGCTCGAATCTGTACAAGTTGCGGTGCTATCTGTTTCGGCGCGATAAGGGGATCGTTCGATATGTAGTGATCAAGGGTATGTTGTCAGAGGAAAATGTTTCTTTTTTTTTAATGTCACTGCCAGTTGGACAACTGTGAATTCAACCAAAATTCGTGGAAGCAATACGTGTAATTATCGCTGTGCTGTCCGGAAAGGAGAAGGTAAGGATTGACCCAAACTCGCTCTTGTAACAGTCCAGGATGGCACGGTGCGTGAACCTTCCCCACCGCCATTGTTTTGATTTCGTCCCGTCGCCGCGCGGTTTACTCGCAGGCAAGCTCATTCATGTTTAGTCTCCCGGGGACTATGGCTTCGTAGACAGGTCACAATGCGACTTACAGGTCCACGAAAGTAATTGTCAACAACTACGGACTGAACTCCAGAATGGCGGAGTGATTATTTACCGCTGAGAGGACCGAGGTTCACCGAGCAAAATGGCTGGCTAGAAGTTTTGGATCTGTGACGTCAGACTCTCAGAACGCGGCCATTACGTCATCGGCCAGCGCGGCGGGGAAAGGAGGAGAGCGCGAAGTTCAAACGTGTCTACAGGGTCATATTAGGCGGATCAATGTAAAAATTGACGTACATCAACTTTTTAATGAGTAAACTACTGGAAAATAATGAATTGAAAATTTTCTGATGCTGTCCTTTAAAGTCTATATTTGCTTCGTGGTGGAAATGGAGGTATGGTTTTCGACCTGTTTGTCCTCGGTTATATTCATATTAGATTCTCTTTGATTAAGGTCCACGTTTAAGCATGAAAGTTCATCTGTGTTGGTAGAATACATTATAGAGAAAATTGCTAATACTATATATATACTATAATATAATATTACAAATTTAGAGGGTGAGTCCCTATAGTTTAATTCAGTGTTGGAAGTAAAGTATTAGCAATTTTCTCTATAAGGTCCACGTTTGTTTATGGAGTGTGTGTGATAACCGTAGACTAGCAGGATGCCAAGGTTGAGCCTGTCTGCGGCTAACTTTCTCTGGCGATCTGACAGGAAGTAAACATTGAGAATGATACGTAGACAAGAGTCTGACACGCAATGTGTGCAATGCTTATTGTTGTACAACCTTTTTCTTTCAAGAAATTTGCAAATATATGATTTCGTATTTTTCTTTGCATTTTACAGTTCACAAAGGGTGAACAGGAATTCGAAAGGACTTTCCAAGAATTTGCAATCCAATATCCACACGTCAGCATCTTCATGAATGGTCCACTAGATTGCACACTGTCGGTTAATGACCCGGACTACATTAAGGCGGTACTACAGAGGCCAGGTCGGTTCTTAAAACTTTAATATTTGTAGTTAATAGAATTTTCATCAAGGAGTGGCTACCTTTTAAAGGTAAACACACGTACCTCCAAATGTTCGATGGCTAACAGTCCGTCTTGTTCACGGAGTGACCTAGTTCTCGCGAGAGTTGCGAGAACTAGGTCGATACTTGCGTGGATTTTATGCCCCTCATCCCGCCTTCTTGCTGAGTAGGGGTAAGTAGGACATGGGCAGCTTCGAACCATCATTGGAGGTGCGTGTGTTTAGCTTAAAAAGTAGTCACTGCTTGATAAAAATTCTATCAACTGTGTACATACGTGACTAATGAATCTCTTCATAATATTTGATATGTAACGTTATAGTTTCGTCAGCCTCAGAAAGGGTATTTTGTCCGAGTATGAAACGTTTATCTAAATTTTAATTTCTTGATATATTCTCATGCATATTTTTAAATGTCTACATTGACAGAAAAAAAAACATTGTTATTCCTTCTTTCGTCGGTCCAAATATTATAAGGAATTTTCTTAATGTTAAGATGTTTAACGCTTTGCATATTTTTTTTCCATTCAACCCCAGATAAGAAGGATGAACGGGTTTACGGCCTGCTGAGACCATGGCTTGGTTAGTTCTCTCCTCTCATGTCTTTTATAACAAATATTTGTATCACTGGGTGTATGATCAACAACAATACTATGCTAATAGGAAAACATGTTTAAAGCACATCCTTTGTATGATTCACCGGTGCCTATAATACATAGCATGCCCACCATGTCGTATTTCTAATGCTTTTGATTAAATATGCACATATAAATTCTTAGGTTGTGACATATGTTTAGAATGTATGAATGAAATGGCTTACATAGGATGATCTTGATGTAACCTACGCCCGATAGACTAAAGACACAAAAAGCGGAAATTATACTTCAGTACCAAGGTCTTATACAAGGAGGCCACAAATCCACCATTGCTTTAATTTGTCTTCTCAGCCCTAGCCACATATTAAATACCATTACAATCCATACAGAAGTTCTAACGTTATGCTCACATTAAATATCCAGAAACATGAACAGAAACATAAATACAGACACACCAAAACAATAACTAGACTGGTTTCTGTCACGGTCCGCTCATGTACAAACGGTAAGACTTAACTTAAGATTTTTTTTTTCATTTAACAGGGGACGGTCTTCTGACCACCAGCGGTGCAAAGTGGTTCCGGAACCGCCGACTTCTCACGCCGGGATTCCACTTCGAGGTGCTGAGACCGTACGTCAAGCTGTTTTCGGATAGTACAAATGTCATGCTGGTAGGTATGCAAAACGTCATGTAAGAATGATTTTTGGTCAACTTTAGCCAATATGTCCATTATTAAGCATCGATATGCTGAATTTGAAGTCTTATTTTTGTACAAAGCGGCATGTAGATGCAATTGTATTGGCGATCGTGCCTGGAAACCCCGAAACTAATAATGAGAGTGTGGAAATAACAAAGATCGGCCAAAAATTGAAGCTGGTGTGTTACAACGAAGGGCGGTTATATACAGATACAGATACAGATACAGATACATAAAAATTAGCTTAATTGTGAAAGCAATTTTTGCCAAGGTTCAGCAAATACACACATGTACGGTATACCTAACAATCGATTCTGCATGTTTGTTACTTCGCATACTTTTTGACTTAGGAATAGCTTTGGCATTTGACGACATTCTTTCATGTCCAGTTTTTTTTTTTAAATATCAGCATAGAGTCCATTCCAAGACACCATGATGGTTTTTAGGCGATATTTATAATTAGTCTGAATTATTTTGAATAAAAGAATATCTGAGCCACAAGAATTAAATTATTTTCCAAAAATTGACTAAGAAAATACTCATTTATTTGAATTTCTTTGAATATTTTAGAAACATTTTGAAAGTAACTGTACAAAAATATCTTTATTTAGAATAATTGTGAAACCTCTCTGTGATTATTTCACATTTACAAATATTTACAAAAAATGGTAAACCTGGCCAAATGGTTAAATTAGTTTATTGCCCCCATAAAAGTAAGCCCTATTGTTGCATCTGTATATTTTTAGATTTCACTGCTGGGCACTGGTGGATCCTTTGTGGTGGGCCATTGTTGCATGGCACCCAACCATACTTTGCAAGGATGTGTGAATTGCTATCTTCCCAGCCCACCGAACCATTTACAACAAATGGTAGAAAATGGTAAATAATGGTAGAATGCTGTTATCATTATTTAGAAACCATTAGAAGTATCAAATTCCACACCATGAATATTTCCAAAGTTTTACAGGACCAGGGAAATATTTATAAAGTTGAAACAGTGTTAAAAATATTTCTGAAGTATCAAATGTCCTAGACACTTAATTACAAAACTTTAAAATCGATTCTAAACAATGGCAACAAACATCCGCATGGTGTCTTGGAATGGACTCTATAGTTGTGTCAGATGTATACATTCTGGTCGAAAACATTTCCTTCGTAAACGTCCAAAAATGTATGCGTTTGCTGATGCCATTCATATAAACGAGCCAAAATGGCATTACATACGAACGCTATGAAAAATGTTCCGATGTTTCTTCCTACCGTCTGATCAAAGGAAAACTGGGGAGAGTTTGGTGCTGGTGCCTCTATAGATGTGTTCCAACACGTCAGTCTGATGACTCTGGACAGCATGCTGAAGTGTGCTCTCAGTCAGGACACTGGCTGTCAGAAAAGGTACACACAAAATCAGATTGTATTTTAACTTTATTATAATATCATCTTATATTCTGTATAAGTTGCAAATAGTAGTGTGTAAAGTGAAGTAGAAGACTGATTGTACGTATCTATTCCAAGCTAAAACAACAAGTGGATAAACACCAACCGTAGAGCAATTAACGTAGGTGCACATGACCATGTCGATCTGTTACGTCAGTAATTTGTCAAAAGTGCAAGAAGTTAACAACGCCCGCCGTCTTCATACTTCAAGCTTTCTTATGTCTATTCTTTTTTCCAATCCGTGTCAGCAGTTTGTCAAAAGATCAAAGAAGTCTGTCTCTATGCTTACTCATGTGTGATTTTACATTGTATGTCAGTCATTTTTCATAGGTGCCAAAATGTTTTTATCACCCAATGTCTCCATACCCGATGCTTCCTTTTCTGTGTTTTAAACCATGCATGTCAGATATTGGTCAAAAACGCAAAAAAAATATACCGCCCATCACCGCTATACTCAAGACTTCCTCATGTGATTTTTTGCAATGCATATCAGGGAATTTGTCAAAGTACAGAGAAGTTTATAACACCGTCTCTATACTCAAGGCTTTATTATATGTGCTTTTTACAATGCGGTTCAGTAATTTGTCAAAAGTTCAGAGAAGTTTGTACCAGCCACTGTCTCTATACTCAAATCTTCTGGTGTTTGTTTTACTCTGTGCAGTCTTTTCGTGTGCATCTTATTATTTAAATTGATATCATTTTCATCCACAGGAAGACGTTCAATAGCTACATCTCTGTAGTTCATGAGCTGTCTTCGCTGGTCATGTCCAGAGCCAGGAGTGTGATGGCTATTGTGAGTGACTTCCTCTACTACAACTCAGCATCCGGCAAAAGGTATCCTTACCTGCTTATTTTTTGTTCAATGTAGGGGTATAATATCGCACGTAGTTGTTGCTTTCCGTAGTGAACAATACAATAAGCGGTAGCGAAAGACTTTTCCAGTATTTTAATGGAAAATATGATCAGAAAAATTTTCTTGAACGTAGAAACATTTTTGCCTTTTTATTTTTAAGAAAATACAGTTTGTGCATGATTTAATATTTGTTTTCTTGCAGCATTTTTCCTGAAGTAAGATTATACTCTTGAAGGGATATTTCTACTGTTTTTAAAACATTACAAGAGAAAAAGAGAAAAATTGACTTCAACCTCTAAAAATTCTTGAACGTGAAATCTCTCTGAGAAAGGCAATTTTTATGGGAAGAATCTTCAATTTATTTTTTTGTATTGATTCTTGAAATTCATCATATTAGAAAATTTGTAAACACGAGTTAAGACAGACAAGAAAAAGAAGACAAAATCTGCACAAAAGCCACTGATGCCTATTCTTAAGACTGAAATATTTTAATGTTTTTTGTATGTTCAGATTGTTTCTCAGTGACTCATACCTTAGAAGTACAAATGATACTATATTATCAGTAAAATACCCCCTAAAACAAGTTACAAAATACTTGAGATATTTTAGTCTCCAAAACATATGAAATATCACATTCATGACAAATTTCATTTCATTTCATACACAAAATGATCTTGCTCTTACACTAATGACATTATGTCTTGACCCCCCTCAAAGCAAACATAATTGTGAATTTGACTATTACATGTGACATATTGATACATTTTTCGCCATATGACTATGATACTACAGGTACAAGAAAGCATGCAAGGAGGTTCACCAATTTTCCGAAAAGATAATTCAGCAACGGAAACAAGCTCTTGACAATCTGTCCATCACTGAGGCAGCTCGGCAACAGAAATATCTGGATTTTCTCGACATCTTACTGATGGCAAAGGTATTATTTATTTGGTTTGAAGTTCTTTCCTTGCACACTATTTTCATTAAAGAAGAAAACAATCCTAGTACTGTAACCTCAAGTAAAACATGTATGCATGTGCATCGTTTCTGACCGATAAATGTATTTTAAATCCTTAAATGAGTTGCATCAGTGGGAAAGCAATAGCTCTTCAAATCAGATATATCACTGCATGAAAACCGCTCTTTAAGCTCTCTTAAAGTGTGCTTAAGGGTGCCGTATTGGCATTCTTTAAGTTACTTTACGCAATGCTTACGCATTCGTAAATATTATGTTTAAGCCATAATTACATGCGTCCGTAAACGGCACGTAGTGGCACACATTAAAGCATACTTAATTCCGAATGATTACGCTACCTTTAAGCTCTGTAAAGTTCCGTAAAAGATGTGATTTAAGTTGTCTTAAAGTTTTCTTAAAGAGTAATTAATAGCACTCATTTAAGATCTGTAAATCAGTTGTAAATATCGACATTTAAGCTTGATATAAGCTCCTTTATTTCAATGATTTTGCATACTACGATCATGTGTCAGTGAATGTATCTTTTATGTAATGTGGTGTAATGTTATGTAATTCAGGTATCCTTTCTTGTTTGTTTTTTATGGCCAGCCGTTGTTGTGTTCCAATCTTTGTACATGCACGCAATCAAATATGCCATGTTTAGCTCCACCCTCTATGTCTCGGCGTGATGCATTCACTCCTGGGCCAGTAGAACATCTTGCTTTCTGCATTCTTCGTCCAGTTCCATCCATTCAAATGTCTCAGGCCTCCAGGTCATCTGGAAACGATCTTGAACTACGTAGACTTTCGTTCAGGGTTGAAGGAGATACATCTCCCATAAATCGACTATAGCCGGCGTGGCGGCGTAACTCCCCGGGCTTGATACGGGGCATGTTGCTAGGGGTCCGGGGAGTTACACCGCTGCGCTCCCTGCGCTACTCTAGGAAACCAAACTGGGTAACGAGAATACCGATCCCCGCCTGCCCAACGTGCGCCCGCACTACCAGCTGGCCCCACTTACGTCGACCCCCGACTATCGCTTGCTTCTCCGAGAGGCAAAGCGATAGTTGCTAGCTGGATCGGCAGACGGGCGGGTGTTTTGGGCCCGGGCGCGGGGATTCAATGGTAAACCTTTGCGCGCAGGCTCTTAGGAGTTCTGGCTTCACAGGGTATGCATTGGCCGGCTAGCGCTTTCCTCCAATAAGCAGGGTGATCCAATTCTTGTCCAGGGCAGCAATAGTGAGTCGACCGACCGGCCAGGCCCACGGCTTTGTTGTTCTTGGTGACCGTACGGTGTTTGTGTCCTAGAGCCATTATATTCTGCGTCCCCTGGGCTGAGTTATACGTTGGAGCTATAGCAGGTCCACACCCAAGCAAGCTACGATCAGCAAATGATGACAGACTAGATTTGAATTAGGAGCGCGAGTACTGATTGGTCCAAATCGCGCGTTGTTTAACCCTATCTAGACCAGGGGGGGGCTAAAAGTGCCCGCGCCAACTTTGACCTCATATAACTGGCGAACGACATGTGCTAGAACTCCGAAACTTGGTGACTTTTCCTAAAATATTGTTGGCAATAATTCTGTGGAAAAAAATTTAGTTTGTAATTTTTCGTGTTGCCATGGTAATGGGTTTCTGACAGGCATATTTTCCCAAATTTACTAATTTCAGTTTGAATTATGGGATTTCATGGTTTAATTGCTACATCAAACTTGTTTATTTATATCATGAACATCCTGTGTAATTTTAAGTCACATTTCAAATCAAATATTCATATTTATACTAATTTGATGACGTCATGGGTCAAAATCCAAGATGGCGGACAATGTCATTTTCAACGATAAATACATGTAATTTTTGCTCAAATACCGTCAAAATCTTTTATTTTCTTACAAAACACAATCACTAGATCATTTTAGTCCATTTCTATTGGGTTTTGGGGTTATATGTGGAAAAAGTCGTATTTTAGAAAATTCAAGCTTGTCGATCCAAGATGGCGGACAAATTACGTCATTTTCTGACGTCATATAGACGTCAGTGTCGTCGTCATTGGCAACAAAAGACTTAGCAGACATAGACACTAATAAGATAAGCTTTATAGTCATCATTTTGTTCAATTCATTTAAGCATAGCGGAAAAGTCCATATTTTGACGATTTTAGCCCAAAATATGACATTATGACGTCTGAAAATACGTCATATTACGTCATAACGATACCAAAAATACAGAAAATATTAAACTTCACTAGTACATTATCCCCTCCAACTTTGGTGATCGTAACCCAAGCCGTTTTGAAATTACGAAGGGGGGGTCAAAAGAGCCCCCCCTGGTCCCAGGAATCCCAAAAAAGCCTGGTCTAGATAGGGTTAAATTGAAACAATGATTTGCATAGTCAGCAGACATGATGGTCTATGTTATGTGTATTGCTATTGTTATTCATAGACAGGCTTGCTGACCATTTGACAATTGAACAATAGAGTCTAAGTCAACAGCCCAAGAAGGGTGTAAAATGTATTCCAGTCTAAATACATGCTAAAAAGCTTGCACATGCAGAAATCACGTCTAGAAATTGTACATTTTACCACCGCATAGAAAAAAATGAATAAGTTCAGTCAAATACAAACATGATAAGGTCAATTAAAGCCAGCAGGAAAAGTCAAATCATGAAAGTGAGCTCAGATGAGCCTGGCGGAAATCAAAGACATTAAAAAAACGTGATATAGAATGTCCTTGCAGAAATTAATTCTTATTGTCCCGAGGAAATTCAGCCAACAGGCTAATTAAATGAAAGTTATGAAAACATGAACTTTATGTGATCCAGTATGAACGACTTTCTGTTGTGTCTACGGTACAATTTGGTACTTGATTGTGTTTAGAAATGGATTGAAACAAAGATGGCGTGGATATGTAAACAAAGAAAAAATCCCGCTCGGAACTTGAATTTGTTTTTTATGACCTAGATACACTTGCTGGCTCTCATTAAACCCGCTACTTCACAATTTGTGTTCTGCAATCCATATTGGTCGATCTTTTGATACTGTGAAAGTATTTACAAGGCTGAAAATGTGCATAATTCGAGAGAATTAGTTCTCACATCGGTAAACCAAATATTTGTTTGATGCTTTGTTTTGTTTTAGTTTGCGTAGACTGCACAGACCGTCTCCTACGCGACGCCTTCGAACCTAAAACCATTAGGCATTGCATGCTATATAGCTTTAGGATCTAAGTCATGTTACTCTTTAGATCTGAAACTCGTATATATCATATCGATCATATATATCAATAAATTGTACTACATATTTTTTGGCAGTATTATGACAATGCAGAGTTGGTGTTGTCCGCTTCTGCAGGACTTTTGCCTCCTCACTGTAATTATAAAAGGCATGTGCGCAGAAGCTTTTGAATAAACTGTAGTATGACAAGATATCAAGGAGTAAAGTATTCAAAATCCATTGATTGAAGAAAAAATTAGACTGATGACAGACGCTGCCACCCCCAACTTTAAGCAGCTTAAATAAAGCTTAAATAAACGACTTTAAACTCTCCTAATGGGCGTTTAAAAGTATCGTATATGAAATGATTAAAATGTCAGAGTAACAGCGATGATTATTTTAGTCAATACATATAAACTTTGTTGGCAAAACTGCGCAAATTAATGTCATATCTTTAAGGCAAAGTTACGTGTACCTTAACTAATGTGTAAAGTTATTTACATGTTTAAGTGGACTTATCGTTTTTCGTAAATGTGTCTTAAATATCGATTTTTAGTTGTGGCATTTACGACTTCTTAAATGTAGCTTAATGATAGCTTAATCATATTCAAATGTTTAAGCTTCCTTTACGAATCCCATTAAGCATGCTTAAATATCCAATTTGGTGCAGTGATACCCCTAGTCAGGGTCAGGATTATTTTACATCACAAGCAGGAAGGTGTACTTGAAATACCGCTTTTAACCAGCATTATGGTGAAAAGAACTACATGAAAAACGTTGGTTTGAGCGTAATACCAGTAAGGGGGGGGGGGGGGGGGTTCACATGTAGGTCGTTCTGATTTTTGATTTTTATAATAGGATTTTTAAGCAGGCAGTGACAGAGCTAACCACCCACAAGGATCCAAGAAAGCGTTTTGTGGAGTAAGACAAGTGACACAGGCGTGACACAGGCGTAGGACACATGCATGGCGATCACACCAACTATGCGGCCGTTCCTTAAGGAAACGTGATATTTACTTAACTTAACGCCTAAAATAAAACATGATTGAAATCTCGACTCAAAGGCTAAGTGTACCCACTTTCATCATCTTTGAGGGACACGACACCACAGCCAGCGAGCTGGCCTGGACCCTGTACTGTAGTTTAAATGTATCCACCCCTGTACTGTAGTTTAAATGTATCCACCCCTGTCTCATGTTTAGGATGAAGACGGTAACGGCCTGACTGATGCTGAGATCCGTGACGAGGTGGACACCTTCATGTTTGAGGGACACGACACCACAGCCAGCGGGCTGGTCTGGACCCTGTACTGTCTGGCTCGACATCCGGGACATCAGGAGAAGTGCCGGAAGGAGGCACAGGAAGTTCTGCAGGGGAGACCGGATGTGACGTGGTAAGACTTCTGATGCAAAGGAACGCATGATGTACTTTGTCGTCTTTTGAAGCCCATCTGGCGATTGAATTACGACTTCAGCTTGTTCATTACGTATATATGACGTGCTTATGCATTGCGTAACACTTGCTGCGATAAGGTGCTTATGCATGTCCTGTTCCGACCGTATTCCGGCTAAAGCTTACACAAATCGATTCGTATGCATATTAGGTACGCATTGTGCGTACGACTGCGTATAAAATAAATTAGATAAAATGCCAATACGGAACCCATGCAGACTTGAAAATATATACACGTGTGAACCCCCATTTAGGTAATAAAGTTTGCGTGGAAGAAGTTATCCTTACTTTTACTCGATACTTTTTGTCGGTATTCATATAAGAGTGCGCACTCAAACCAGGGTCCGTTTGCCGGTAATGTTTAATACTTGTCCAGAAAGGTACCAGCATGGCCCAAACTCATATAACTCGTTTCTTTATCCAAGGACTATCAACCAACCGAAAATTGTGACAATAGCTTTTCTATGACACGAGATATCTGCAGTGGAACATTCTCTGCATGAAGAGCAGCTAGCGCAGGGAGCTCATAATGTATTTTTTTCCTTTTCCATGTACCAACTGCTACCAACATACCAAATAACATCTAGCCCTGTCTACATCTACATGTACGACTTCTGCCAGCTCTACTGTTCACAAACAAGCAAATAAACAGACAGACACGCGCATTTGAAAACATAATCTTCGTGGCTATGGTTAGTTAGTTAGTTTGTTTGTTTGTTTATTTCAGCTTTTATTTATCAATGAGAAGCCCAATTCGTCATCCAGACCACTTTTTATTGAAGTCTTGAAGGAGGTAAGGGTCAGATAAAATATAACACAGATAAAGATTACATCGAGTCCTAATACGTCGATGAACACATATCACTACATAAACGTGGTACAATGCGTTAGTAGAGCGAATGCTCAGTGTTTGGTAATAAACGCATTGATTGTTTTTAATACTCTCACCACAGGGAAGACTTACCGTCCATGAAGTACATCACGATTTGCATAAAGGAAAGCCTTCGGATCTATCCGCCTGTTCCGAAGATATTACGGGAGTTAGAGGAACCCTTAACCTTCCCCGATGGGAAAACAGTACAGAAAGGTATGGGCTATAATTACATTGGCACCTTTGTTCTTTTAGTGCCCTTGAGGCACAACGAGCCTATCTCGGTTTTTTCTTCTCTGTTTGCTCTGTACCAGGAGATTCCAGTGGCTTCGATGTACGTCTTTCTCTGCATTTTATCTCTTCGGGTCAGTCCTTGCCTTCTTCTACTTCGTCTCTTCCGAGTGGTTTACAGTAGAAGGTCCTCTTCGCTGTTCCATTCTCTCCCATTCTTAGGACATGTCCCAGCAATCTTCTTTCTCTTACCGTTTCTGACACTTCTCCCTGTTTTGTTGTACGATAGACCTCTTTGCTTATTTTCTGTCTCTGTATGAGGTGCCGAGTATTTTTCTATGGTATCTTGTTTGCAAGTTACTCGGACGCTTTTGATCTAATATACACCAGTAATGTTTTGCTCCCATGTTTTACATTAGAGCACGTCTATTTTGGAAGCTCGTACCCAAAGGCTAATTGCAAGTGCATAATAGAAGCATAAGGCGACTAAAATTATTGAAAAAAAGACTCATATGCAAAACTGTTGTCCTCATCTATATACCTTAGGTTTAACTTCTTTCTTTTGAAAACAGAGGAAGACGATAAGCTCACTTTTTCCACAAGTTGTGGCTTCTGTGATTTAGTGATATCTATATATAGAGAGAGTGATATACATTGATAGATTAATAGAAATTGTAATATAATGCTACAACATACAACTCAATCCAAAATTATCCCTATGAGTTCTGCGTCACTAATTTGTATGCCAAACGCTTGTAAAAATTCAAGACCTTGAAAGATAAATTTCTCCTGTGCCTTTTCTAGGAACGACAGTGTTCGTCGGTTTGCAGCGCATGCACCTTAATCCTAACATTTGGGAGAGACCCGAGGTTTGTTTCCTTGTTTATCTTGTGTGGCCACAGGGCTATTAAATTGGAGATGAGCGCCAACGCATTTCACTGATATATGAGGAATTTTACCTTTAGCTTTAGCTTATCTTGCATATACGGTTAACCGTCACTGCGTAACGTATTAAGTTTGTACTGAAGAGTACATACCCAAATTTATTTGATCCACTACTTACACCTGGAAGGGACCCTACTTCTAAGTGTTGTGGGTCCTTTCACGTACTCAAGGTGTGCCCTCCTTTCACGGGACCTCCATTTGATGCCCTATCCGAGGGACCCCCCTACCCGATGCTAGGTACCCATTTTCATCTGGGTGAAGTGAGGAAATTAGTGAAAAGTGTCGTTCTTAAGGGCAGGGCATGCTAGCATTATTTTAGTATTCAGCCAGGTTGTATTATGTACAGCATCAACATTATTTTCATGTATTGTTGTCACTTTACGTGTGCAAAGAATTTAATGAAATTTCAAATGCATTCAAAGTGTGAATGTACAAAGTACCATTGCTGGCGGAAATTGTGTTAGTCTCTGCTAGGTAAAAATGTTTGTCAAAGATAATTACGGTTAAAGGCATGATCTTTTATTTGAGCTGCTATTCTTTAATGTATTTATGTAGTTTCCTTATCTTCTGTTAGGAGTACGACCCACTTCGCTTTTCACCGGAGAATTCGTCAGATCGCCATCCATACGCATTCCTTCCTTTTTCAGCAGGACCACGGTAAGATGCACACTCATTATATTTCCATTGTCTTGAACGCATTTCCCCCTATGAATTAGAGTTGTAAGTATTCTTGTAAGAATCATGTTTGAGCTTAACATTAAAGTTCAATTAGCTAAAAACATTAGGGCTGATTTCACACTGAAATATTAAGGTATGATGCTGCCTATTTTAGAAAAAAGGTTTGACGTGCTTAAAGCCTTTAAGGTGAAGACATAATAATTTGATTAGTAAAAGTGTAGCTCTCAAGCTCCTTGTTACCTAATTCATTAATAAGATGTGTTGCATGTTTTGACAAATGAATTTGTTTATAATTCACGTTCCCCAGGAATTGTATCGGACAGCACTTCGCCATGAACGAGTTGAAGACAGCTGTAGCGCTGATCCTGCAGCGGTTCAGCCTGACTCCTGACGACAGCCTACCGGAACCTGTACCTGTTCACAAGATTGTCCTGCGGGCTGAGAGTCCGGGTCTGTTCCTGAAGATAAACCCGTTATAAATGCCGGAACCTGTACCTGTTCACAAGATAGTCCTTCGGACTGATAGTCCGGGTCTGTTCCTGAAGATCAACCCGTTATAAATGCCGGAACCTGTACCTGTTCACAAGATAGTCCTTCGGACTGATAGTCCTGGTCTGTTCCTGAAGATCAACCCGTTATAAATGCCGGAACCTGTACCTGTTCACAAGATAGTCCTTCGGACTGATAGTCCTGGTCTGTTCCTGAGGATCAACCCGTTATAAATGCCGGAACCTGTACCTGTTCACAAGATAGTCCTTCGGGCTGATAGTCCGGGTCTGTTCCTCAAGATCAACCCGTTATAAATACCGGAACCTTTACCTGTTCACAAGATTGTCCTCCGGGCTGATAGTCCGGGTCTGTTCCTGAAGATCAACCCATTATAATTACCGGAACCTGTACCTGTTCACAAGATAGTCCTCCGGGCTGAGAGTCCGGGTCTGTTCCTCAAGATCAACCCGTTATAAATACCGGAATCTGTGCCTGTTCACAAGTTAGTCCTGCGGGCTGATAGTCCGGGTCTGTTCCTCAAGATCAACCCGTTATAAATACCGGAACCTGTACCTGTTCACAAGTTAGTCCTCCGGGCTGAGAGTCCGGGTCTGTTCCTCAAGATCAACCCGTTATAAGTTAGACTGAACATTAATGGTATAGTAAAGTTCTTTAGGCACAACCAAGGAGTACTTACTTCCAACGTTTCGATGTCTATCAGACACCATCATCAGGGTAGAATGACTGGAAACTACTTCTTGCTGATACTTATAGCCGATGTAGGCGGCGCTGCAGCAGCAAGAATGCCGTCCCAAACGTCCAACTGGCGGCATAAATTGTTGGTCTGCCGCTAACATGATCTTACGTTACACTTGTAGGGTTTACGTTTTGCCTTATAGTTATAAAACAGATCACATGTTGACTATATAGGTGTGTTACAATCATTATTTACAAGTTTTCGATTATGGATTGCTGTATGATTTACGGAATAATTACAGTAAAATCTTATGTTCTTATGTCTTATTTTTTATCACATTTTGTCTTCTTGAAAGCAGCAGCTGTTGTTGTTGTTGTCACCCATTTTACAAGGTGGTGGTCGAGTACTTAACTAGGTGTTTATTAACCCTATCGAGACCGGGCTTTTTTCGGATAGCTGGGACTGGGGGGCTCTTTTGACTCCCCTTCGTAATTTTAAAACGGCTTGGGTTACGATCACCAAATTTAGAGGGCATGATGTACTAGTAAAGTTTTATATTTTCTGTAAGTTAAGTATCGTTATGACGTAATATGACGTAATTATGACGTCATAATGTCAAATTTTAGGCTAAAATCGTGAACATATGAAATTTCCGCTATACATAAATCTATTAAAGAAAACGATGACTATTAAGGTTATATTATTGATGTCTAAGACTGCCAAGTCATTTGTTGCCAATGACGACGACACTGACGCAAATATGACGTCAGAAAATGACGTCATTTGTCCGCCATCTTGGATCAACAAGCTTGAATCTTTTTAAATACGATTTCCACATATAACCCCGAAACCAAATGGAAGTGGACTAAAAAGGTTCAAATAATTGTTGTTTGTAAGAAAATAGAAGATTTTGACGGAGTTTGAGTAAAAGTAACATGTATTTATCGTTGAAAATGGCATTGTCCGCCATCTTGGATTTTGACCCATGACGTCATCAAATTAGCATAAATTATGATTAAATAGAAATGTAACATAAAATTACACATGATCCTAATGATATAGATAAACAAGTTTGGTCTAGCAATAAAACTATGTAATCCCAAAATTCAAACTGAAATTAGTAAATTTGGTAAAATATGCCTGTCAGAAACCCGTTGCCATGGCAACATGAAAAATCACAAACTAAATTTTTTCGCAAAATTGTTGCTAACAATATTTTAGGAAAAGTCAATAAGTTTCGCTTTTCTAGCACATGTCGTTCCGCAGTTATAGGACGTCAAAGTCGGCGCAGGTACTTTTCAATTTGTGGTTCAACATTAATTCAGATGGTATAATCTGTGTAGTACTGAGAAAATAAAATCCACATAATACACATTATGATAATGTACGCTGTGAGGAAACTTTTCGTCGCAATAGCAATGAAATTCTTTTTAAGAATCTATACTAGTTTGCACTTAGGTTGGCTTTAAGATGATTTCTACCTGCATTTCTGAAACAATTACGTACTAATTATTGAAAGCGTCTAATTATAGGTGGGTGAATTAACCTAAGTGTACCCACTTGGACTCTCGTAATTGTAGCTTTTCAACAGGGCAGCTTATGGGATTTTCATGCATGCAGAAATCGTAAAATTGGATTGTAGAGCCTGAAGAGCCTTTTCCAAGGTCACAACGTCGGGGAATGGTGGGTATTGA
This sequence comes from Branchiostoma floridae x Branchiostoma belcheri, assembly GCA_019207045.1. Taxonomy (NCBI): domain Eukaryota; kingdom Metazoa; phylum Chordata; class Leptocardii; order Amphioxiformes; family Branchiostomatidae; genus Branchiostoma; species Branchiostoma floridae x Branchiostoma belcheri. The sequence continues at coordinate 18,777,688 of CM033037.1, read as the reverse complement.
ACTCGGGACCTCTTGATTTCGAGCTCATACACTCTACCAGTCACGCCACATCGATATCTACGCCATCAACAGTGGCAAACTAATGAATGAATAGATCAAATAAATTTCACACACAGTGTCACATACACACACACACACACACAAACACACACACACACACACACACACACACACACACACACACATATATATTATATATATATAAACAATATACACACACATACATAGTAACCTACGAAACGCAGAAATAACAAACGCCCATTTTCTGCGTACGTTTTAACCCTCATCCGACCGTTACAATTTTACGACGAATCTGACCGTATGGGGTCATTTTTGACCCCATTTTGTTTTGCTTATAGACATATTTCTGCTGCTTCATTTTGTCATTACTATGTATTTACTGTTTCACCAATCTATGAAAAATACTTTGACAAGTTTTGGTGTCAGTTATTATTACTCATTATCATAATTTATGCAGAAAATAGGGAGAAACCATCTTTTGCTGTAAAAATCTATCATACTCCACTTACTTTAACAATGTTTTTGTCTTATCAATTTCTCAACAATAATGTTGGTGCTACAATAATATCAATGGCATAATCATGTTTTTTGACAAGAAAAGATAGAATATTTATGAAAAGTAACAAATTTATTACTTAATTATGCACCATAGTCTGCCACCTAATTACATACAGACAGTTACTCTTGTCTATTTTCTATGCAAAGATCTTTCTTGTAGGTTCCTTCTGCACATTCTGTCCATATATTGTTTCTTCATTAATTAGAAACATTTTCACTTTCATTAGCATAGGTAATTAGTGCTTATTATCATAATTTATGCAGAATGTAGAAAAACTGTGTTTTAAACTAAAATACTATATTTATTTCAAAATATTCGGTGTTTTTCTTATCTAAGCAACTATAAATTGTTGCTGTAATAGCAGTGATGAGGAATGCCTGTTATTTTATTGAAATATCTTTCTATTTACGTAGGAAATGATTCATAATTGGCTGGGGTCATTTTTGACCCCAACGAACCAGACACAAACTTTCAAGTATAGCTTATACAATAATGGGCAAAACTCTGTGAAAAATTGGTAGATGTTGTATGACATGTATACAAACAAATTCATGGAAGGAATTTTTTCTCCAATGAAAAACGTTGTTATGGCAGATACAAATATACGTCTGGGGTCAAAAATGACCCCATACGGTCGGATGAGGGTTAATATAAAACCCACGCTTTTTAACATTTTAGTGTCTTGCAAACATGTCCGAGAATGGTAAGCATGCACGTATGAAATCAGCTTCGCGTTGTATGGGATCCAGGCTGTCTGTGACTAACAATATTGTTGCTGCAATTGCGACAGTTATAAAATGATATCTATAATATATGATTTATATGAATGTGATAGTAACACACTTTGTCCGGTAATGCTGATAATAATAACACACAATCTAATGGAGATTCCTAATAAAGTGGCAAGTAGCAGAGTAAATGAAACAGTAGTTAACATGTAACAGTTGGATGCTTTCTGTTTGGTTTTGTCTGCAGAACTTGCCGTTTGTGATAGCCACCGGCTAGTTAAAGGCAGCTCTGACTGTACATGTATTTCCTTTCAAGCTGAACCAGTTCATAGAATGTAAGTAAAGCTGTGACAGTTTGGCTCCAGGGTTGTGTGGGTGTGTTTACACAACGGATCGATACTTACAGATGTCTGTTTGTGAAGTGACAGAAGATATAAATGGAACAGGAGTTTCTGCAATAACATTACATTTTCTCCACATTGGACTTGAGCTGCAAGATATTCATAAGAAGATCACTCTTTTTTTTGTCCTTACCTATGTTTGGGGTCATCCCCAGGCCACACTGAAAACGTCAGAAGGCCGCATGGTCTTAAATACTTAGACGAATAAATAGATCAATAGATCAATAAATAAAAAAGTAGATTTTAAAGGTACTCAAAGTGGAATTATTTTGGCAAGATCACAAATATTCGAAATGACAAAATCTTTATGTTATTCAGTTCAATAGGGTAAATACACGTACCGTACAAATAGAAGGTCATGAAATTGATTCGAAGCAATTTGCTAATTTTACATTGAGTACCTTTAAGAAAATACAACTTGTTGGTTCTATACTATCCATAGGTTTTACACATACTAACGTTATTGCTCATCTTACTGACCTAAATCTAAGACGTATTTTAGTTAACCTTTAATCTTTAGTTCTGATGATTAGAAATTATCAGTTGGCTTTTTCATGACAAGGTTACCCGAAATATACATTTTCGTTAATAATGGCAAAAAAATTCCCAATTTAACCGTTTTAAAGTGATGTTCACCTTAATTGTGAATGGAGTCCTGTGGGCACATACGGTACGCACTCTCGTATCAATTTTCAGGTCATTTGGTAGCCCAAATATATATTTGCTGTCTAAAAATGACAATAAATCCCCAAACTCAGGAATTTGATTAATGATGTATGCAGAAAAGAAATGAAGAAGTGTGTCATCCTACACCTTGTATATACTGTATAAATGTACTTTTGTAACTCACCTCTATCCTTTACGAACTTAGAAAATTGTTATTGATAAGTATCCTGTTCAAATCCACATGTATTGTCTCTGCTTTGTCAGCAGGGTTAGCCCTTTGTAATAGCCATAGGCTAGTTGGGCAGCCCTGGCTGTGTATACTGAACAGCCAAACCAATAAATAAATAAATAAAGTGTGTGCACTTGACGTCCTACACACCTCCACACCGAATTTTAGGTCATTTAGTTTTAATACAAGGACAAAGGAGCAACTACTTTCGGTAGTAAAAATGACCCCTCCCCCCCAAAAAAACTGATTTTGAAATAATCTATGAAAAAGTATTGTGTTCATATGTCTAGTGCACATCTGTACCACATTTCAGGTCATAAGATTGTAATACCAAGGCACAGGGGTCCAAAACATATATAAATTTGGTCTAAAGGCCTGTATAAAAAAAATCATTTTAAAAAGTCTGGGGGTATGTGTAATCTTTGTCTGCCTGCCAAATTTTCAGCTCATTTGGCTGAAAAGGGAAAAATCTGAATCCCTTGAAGATATGACAGGAGAAGAAGGAAAAGAATAAGAAACGTTACAAAAAACTGAAATTGAAAAACAATATATTTCAATCCATGTATAGATCTAAATATACAACTAGAGTTCCACGACCCCATACCTTCGTCAAATGATTTTACCTTAACTGGTGCTTCAATTGTGTTTGTCATTAATTATGCAAAAAGGGTCCTGTTTTGCTTAAATAGTATTAGTTGATCATCTCCTTTCACCCAAATAACAGACGCACACAATCCGCGTTCAGAGAGAACGGTTTAATCGCAATTTTCTGATAATGTTTGCAAATGAGGTCCCCATTTGCATGCTTAATGTGCCCACCTGTACACAGCTTCCAAGTGCCACAAGAGCGAAATTCCATTTACCACATCAAGATTATTAGAACATTTTCTCATTAATTATGCAAATTAGGCGTTTATTATCAACATTCTTCTCTTTCTCAGTTATATATACGAGGGGCGTTCAAGAAGTAATCCACCTGACCCACTTCCAGTTGTCTGATCTAGATGAAATTTTGCATATGTAATGATTCATATCTCTATGGGTTATGTTACAAAAAACAGCTCTGAACTAATTTTGGTTTTTGATTTAAAGGTGTTTGAACTGAGTCAGGTGTGAAATGGACCAGGTGTGAAATGGAGCCAGTTGAGTGTCGCGCAGTGATCCGGTTTTTGTATTTGAAAGGACGCATACCAAATGAGACTTTTGATGAAATAAAAGAAACTTATGGTGATGATTCCCCATCATATGACCTTGTAAAACGCTGGCATTGTGAATTCAAACATGGCCGGAAGTCTGTGGAAACAGCTCCCAGACCTGGTCGTCCCTCTTCTGCCATTGATGAGGCATCTGTTGCAGGACCAACCTGGGGCGTCCTACAAAAACGGTGTACAGAGCTGCATCAAACGATGGTAGAAATGCATTATTTCTGGGTGATTCCTATGAAGAGAAAGACTAATAACTGCACCAACTTTCATTAATCTCCTCCTTCGGGAAATGGGTCAGGTGGATTACTTCTTGAACGCCCCTCGTAGGGGCTTAAGTATACACCACTTACTCTCTGACCCAGCAATCTAACATTAAAAATATTACGACCGAGATACCGAAACCGGGTGTCCCGCTGCAGTACCATAGCCAGCTGCCAGGCAGCCCAAAATCTAATCGTTTCAAGGTCTCATCAAGACCTACGTACCAAATATCAAGACATTCTATCTAGGCATTCTGGAGTTATGCTGGCGTCTACCCTGCAGGATAACCTGTGCCTGGCCTCTCTTTACTTGCCCAGATGCATGGTCATGGGCACGGCCACGGCAACGCTGATGACGTACAGGACAAGGCACAGTCTGTCCAGGACCTTGGTCAGCAGGGTGTAATCGGACACCTCCGGCTGGTTCTTCTCAGCCTTGGTCAGCTCCTCCAGGTGCGCCTTCCCGATGCGGATCAGCTCTTCCATGGCGACCTCCAGGCGGGTGGGCGGGCCGGACGGCTGGCGGGCTGTCCCGGAGACAGCGGCGGGGGCCTCTACGTCGGTCTCCGCTACGTCATCGGTCAGGTCAGCCTCTCCATCCCCGCTCGCAGCCTCCTTCTCTGTGAGGTCTCCGAGCAGCAGGAACCTTAACAGCAATAAGAAGGAAATATGGTGATGCGGTTGTCTACATCCATTAACATTCACAACTATTATCATATAGCCAGTCGGCGTGGACCAATCAGAAGGCCCCGTTCCACGTTGGTTATGACGCCGTAACACCAAGATTCCGGCCAGGCCGGTGTGTTTTCCCCTTCTGATTGGTCAGAATGAATCGACATCGACACCGGCACCGATGCAATACGACGCCGGTGTCGATTCATTCTGACCAATCAGCAGGAGCGATACACACAAGAAAGTAAGGGATATGCAGGCATTGGCCAATATATATGAGCGAAACATATGCCAGAGCAGAGGGAATAAGTAACTGTAAGGGGAGAATGGCTCCTTCTGTTCAGATTGATAATGAGTTTCGTTGTTCTAAAATGCCAAAGACTAAAATGTTTTGAATATTTTCTGTGGAAATTTTAGTTTCAAAGTGCAATCTGTTATCTCCTCACAAATGTATGTATCATAGAACAAATGTGAATTTTCAGAAATTCGACAAAGGCATTCACACGTATAGTACCAAGGGATCTATGCGTCATACAGGAGTTTGCAAGTTTGGGTAGGCTATATGATAATAACGTTAATGACCCGCCTGTTCCTCGGTGTACATGGTGTCATAACGCCTGGTCCTTTGCTATAACCACCAAATAAAACCACCGAGTGAGCGATTTTATTCGGTGGTTATAGCAAAGGACCAGGCGTTATGACACCATATACACATCGGGCGGGTTATTAACCCTTAATTGTAAATCAATAAATGCATGCTCTAGCGTTTAGATAGCTTTATAGAGGATGTACAAAACAAAATGTTGCCACCAGGATTCCTCTAAGACAAAATCAGTTTGAATCTGCCTACTGAGGACAAGAATATTCTTTTATTGATTACAAGCTTGCTATAATTGCAGATGAAATTTGAAAGCTGTCAATCGGTTTCGGTTAAGCCTCGCGTCGTTCTCAGTGCAAATCCAAGTGTGAAAAGATATTTTACAACTCAAGCCAACAAGCCTAGGCAACCAACAAAAATGGAAACAATGGAAACAAGCCTCGATGTATAGGGCTTTGCATATAATTTGCTTTTTTGTTTTTGTTTTGAGTAGGTGAGTAGGTACCTTGCCATGTAGCGGAGAAAGAAAGTCTTCGCCATTGGAGACAAGCTCCCCTCCTTGTCGTGGAGGCTGATGATGTAGATGGTGAAGAAGAGGAAAAGTCCCATCAGCCCCATGCACACGACGATCAGCGTGGCTGTAATATAATTCGTGGTTAATAGTTACCGGTATGTTCCGTAACATCAGATTAATATTAGAAAATGAGGTCCTTGAATAACGACCTAATTGACATGTACCTGGACATGTCAAAACGGCAGCTGAGGAGCTACAGAAACATCGGCCAAGTAGAAGCCACACGTGATGCAAGAACCTACTTTTCCAGTTTCCAGAATACAAAAATAATCGAAGAAAAAGCTACTTTGTGCTCAAAAAGCAATAGACAACAAGCGTTCGCAGAACTCAACCTTCGTGAAATGGGTGATGGTGCGGTGGTGGAGGGTTTATATGTAGACGTGTCATTGGCTAGCTTTAGTTCTGTGTCGTCAACAGAGCGTCACTTGTAAGTGGAAGTGAGAAGGCGAGGTGTTGAGAGGATGTTGTTGGTTTTAAATATGAAACTGTGAGGTGCATGTCAGGATGAGCGTTTTCTACGTCAGGCCGACATTATTGGAGACTTTTGTATGTCATTAAGAATCTAAAAGGCAAGTTACTTGGAATCTTGGCAGTAGGTGGTCAATGTTATCTGTGAAATGCATTGAGAAGTTGTAGAATATAATGCGAAGACAAAGGGTTTGTGGTTTTTACTATGGAATGGAATGTATGTGTACGTTATGGCCTGCTACAAACTGTGTAAAATGAAACCGTGTCTCTACGATTTACGGGAGATGAAGAAGGCCTGCTTACGCTTTTTGGGAGAAAGCATGGAGACCGTCACATAGGAAGGTGCGCCGAAAAAAGTGATATAGGCAGTAGCTGTATTTTAAAAGTATTCTATCATCCATCCTTTCTTGTTTGTGCACATGACACAAACTGTCCTGTCCATTCATTTCCATGGACAAAGCAAATACCTTTCATTGTCTTTTGAAGATAAAGACTTATATTGACTGGGCTAAAATCGACTGTTGCATCAAAATATCAATAAAATAACACATAAAACAATAACGTTGACCACATCAACGCCGTCATTGGTGAGATCCACATAAATGATCTTCACATCCCCAGCGAACACCTCCAAAATGTGATGGCTGGTGTCGTCACGGAATGCTCCTCCTCAGGTACATAAAAGTATAACTTCCATTTTGGGCTTGCGACTTGGAACTCATGGAACTTTTCAGATGACCCCTTTTCTCTTACCCAATCGTTTTAGTAACCTATCAGTACAAATGGCATGAATCTGCTAACTAGCACCTGCGACCTACCCTAGATTAAATTGCAGAGAAATCAAGACATCAAAGTATAACTATCCATCTGGGCTTGCGACTTGTGACTCATGGAACTTTCGACATGACCCCGTGCGTGTCTCTCACCTAATCGTTCTCGCGACATGTCGGTACAAATGACGTGATTGTGTTAATTACCACTTGTGTCCTTGTTGTGACCTATATACTCTACATTACATCGCTTGGAAAACAAGACATAAAAGTATAACTTCCATTTTGGGCTTGCGACTTGGAACTCATTGAAATTCTGACATGACCCCGTGTCTCTTGCCCAAACGTTCTCGCCACATATCAGTACAAATGGCCGTGCCGTGGCGGGAACGCTTTATCCGCCCGCACGGGGCTTGTCAGTCAATAGGACTATACGCCTCGCGACACCTTTTCTGTCCGGGATAACATAAAACATGCATAATTTCTTCCTTGGAAGAGAGACCAAATGCTTATCCCGACAAGAAATTTGTCCAATTTCAGCAGGTAGGATAACAAATCCACCGCCGGAAGCAAATGTATCAATGGTTGCAACAATGATGATGTCGTAACATTCTTTGTTTCACAATGCAGTCCACTACATTGTGTATCCCATATGTCTAATGTAAACTCCCTATAAACAATCTCATCAATGACTGCAAGTTACTGTGAAAAACAAACCCTGCTTTGTTCATCAGTGTATTGTACCGGTAGTAACTGTTACATGTGCAACCCTTTTAAAACGTGTAATACACGCCCCTGTATGCAATATCATCATTGCCCTTAGTCTACAGATTATCAAATCTTATGGGGAACATGCACACCCCATCATGTATAATGTACTGTCCCTATAAACCATTTTCTCTATTGCGCAACTATGACCTTTGGGATCACTTCCTGTTGGGACGGGGTAAGCATGAAGCCCATCGGCTAGCCTGTGTTTACACAAGCTCTCGCCGGCTGGGCTTAATGACCCCCTCCCCCCGAGCCCATCGGCATGACGTAATATCACCTAAATATAGCACGATTGCGTAATACCCACGATTGCGTAATACCTACGATTGCGTAAAACCCATTTTCCACCTACAAACATCCCCTGCAAAACCGTCAAAAGCCACTAAACGAAAAAATGCCTCGTACGTTTCTTCACTGTCTCAAGAGCTACCCACATACCAAATATCAGATCAACCTGTCATGCCGTTCATGAGATTTTCTGTCCACAGACACGCACCCTACAACGGTTTGCACACATGCCTATTGCATTCTGCTAATTACCTCCTAATTTGCATAATAATCATACAATTATGTACATCACTACCTAAGCTATCTGCATACCTACAGTCATTCCGATCCATCGACCCCTGCTTCCATAATTCCTTCTCAAAACCTAACACAAGAATGACTTTCACCGCCCCAGCAAAACCCCTAAGTGGCCAAAACTTACACACCTTACTATTCATTTATACAGCTACTTACCACTTAAAAATCATCACCCAAACATGTCCCGAAAAAAAATATCAAAACCGGAAGTTCTGCTGCAGTACAATAACACTCCGCTAGAGCGCCCTGCCGTAACGCAATTCCTACCATTCCTTCGTCATGTCTAACCCTACCCACATACCAAATATCAAAACAATCCATCCATGCCTTCCCCAGTTATCAGGCTGACAAACGTCCCTCTCACAAAAAAACAGCACTCAAAACAAACCCTTCGTTTCACGAAGGGAATAATTCAAACAGCACAACTTTCCCCACCGAAAAACGGCAGCGCTCCTTTCACAGGAAGTACCTCCGTGACAAACACGAGAGACACGACCATGGAGAGCTGAATGGTCACTCCGAAGGAAACCCTGTCGCCCTTGTCTATGGGCATGACGAAGGTGATGATCATCAGCACCACCAGGATGACGCAGGGCCCAACAGTTGTGGCGATGTGGAACAGCGGGATCCTCTCCAGATGAATAGCGAAACACGCGGTCTTGTTGTCTTCTGTGAAGATCTTGTCCTTCCGATTCCATTCGCCCTCCTGTGGAGTTGGAGACCAGACGTCACAGGTACTGTTCCCTCCGCATTCTGTGTTTCACATATCATTACAACAAATTATCATTGGGAAACGTGTCGTGGTATTAGCTTAGCCTCCTTCACTGGCCTTCTGGGGACATTGGCGTAAGTTGGTTAGGGGTTGGGGTGGGGGTTCGTGATTTTTTTACTGGGAATACGCCGCGGAAAGGAAAATCTGTCGGGAAAGGAAAATTGCAGGGAAAGGAATATATGTCGGGAGGCGAGTACAAGCTTCCCGGCATATATTCCTTTCTTGGCATATATTCCCTGCACTTTTCCTTTCCCGACGTATTTTCCTTTCCACGGCGTATTCCCAGTTAAAAATCACGAATCACCCCCCCCCCCACACACACACACACCAACCAACTTACGCTAATGCCCCCAGAGAGGCCGGTGAAGGAGGCTAGTATTAGCTTCCCTTTGTCTTAGACATTCTCAGCTTACTATGTTTAATGTTGACACAAGTACAACTATATAATTGAATGTTGGTAAGTCGTGCTGGTTGTAATACCATTGTGTATCGCTTTAACATTTGTTACGTGGTTTATGGTCTCTGAATGTAAAAATGATGGCATCTAGTTTGTGTTCTTATGTCCATTGTGTTTTTGCCGTCGAGCATTGCATTGGGAATGTACAGAGGATGGTATTCATAAAATTTACTGGAAATGGCCTAAACTGAAATGAATTTGGAAAACATTATCTAACACCAATAAACACCAATTAACACTAATAAAATTAAATAAATTGATATGTTTCCTGACATATTTATAAAACCTTACCGATTATTTGCTCAGTTGCAGATACTAAGAAAAAACAGATCTGGCATTTCATGGTATCGGCTGGGAAACGGAACGGGTCTGCATTACAGACGGTGCTGGTCAGAGTCTCCACCCTCCACGTTACCCTGCCATTGGAGTAGATCCGGATTGGAACTGCCTTCGGCAGGTCTTGGTACCTAGGATCAGCACTGTGCAAAATCAACAAAGTCTCGTCATTTCTTAGTTTTCTGACAACCATGGTTTCCTCGTATGTTGACTGTTCGGTGTAGTGCTGTGTTGCACTGAGGTGAAATCCTGAGCAATATTCTGTTTACTAGTAAAATAACTTTCCTCGTATGTCTGAAAAAGGAAGTTTGATATAGGGATTCAGTACCCGTGTAATCTTGATTTGATTAGTTCAAAAGGCGAGAATCACTTTCTGTTACAACCTACATTGTTAACCTACATGTTCCCATGACAAAAGTGTAAGAAGAGACTACATACTTCCTCTTCAGAGAAAATGCAGGGGTCCAGATGCTGCTGGCCGAGACGCTGAGAGTCGTCATGTTGTAGTACTCTAGCTCCCACTTCAGCCGGCTGTCCTGCCAGGTCTGAAAGAAAACAAAATGTTTCCAGAATTATAACAATAGAAATTTTTATAATAATTTATAACAATAGAAACTAAACCACGTCGTGAAGAAATGGCAGAATTGCATAGTTTCTGAAGTGCCTGTCGTTTACACAGTTGGGTCAACTTACAAAGTCGATGACAACAGAAGCAACCAGTAGCTCTCTTTTTTCGTCCTGAAATAAAAGTCACAGCATTTATCAGTTGTTTTTTGTTTGTTACATTTTTGCGTTGTAAAACAACATAAATGTCAAGTGTGTTACAGATGCTAAAACTTACCAAGTCGACGACATGTTTCACGTAGCCACTGAAGCTGATGTGGTTCTCAGTTATGGTCTTAATATCAGGCGCCTGGTTTGGGCCGTAACCAAAGAGCAGCTCCTCTTCCAGCTTAGACCTGATATTCACTAAGGAAAGGAGAAGTAAATGCTCATTTTTTTTAGGAACCCAACGTATACCAATGGAAGAAACTTCAAATTGTCAGTATGATCTTGATGGATTTCTATATCCGTATTTTGTCTTAAGAATAGTACATTATAGGTAGTTAAAGTCTCTATTTTTTTTTATATCAGATCAATTAAATTCCCATGCCATGCCGCCAGAGTCTATGACAATCACCTGAACAGATGGGTTTGTTAGCTTGCCAGATGCCTCCTTCAATACACCTCACTACGCTGTTAGACCCGGGGTCTATTAAGTACCCCTTGTTGCAGGCGTACGCCACCTTTTCCCCCACGTTGTAGAACCTTTTGACAGGGATTCTCTTGCCATAATTTGGAGGGCCCAAGTCCCGGCAGCCGACGAAGTCTGGGTGTAGCACGTCAGAAAAGGCAGTAAAAATCTCCGTCATTAATAAACTTAGTCAAGGAAAGCACCCATGCAAAGCACCATAACTGTATGTAGTGAATAATCGACAATGGGCAAAATATCATGTATTCATATATTTCAGTATTGGCGTAATAACTTTAGAACATTTATGTCAATTTCACACTAAAAAAACTCCGGCATAATATGACGTAATTACGATGTAATCAATTATGACTGATTTGGCTGGAACCATGAAAAAGGGTATTCCCAGAGAAGTTCAAGGTATGCTACAAAAATGTAACGACATGTGCAGATAACAGAATAACAATGTTTGTTACTGCTAGTGTTGCCAATAGCAACTTCATAAAATGACGCCATGCGGTTGGCCTCAGACATTTTATATCCACCACCTTGAATTTTCAAAATTAATTTTGTCACCAAATAATCACAAAAGACAATGGAATTAGACTTAAATACTTCATTTGAATATTTTTTTAATAAACAAAATACGTATACCAGGTTACTAAGTTACAAAGTTTAAGGGATAATAATCTACTTTTCCTTGATCTGGTCATATGGTCCACCATCTTGAATTTTGGCTGATGGTGGCATAAAATTAGGATATTTTATTCATATTTAATTATGAAAAATATCCCAGATTGCACAATATCTGATTCATGCAGTAAGCTAGCCGTAACATAGCACAAAACGCATTGTTAGAACAGAAATTAGCGATTACCGTCATAAATACCTGTCAATATGAAAAAATTAAAAAAAATTAAAACTTTCTGAAATTGTTGCCAACTAAGGCGTTGCCAACTAAGGCTCTGGCGTAAGCCGTTCTGGCGTTATGCGACATGCAAGTTGGCGCAGGCCTGACCATGGCGCGGCTTTCCTCTCAGGCCTTAGTTTTCACTTAATCCCCTTGATAGATTTTCGTTTAAAGTCTGAGAACCTAGAATATCAATTTGAGACGCATTAGAAACATGGAAAGGTTCAGAGGATGTCTCCGAACTTGGCAGTACAAACTTACTGCACGCAATGACGTCACACTCCTCCTGGCTGCCATCTTCCACCAGACAAAATGGCCGCTCGTGGCCGGTAGGGTTGCGGCAGTAGTTGTTCTCCAGGTTAGCCCAGGGGTACTCGGTCTTGTAGAAACCAGCCTGCATAGTTGACCACTTCACACAATCTGAACCGAATGTAGTTGTATTCATTGAACCGCGGTAGTTGATGCCAGTACCATGGTAGCAAACTGGAAAGATAAAGCTATAAACGCCAATACATCTGAGCAATTTAGTATATATCGTTCAACATTCCTGAACGTGTGAAGTGATTATGCAGGAAATGGTAAAACCTAACTGACATAACAATTTCAAGTGATACTTTACGAGGAAAGCAACGAATCTAACCGTCCTCCTGACCTTCATTGTTCTGTAACTTCTCTGGTTCAGGGTTCCAACAGGCGTGCGGTGGTGACGGAAACAGGTCACAGGTAGGGAACAAGGTCTTCGTTTGGTTATCAGCCATAGCGAGGACTTCCTCACACCACGAGCGGCACGGCAGCCGTTGTGTACTACAACATGTACATGTAATACAAACAAGGCAGATTTAGAAACACCCTTCAAAAGGTAAAAAAAAAATCCATATCAAGGCAATTTCAGAGCAAACAATTCTATTGCAGCTTTGCGTATGACTGACGTAGGAAATCTTGTTATTTTAACTTTTAGAAGTAAGAAAAATTCAATAATTTCAAGTGAAACACAAAACTTTTACTCACATGCACGAGGTCGCGTTGTCTCCATGTAGAGATGAAGAGCAGGAAGTGTTGACCTCTTCGAAGAGAACGCACCGCGGGAAGATGACCGTAGATGCGAATTCCCGGAACTCAGGATGTCGGTTCACAGAGTTGTTGGTCGAACTGATGAGCAGCTCCACGGCAGAGGAATTCTGTATCTCCTCAAACGTCGTCTGGCCCAGCTGATTCGGCAGCATCGTCTGTCTGCCGCCGAGTTTGAGAGACACAGGACTTGGCAGGCACACTGAAAATTATAACACTATAGAGATATCGCTTTGAACATCAAACAATTGACATGACAATTTGACAGAGGGTACTAACGAATAGGAAATCTACCGGACATGAAAATATATCATCATGGAAAGTTTTCAAAAAAAATATTTTTTCAGTTCTAATTATCAAGCCTCTGGAGTTTAAGGGTTACAAAATAAGGGTTACGCTAGGTGAGAGGAGAGCATCTTAAAGCTTCTTTGTTAACATGATTTCTTTCCGAAATACGATTTTACGAGAAACTGCATATATTTTATTAAGAACCAGATAATAACTTACCACAACCTTCCTCGTCACTCCCGTCTGTACAGTCCACCCTCCCGTCGCACCGCTGCCACGCCAGGATGCTGGCATGTCCTTTTGCGCACTGAAGGTATCCCAGGCCTAGTGGGCGGGGTCGGAGCTAATGTTAGTGTAGGAATCACTGCATGTTAAGGGCAGAAAAAAGAGCTGGTGAAAGAAAATGAATTTTCCACACAATTGCGAGTTTCAGTTGGGAGTTTCATATGCGAGTTAACAATCGGCCGAACAACACTTCGCTGATCGTCTCATACCTCAGAAAAATCATTGCACATTCCGTGTTTGCTTGTTTGTTTGTTTGTTTTGTACTTGTTGTATGCATATCAGCCCGATGTATGCCCATGACAAAAAAGAAAATAAAACTGCATAAAACAGAGTTATAGGAGGAGAGAACAAAACGTTTGATAGTTTCTTTCTAATCAACTCAGAAAGAGTCAGACTGCTAAGTTAAATACGCAATCCTGCAAAAATACTTTACTGGCGATCGTAACAACGCACCCGTGCTCGTTGTAATTAAACACCTCACCTCTGGCTGTATCTATGTAGGAGAACTGGAATCCCTGAGCCGTGACACTGTAGTCAGAAGTAAACCTCACGAACATCTGGTTAGATGTGCTAATGATGTTGTTGACTGAGACTTGTCCTGTTAACCTGAAACCAAAACACAAATCACTTTCACCTCAGTTTGTGTTATCCCAAAAATTCAAAGCATTTAATTCTGAAGCTAGCAATTACAAACTCACTTACAGAACTCACTCATTGCATTACAGAACTCACAACTACTCTGGAAGAAAACGTTGACCGTTTTGACATTACCTCTGCATTTCTGTATACGAAGCGCTGCCTCCATCGTAGATGGTCAAATAGTCATAACCGTACTCAAGGTGGAAGCTGTCAAACATAAGAAGAAGGACGCTTCCTTCTGCCACGGTGATCGTCCACTCACAAGTCGCACGGTTGCCGTAGTTACCGGGGTAGTTTGGTGACGTCACAGTACCTCCAGGGGGAGCCGTCAGAATACCTCCACATCCAGGAGCACTGGTCGGTACTGCTGTGTCCGAGGGGATAAATAATACCAACGGACACCTTAAATATATATCGAACAGGCCGGAATTAATCAAATTCCGTCTTCTTTTATCATTTAATAGGGATTTCAACAGGATTTTTGCTTGTAAAAGGTCATTTGGTTTTATTCTGACCCGCTTGCATTACAATGCTAGACACTGTAGAGGAAAAAAAACATCAATTTGAGGTTATTACTCAATTTTGATGATTTCCAGATCAACTTTGCCGTTTGTACATGATTCATGAAATGTGTCCACCGTATACATGACGTCAACAAATGTTGCAAGACGTGGACACGTAATCAAATCACATAAGAATACTATTGAACATTCTAGAATCAGACTGCTAAGTTACATCGTAACCCTGCAAAAATATTTTAATGTAGTATTGTTATCTATTTTTGGATCCGTGGTTTATGTTTATGTTTTGTCTCAGTTATTGTCTCCATCTCTATTGCCATTATGTATTCTTCTGTTATTGCTGTTTATTTAGAATACAATAAATATTTTTAAAAAAAATTAATGGCGACGGCAACAACACACTCGTGCTCGCTTCAATCAAACACATTACCACTGGCTGTGTACGAGAATTGGAATCCCTGGGCCTTGTTATTCCCGTCAGAGGTAAACCTTACGAATATCTGGTTAGATATACTCATGATGTTGTTGACTAAGACTTGTCCTGTTAACCTGAAAAAAAAAAAACAAGTAACTATCAACTCCGATTTTGTTATCCCGGAAATGTTGATTCTAAAGTTAGCAGTTACAACAGAACTCACTCGCTGCATTATCCAAACTACTCAGGAAGAAAACTGTTGGCCGTTTGGACATTACCTCTGCAATTCTGTATACGAAGAACTATCACTAGAGACATCGTAGCTGGACGAATAGTCAGAACCATCCTCTGTATACGAATCACTATCACTGGCGACATCGTAGATTTCCAAATAGTCACCACCGTCCTGAAGGTGGAAGCTGTCGAACGTGAGAAGAACCCTGCTTCCTTCTGGCACGGTGATCTTCCACTCACAAGTCTCATCGTTGCCATAGTTATCGGGGTAGTTCGGTGACGTTACAGTTCCTCCAGGGGGAGCCGTCAGGATACCTCCACATCCAGGAGCACTGGTCGGTGCTGCTGTGTCTCCAGGAGCACTGGTCGGTGCTGCTGTGTCTCCAGGAGCACTGGTCGGTGCTGCTGTGTCTCCAGGAGCACTGGTCGGTGTCGGTGCCACTGTGTCTCCAGGAGCACTGGTCGGTGCTGCTGTGTCTCCAGGAGCACTGGTCGGTGCTGCTGTGTCACCAAGAGCACTAGTCGGTGCTGCTGTGTCTCCCGGGGCGCTGGACGGTGCTGCTGTGTCTGAGGGCATAAATAATATCAACGGTCAAATTATCAAATTCCACAAAACACATATCATGAAACGTGTTAGGTATAACTGGGATACCTCTAGTGTGGACCGAACGAAGAATCCTACCGGGAGACAAAACACTCACACCCCGGCACGTAAAAAGCGCAACGGAAAGCCTTCGTCCTTGAGCGATGCGAACTGGAGAGTCCCAAGGGAAATTCTACCACCATCCTCTGGTTAGTAACGCGCGAATGGGTCCAAACAACTCCATGGAGTATAATAAGCGCATAGGGATATCAATGGCCATATTGAGGAATGAAATTTGAAAATTTGATGCCCAGTGTAATTATCAACTGTTGGATGCCGTGGCCAATTATATTACACGCCTATGATTTGTAAGATGGTGTGTATTGCTCTTTTTCTAAAAGAAATGAAAAAAGAAATCTTAAAAAATGGTGCTGTCGTGTGGAGTGACTGCAGGGTGTTTAGCCCCGATCCCAGGGGACCTGGGTTCGAATCCTACTAATGTTGTGCCTTGGGAAAGGCAGTTTACATGACTTTCCTACTTTCCTTTCTCCAGGTGTAAAATGGGCACCTGACTTCGGGAAGGAGAGAGATGGGCTTCCAATACAGTGCCCTAGACAAAGTGGATAACAACTATGGAACCACATTTGTTTTACGTACGCGTGCAAATACAATGTACCGCAAATTATGAGGATAAGGTCAAAAGAAATATTCCGATTTTTTAGGAAGAGGTTTCAATGTGGTCCCTTCTCAGACCACAGAAACTAATATTGATGCTACATGTAATTGTCCATGTCAGCCTTAATGATGACAAGTGAAAAACTGATGTCCCTCATTCACTGTTGAAAGCACAAAGTGATGCCTGAGTGTTGTAAAACATCAACACATGGAATAGCCTGGTGTTCACAGACAGATGTCACTTTCTACTTATACCTGTACCGGACAAAGGCTTGACTTACCGGCCAATGATCAGTCCCTCTTCGCGTTTGCTAGTTCGTTTTTCGTTTTAGATTAAGTCGTTCCCGTTCTTATTTCAGACAACCGATACACATTCTGCTTTCATTCTAAGACATGGAAATTCTTAAAATTAACTCGTCTTCCATTGTTTGAAACATGTTAACAAGAGTTGCAAAGACATGCATAAAAGAAAACTAACCTCGACACATTTGTAAAGTACACAAAACGTTTCTTACCGGACGGTGGTTCAGAAGAGTCGACTAGAAAAATGGCAAACGCAACGGCAACAGCCAAGCCTATACCCAACCTGGCCATGTTCTTGCCTGTTCGACCGACCCAAATGTCGCGGCCGAATATGCGAAAACAAAAAAGGCACCTAGAAGCCTTCGTCCTTGAGCGATACGAACTGGGGAGTCCCAAGGGAAACAATACAGACATCATCTAACAGTTATATGTAATAAAGCGCGTCTGGGTCCAAACATCTCCATGGAGCATAATCCCAGTGTGATTATATCAACTGTTGCATGCCGTGGCCAACTAATTACAAGTCTATTATTTGTAAGATCGTATGTATTGCTCATTTCGAAATTAAAAAAAAATTAATAATGCTGCTGTCGTGTGCAGTGACTGCAGGGTGTTTGGCCCCAAACCCAGAGGTCCAGGGTTTGAATCCTACTAATGTTGTGCCTTTGAGAAAGGCAGTTTTTATCACTTTCCTACTTTCCTCTCTCCAGGTGTAAAATGGGCACCTCACTTCTTGTAAGAGAGAGATGGACTTCCAATACCGTGACCTAGATAACTTGGATAAAAACTATCTTTGTTTTTCGTTGAAGTACCGCATATTATAAGGATAATGTCACAAGAAACATTTTTAATGTTTAGTAAGAGGTTTCAAATTGGTCCCTTCTCAGACCACTGAAACACCTAGCTAATATTGATGCTAGCACACACACAAACATACACATTTATGCACAAACACACATGGTCTACATGTACAATTTTTAAGCATCCAATTGATGAACCTGGTGGACTGCCATGTTGCTATGGCAACGCTATTGTGACGTGCATATAGGAGTCTTCAACTATTGAAATAACCCTGCCATTAACTGCATTTGCCTCACCGTCCGCGACGTTGCTTCCCTTTTTTGTATTAAACTGTGGGTACCCATTGTTGAAAGGACGTTGCTATGGTTACTATGGTAACGATGCCATGGTAACGTTACTGTGGTTATGCTTTTGTGACGCACGTGTAAGAGTCTTCTCGAACCATTCAAACGTTGACAATACATCCATTAGCTATATTGGTTTTAAAGCCCGGAAATTCGGTCCCCCATTTCTGTAATGAAATTTCGGAGCTCCATGAATGGGAAGCTGATAAAAGATGATATCTGATGGATCTGCCATTGTTGAAAGGACCCACCTAAATGACTACACTAATTATAAATTACATGTGTCATCATGACCAAATTGTCATACCATGACGACTCCCTACTGATATTGTGCTCTTGGGAAAGGCAGTTTACATGACTTTCCTACTTTCCTCTCTCCAGGTGTAAAATGGGCACATGACTTCGGTTAGAAGAGAGTGTACCGTGCATTAAACACAGTGGATAACGACTATGGGACCACTCTGTTTTACGCAAATGCCGCATATTATGAGGATAAGGTACAAAGGAGTTTTTTTTAGGAAGAGGTTTCCATGTGATCCTTTCTAAGACCTCAGGAACACCACATTAACACACACACACAATGAACACATACACACGCGCACAAACAAACACACATACGCGCGCGCGCGCACACATGCACACACACACACAAACACACACACTCACATACCCAGACATACACACAAACACGTACATGTACACACACACAACACACACACACACACACACACACACACACACACACACACATATACACAAACACATAGACACGCAAACACACATGCACTGCCAAATACACACAATATTCCTAGATAAAGAGTAAAATTCAAATATTTTCTACCTTTAATCTTCATTCAAATTTCAAAAATGCCACAAATGTGGTCACCCTGAAATTGTCGATTTTACTTTAACAGTCAATACTATATATTTATAAAAAAAACACAGATGTCACTTTCTACTTAAACCTGTACTGAAAGTACCAAAGGCTTGTCTTATCGGCCAATGGTCAGTCCCCCTTAGCATTGGCTAGTGCGTTTTTCTTTTTAGATAAGTCGGTCCCGTTCGTATTCAAGACACCCAACACACATCCTTCTTTCATTCGCAGACATGGAAATTTAAAAAGTTAAAATAAAATGGCGGCTGAAATTATATACAGCTAGGGCTGGGTACCGGTACAGAAATTTCAGGTCCAGGTCCGGTTCAGGTCCAGAGGATCAGGTCCAGCTCCGGACCTGAACCTGATTCAATAGTTGAAAACTTGTCAATGGACGATATTCAAAACAATGGTTCATTTCGTTACAAAGAAATCTGTTTTGTGAGATATTTGACTCCCACTGGCGTTTTGAAATCCTACAAAGCTAATAGCCTTTGTACGATTGACTGTAAAACTTGTGAAAAAAAACCTGTAAAAATGACTATAGACTCTACGTACTTCGCTCTTGTTATTTTCCCCGACCGGTAACCCCAAAGCGTGTGAACACCTGTTCATATAATATGTTCATTTTCCAATAGGTCCAACATCCGGTCCACCGATTTTTTTCATGTCCGGTTTTTCTGGACCGGTCCAATGATAAAAACCGGTGTTTTTACCGGTACACCGTACCGGTACCCAGCCCTATATACAGCTCTTCCGCTGTTCGAAACATGTAAACAAGAGTAAACGCACACACAAAAATTAAACGAACCTCGAAACATTTACAAAGTACAGAAAACGTTTCTTACCGGACGGTGGTTCAGAAGAGTCGACTAGAAAAATGGCAAACGCAACGGCAACAGCCAAGCCTAGACCCAACCTGGCCATGTTTTTGCTTGTTGGACCGACCCAAACGTCGCGGCCGAAGATGTGAAAACAAAAAGGCAACTGAAAGCCTTCGTCCCTGAGCGATGCGAAACCAAAAAAGGCACATGAAAGCCTTCGTCCTTGAGAGATACGATCTGGAGACTCCCAAGGGAACTAATTCCACCATCCTTTGGTTTAAAGTAACGCGCGAATGGGTCCAAACAACTCTATGGAGTACAATAAGTGCATAGGGATATCAATGGCCATGTTGAGTAATGAAATTTGAAATTTTGAAAATGCCCAGTGTGATTATCAACTGTTGCATGCCGTGGCCTATCATATTACACGCCTATCATTTGTAAGATCGTCTGTATTGCTCTTTTAAAAAAAGAAATGAAAAAAAATGGGTTTGAATCTGTATGTATATATATATACATAAAAAAAAATGATGAAATCCGTTCGTTATTTTATAGACTTAGAAGCAAATACATTTGCAAGCATTTCAGATTTGTACCATAATATTGAAAGGTATTCGTCGTTCCGAGAGAATTATAAAAGAACGAAACATAGGACAACAAGGACGTTGCTATGGTTACTATGGTAACGATGGCATGGTAACGTTACTATTGTTACGCTTTTGTAACGCACGTCACAAGAGTTTTCACGAACCATTCAAACGTCGACAATAAATCCATTAGCTATATTGGTTTTACCGCCCGGAAATTCGGTCCCCCATTTCTGTAATGAAATTTCGGAGCTCACTGAATGGGAAGCTGATGAAAGGTGATAGCTGACGGATCTGCTATTGTGGAAAGGACCCACCCAAATGACTGTACACTAATTACACATCATATGTTACATCATGACCAAATCATCACACCATGACGACTCCCATTGCATGTAGGCTACTATTATCCCTCGTCCTTGTCTCTTCGTAAATGGATTTTTCAGCCCTAGAGCTGAATTACATCTTTTATATTGCATAAAAGGTAACCAAATTACAGGGTTACAGGTTACATTGACAAATCAAACATACAGTCTGTACTTAAATATTTAAAATCACTGACGAATATACATACAAACAGTATAACATCCGGTTTGCTGTTCCGATGACAATGTGCTATTCAAAGTTGGACAAGGTATGTAAGGAAGTGGGCTTTTAGATATCGTACAGTGCGGGCTGGCAACTGGTCAAGTTTTTTGTTCTGTCTAGATTTCCTGTCACTTATCTCTCCCCGCAATCGTGGAAACCAATGTCTGTGCTGTTCAGACTAGGACAGTTTTTGTACAAACTTCAAACACAGCGTGGCACGTTGTAGTCTCCAAGCAGACCCCACGGTGCCTTAGAAATAGTATCAAAGCTGGCAAGGGACTTGTATAACGGCCCGTTTGACTCCCTTATCCGCTATACTCCTTTGCCAGCTTTGATACTATCTCTAAGGCACCGTAGGGTCTGTTTAGAGACTAGGCACGTCGGTCCTCGAGGGTTTGGAGTTGTAGAGCTTCACATACGTCACTGACAATCTATGAATGTGGCAGCGACCTCTAGCGATATTACCGTGATGGCTAGAGTGTGATGGGCCCCAGGGTTGTAGGCAGCACCTGTCCTTCAGTCCTTTGAAGGAATTTTGCAGCTGCTGACTGAAAACATTTTTCCCCATTCCGTCCCCTGGGAAGAGAAAAGTTGATATGTAAAGATATAAAAAACTGGAACCCATGTGTTCTTCTTCACCAAAACAGATGCCATCGAACTGCTTAGTCTACAAGAAAAATTTGCACCTCAAAATGCAGGTAATGGTGTTTCCGGGGGTTTTGAATTAAAATTGTCTTGGACCCAGACCCCTAGAAATGACGCGCAACGTCACGCCATGCCTTCGGTGCTCGATAGGATTCCCATTCAAAATCAATCGGACTGAAAATGATTTCAGGCTGGCTACAACCCTGGTGATGGCTAACAAAGCCGCTATCTAAACCGGTCTTAGGCGAGTAGTAGCTTCTACCAGACTTCGTAGATCGGTGGTCTTATTGTACAAATTGGACGAATAGAGTCATAACCTCAGTCGGCCAGAACAATCATTTCCTCACTACGTAGGTTTGTTTGTTTGTTTGTTTATTCAGTATGCACATACAAAATGATAATAGATACAGAAGAGAATAAAATATAAAACAGGTGCAGGAGGAGGGAAAAAACCTTAACGGTTTATGATGTGCCCTCCTCCTCTATGCTTATACAAAACGTATGATCAATGAAATCATAATTAACAAAGAAAGAACTAGCACATGTTAGAATAATGCAAAAGATGTACGATCAGTGAAATCAATAAATAACAGACATAAGTACCTAACACAATCATATATTATAATAATACAACAAAAGATGTATGATCAGTGAATCAATAAATAGCAAGGAGAAGTAACTAACACAGTCATATGTTATAGTAATACAAAACAAGAAAATGTGTGATCAATGAAATCAAATGATAATAGCAATATGAATTAAGATAGGATAAATATTTCTATAAGGGGCTAGTGTCGTTTATGAGATATGTTTTCAGGGCACTTTTAAATGTAAGGAGGGAAGAAGTGTTTTTATATTTGTAGGAAGACTGTTCCAGATAATGGCACATCTATATTTTACGGTGGACTGCGCTAATGATGTTCGAAAGAGAGGGATATGGAATAGATTTCTTTGCCTGGTATGATAATTGTGTACATGTGAATTACGGATTAGGAAAGTTTTAAACATATCGGGAAGATTGTTAGAAAGACAGTTAAACGTGAAAATGCTAATTTGCAGCTTATTTATATCAAACACATTCAATATTTTCAATTTTAGAAATAAAGGGGCTGTATGTGAAAGAAAATCAGAGGCGTTGGCCATTCGTGTGAATTTTTTTTGCAGAGTTGTAAGTGGGTGAAGTGTTGTATGGCACGCACATCCCCAAACTATATTGCAATAAGTCAAGTACGGGTATATAAGGCTGTTGTAAATCAGCGGGATGGGACGGAATGCGCTCCTATCTGGCTGACACAAACTGGTCTACTATCCTAAAAGGCAAAAGTGCTGATGCAGCATGGACCTGTGTGAGAGATGTGATTAGTGATACTATGGACATGTTCATTCCTTCCAAAATGACCAAACATTGCTTTTCTGACAAACTATGGTTTAATGAAGATTGCAAACTAGCTGTTAAACAGAAACAAAATGCATTCAAAAGATGGCAAAACAACCGAACAATGGACTTCTGGACTTTGTATATTAAGTCAAAGGCAGAGTGCCAACGAGTTGTGCGCCGTGCTCGTGCGCAGTTTTCACTGCACTTACAACAGAACCTCAAGCATGCAGACAATAAGCAATGGTGGAAGCTTGTCAAATCAGTAACTGACAGCAATAAAACGTCTTCTGTCCCTCCATTAGTCAGTGAAGGCAAAACTTACAGTAAGGCGAAAGATAAAGCTGAGTTGCTGAACAAGACCTTCGCTGCAAATGCTCATCTTAACGACGCAGGGAAAAGTCCCCCAGTCCTGCCACCCAAAACAGATGAAACCATCTCATCTCTGAAATTCTGGCCCAAAACAGTTCTTCGGAAACTACGTAACTTAGACACCACCAAGGCCAATGGGCCAGATGGAATATCGGCAAAGGTACTCAAGAAGTGCGGCCCGGAACTTGCCCCTGTTCTAGCCAAACTATTCCAAATCTCTCTTGACTCACAGACAGTTCCCTCCGACTGGAAAGCTGCCCAGGTGATAGCTGTTCCTAAAAAGGGAAACAAGAAAGATCCTTCCAACTATAGGCCCATATCCTTATTGCCGATAATATCCAAAGTTATGGAAAGTATTATTTGCGACCACATCCGTAAACATCTCGATAGACACCAGCTTCTTTGTGACAGCCAGTATGGATTTCGAGAGAAGAGATCAACAATTGACATGCTTTCATATATTACTCAGTGGTGGAACAATGCTCTTGACACTCAGAAAGAAATTCGAGTCATTGCCCTGGATATTAAGAAAGCGTTTGATCGTGTTTGGCACCGCGGTCTACTGTCCAAGCTGATCTCCTTTGGTATCCACGGGGATCTGTACGGTTGGATCTCATCCTTCCTAGCCGACAGATGCCAATCAGTAGTACTGGATCGAAGGAGGTTAAACCTCCTTGAGTAAACCAATAACAGCTATTAGCATGAAGGTGCAAAGTTTCCTCATTCTTTACAATGGCAAACAAACAAGTATCTATTCTCCTAGCAGAGGTTGGGTCCCCACGTGAAGGGAGCGAACCGATAAATTCCGACTACTTTTCCCAACTCACCATTCTGTGACCAAAAATCCGCTTGAAGAAAAAAATATTCACTTTCTTGGGTAATTCAATGGTACGTTAGGTAATGGGTATTGATTTGTCCGCATGATTTGTAACCTCCTTGTTTATATTCATAGTGCGTAGAGGTGCTCGGTCAGCTATCGGCTCTGTGTGTTTGTTGTTTACAGTATCTCTGTATGGAGCCCTAAACACCGATTTGTTGATGGTGACGTGAACCAAGTGTTTACATTCGAATATAGCCCGTGGAGCTGCTCGATCAGCTATCGGCTCCGTGTGTATGTTGTTTACAGTATCCCTGTATAGAGCCCTAAACACCGATTTGTTGATGGTGACGTGAACCAAGTGTTTACATTCATATAGCCCGTGGAGCTGCTTGATCAGCTATCGGCTCCGTGTGTTTTGTTTTACAGTATCCCTGCATAGAGCCCTAAACACCGATTTGTTGATGGTGACGTGAATCAAGTGTTTACATTCATATAGCCCGTAGAGCTGCTTGATCAGCTATAGACTCCGTGTGTTTGTTGTTTACAGTATCCCTGTATAGAGCCCTAAACACCGATTTGTTGATGGTGACGTGGACCAAGTGTTTACATTCATATAGCCCGTGGAGCTGCTTGATCAGCTATCGGCTCCGTGTGTTTGTTGTTTACAGTACCCGTGTATAGAGCCCTAAACGCCGATTTGTTGATGGTGACGTGGACCAAGTGTTTACATTCATATAGCCCGTGGAGCTGCTTGATCAGCTATCGGCTCCGTGTGATTTGTTTTACAGTATCCCTGTATAGAGCCATAAACACCGATTTGTTGATGGTGACGTGAGCCAAATGTTTACATTCATATAGCCCGTGGAGCTGCTTGATCAGCTATCGGCTCCGTGTGTTTTGTTTTACAGTATCCCTGTATAGAGCCCTAAACACCGATTTGTTGATGGTGACGTGAACCAAGTGTTTACATTCATATAGCCCGTGGAGCTGCTTGATCAGCTATCGGCTCCGTGTGTTTTGTTTTACAGTATCCCTGTATAGAGCCCTAAACACCGATTTGTTGAAGGTGACGTGAACCAAGTGTTTACATTCATATAGCCCGTGGAGCTGCTTGATCAGCTATCGGCTCCGTGTGTTTGTTGTTTACAGTATCTCTGTATGGAGCCCTAAACACCGATTTGTTGATGGTGACGTGAACCAAGTGTTTACATTCATAGTTCGCAGAGCGCTGCTTGTTCAGCTATCGGCTCTGTGCTTGTTGTTTACAATATCTCCGTATAACGTGAACCAAATATTTACATTCATAGTTCGCATTTGTTGAAGGTGCTAGTTCAGCCCGTCCCCGTTTGTTTTTCTTCTACGAGAGAAGCTTCTCCATGGATTAAAAAAAAAACCATGAAGGTGACGAGAACTAAGTGTTTGCATTCATTAGTGCGTAGAGCCCGTTTCGTGGAGCTGGAGGGCTGTACGAGCAACCTCCATGGAGGTGCTCTGTAGAGCTCCTCCATGGAGGTTGCTCGTGCAGCCCCTATTGATGTGTTCTTTTGTCACGTGTATTGTGCGTGATCCAACCTCGGTCACCTTTGGCCCGCCACACCTGTGTACTTTGGGCTAAAACATTTTATCTTCTATCGGGGGAGCCAAAGTTGTACATATTTCCCTTTATTCTGAGCTTGTCACAGATGAAACTGCCTCTGGATTTGTCGAGCAATATAAAAAAAAAAAAAATCAACATAACCTTCTTCTTTAACAATCCAGTCCCAAAAGACCAACTGTGTTCCTTTGAAACTGCCAAATAATATATCAACAAAAGTGCAGACTATCAAACACCCGGCGATATGACGTACCATCATGTGACCGTATCTACATAGCCCTTCCAAGAAGGTCAACTTATTTGCCAAACCAACGCGGAAGTTGTCACTGCTATACAAGATTCAAAGCATAGGTGCTCTCTTTCGACTGGCAAAACAACGTGCGAAAGGAGTAAGTGTTGACATTTGTCCTATAGGCCATAGTTCTGTTAAACACACGAATGACAGGATATGTGTTTACTGCAAGGTAGTGTATGTTAACGTTCTTGGCGTTTGCACGATTAGGGGTTATGCCGCCCATATTTGATTATCGCCAAGGTACTGGAAATGCATTTACGTTCGCGGGGATTTAAATTCGCGGTATCTATATCTGTAAAAAAAGAATTTTGCAGTGGTTTTCAGTTCACGGTAGCATCATGCACTGCATTCTCTTACTTCCATGAAAAAATCTTCGCGGTGGGTTTAAATTTGTGGTGAAGCGGCCACCTCGAAAACCGCGAAAATTAAACCACCGCAACCGTTTCTGCATTTACAGTAATTGAATATCAAAATCGTAAGACAATGGTATTGGTAGCATGAAAATTGCATTGTCATTGTCAGTTGTGAATTTGCTGGGTTGCCTACTAATATCGGTACAGGGTAAAAGACAAGCTGTGGTTACCGGCGGTATAGCTGTGAAAATGTCGTTTCAAGCTCGCTATTACAAGCTATTTTCCTGCAGTATCACCACACGGTCAAAGAGTAATATGGACCTATTTCACCCAATCCAACATACCTCATTTACACAGTGTTACGAACATCGCATATGGTCCACGACAGTAACTATGTCTGTGACATGTGAAAGTGAAACTTTGTTTCCGGGTTATTTCAGTAAAATCGTACGTACCGAAACTGTGACCATTCATGGCCATGGTCTCACACCAATGTATTAACTGACTTTTGGGGAAACTGTAACTAATCACTACACTTGGTCCCACTAACTGTCGCGTTCCGGATTTTTTTAGCCTTTTCAGACCAATGTTTATCCGCCATTGGAGTGTTATAATATAAATCATTTTCTCGAACATTCGAAAAACCGCTACGTCACACGTGGACATCATACGTAACACTTGTTTCATCATCAACAAAGCATTTGTAAACAGAAACAATAGATACTTCTCGAGGAGTGTTGTCTCTGAAGTCTTGTTATTTTTATCTGTCAGATAGTTAGTTCTCAAGTCCTTTTATTGTTTCACATATTAGATGGCTTGTCCAGTTTCTTCAAAAAACGGCTGAGATCTTCGAGAAGTGTTTGAATGTTCCAGACGTTACAGGCCGAATGACTGGCCGAAGTCCAACTGTTCAGCGATATCAAGACGGCCTGCGAAGATGCGAGCTGGAGCCAGATATCGTCAAACATCTGAGGGACAAGGTAGAACTCGGTATCAAAGATTTGTCTTTGATGCTACGAAACTTCCTGAATGATGCTGTAGTAGAGGACTGGAACCCAAATGACGAGCAGCTGCCAAACATCGCAGGATTCGACGATCTTGAAAACCTCGTCAGGCGTCTTGTCGTCAGTAAGATGTGTGACATTGTGAAAGAGTGGGACAACAAGACGAATGCTCTGAAGAACTTTGAACTCAAAATCATCTCCGACTTCAGAGACCAGTTCTTCCTGATGCCGAATGAACTGGACAGCATTCTGCAGATGCGAAATGCCAGGGATGTACAGCCTGCAGCTAAACTGCGCACTGTCGACAATATCTTCTTCCTCCCTGCCCTCATGTTCCAGTCTCTGCCGACTGTCATCGCGGCCATCTTAAATGTGGTGCTTTTCCCGTTCGCTATCGGGAAGGAGGTCGTTGGAAGGAGAAGCGAAAAGAAGAGATACAGAGGAATCGAAGGCACAGGAACAAGTGTTCTCGACCAGCGCAGAGACTATGTCCGGGAGAAGCTCAACAACGTCCTTATGGAAATACTAAAGAAGGAACATTACTACGACATCATCAGAGAATGCTTTCAGCCTACAGTGGACCTTGATGAGCTGGTCAAGCTCATCCCGGAGATCAAAACGTACCTGCAGAGTCAGATCACGCTAATTGAAGAAAACCAGTTCCCTCTGCTCAAGGACCAGCTAATCGGTAGACTAGCCGACGTGCGTCTGTTTGAAGCCACAGAAGTGCGGTCATATTCTCTTCAGGTCCCAGACGACATTTCCTGGAACGACAGGTATGTGCAGATATAACGGCCATTTCAAAGACAAAGGCTTCATGAATTGATTTACTTAGGTAACTTTTACATGCGTAAAGGTTACTTTCTTTACCAATGTACTAAGCTATTGGTTTCATGATCAATAGATAGCTAAATGGAAAAATTAAACAGATATGCAAATAAATGAAAATATCCATTAGAGGATGATGATGACAATGATGACATGATGACGATGGCGACGACGTTGATTATGATGTTACAAATGTACAGAATGTTCACAAAATGCCGCACGTGTAATTTAACTTCTATTTTCCTTCTCTTACAGTGATTTCATAGGAGAAGGATCTTTCAGCAGAGTCTACAAAGCCACAATAACGACGAGGGACGGACCTACTGAAGAAGTGGCCGTCAAAGTTCCGAAGATAGCTTTAGAGGCCAACATCATGGATTATCTCCGGGAAGAAGAGATTCTTACGTATGTACCATAAAACCATTTTTTCCCTAAAGCTTTACCGTTGTTTTTCACACAGAATGAAGATTTACCCAAATTTTTCGACTGAAAAGAACCTCTGTTTGCCAAGGAATGGAAAAAACACTTTTGTAACGTCATGCTATACAGAGAGAACACGTGATTCAGAGAGCCATGGATCATAATCATCTGGTTGTTTATAGTGCCCCCCGTCTCTGATCCGTTAATTATATAGGAAGTTTATTTGCAAGTTCTTGCCCGAGGGCTAATTGCAACATGAAACATACAGAAAATATAATAAACATGTATAAAATGAAATACTTTGGTATAGATAACAATGGTGACAAGTGTAAACGAGTGACTATTCTATCAATGGTATGGACTGCTGAGAGCTACAATCTACGTATTTAGGGTTTGACTTCTTTTCTGGAAGCAGTGGAAGACGAAGTGTCCCACTTTTTCTATGATGCGTGGGATATGTGACGTTAACAGCGTTATAGTTTTGTTTTCGTCGGTTAGCGTTTGGAAATTTTTGTGGAATTTGCATGCCTCTTCAAATAACTCATTTCTTTCCTGATCGTTAGAGAGGCAGTTAGAAATAAAATGTATTTCGTCTTCCACCGGTTTTGCCATACAATGGTTACAGGTTCTTTTGCCCACAGGTAGCTTTTTGTACCGCCCTCTCTCAATTTCAAGGGGGTGGGCGCTAATTCTAAGTTTGCACATTGCCGATCTGACCTCGAATTTATCTAGTAACGTTAAATAAGTTTCCATTGAGTATCCCTTCTTTAGTTTCTTGAAAAATCTTAACTTACCATTATCTGTGGACAGTCTATGAGAAAATGTCTGGATATATATATCTTCTAACCTTTTTCTTAACGATGTACATATATGCTTATTGTCTAGCTGTGAATTCATAGAGTTCCATAGGTAAGAGTAACCAGTATTGTCTAGAATTTCCTTTACGTGTTGTAACCAGTATTTCTTACGGCTGTTATTCGGTATAGATTGCTGACAGAGTAAAGCGTCTACTTGTAAGGGATGTGTTGAGAAGTCCAACTGTTTGAGGCGCAGCCAATACTTAACTGTACGTATGGATATATCTATGTCTATTGGGTACATTTCAAGCTCTGCTCTACTAGCTATGTTACTTGAATTTCTATGTACACCGAGAACATTTTTACAAAAACGGTTAATACGCAAGCCGTGTGTCTTACCTGTATGGGGTGAAGTCAAAGCAACACACAACTAACAGTATTAACTTTAAACTTAATTACCTGCATGTATGCAGGTATGGTTTTGATGCTGGTGGAAACTTTTCGGTAGCCGGGGATGTAGGGCGCTGTATCTCGTGAACGGATGGTGCGAGCACGACGATTTTTGGTACGTGGGTTGGGGGTGGTAGCCTGACACTCAGGTGTGATTTTGGGCCTCCTGGCACTTGACCTTGACATTGAAGGTGGCATTTTTGGTGTTTTTGGGGCACTTTTGGCGCTGTGTGTCCGGAACGATACGCGCGATTGCGACGATTTTTGGTGCATGGGTGGTGGGTTGTTGCCTGTTGCCTAGGATTGACTTTGGGCCTTGTCGCGTTTGAACTTGACCCGGCAGGTCGAATTTTGTGTCCGGGAGGGGTGTTTCCGGAGTTATATCTTCTGAACGGCTGGTGCTGGCGCGATGATATTTGGCACATGTGTCGGCGGTGGCTGAATAATGCTCAATTTTGATTTTGGCGCCCTTGGTGCTTGAACTTGACATTTTAGGTTACCTTTTGTGCGGGCACGGGGCGTGCGCTGTATCTCCGGAACGCAAGGTGCCATTGTGTTGCCATTTGGTACGTGAGTTGTTTGTGGTGTCCTGGTGGTCAGGTTTGATTTTGGGCCTCCTAGTGCTTGAACTTGATACTGTATAGGTTGACCCTGTTTTAGTGTGGTTGGGGCATCCTCCCAATATCTGCTTGGTTTTAAAAACAGATTATGGTTGGGTGTAGAACCATCATCTGGCCTGGGCCACCTTCAATGTATCAGGTTACTTAGTGGCACTGACAGTTTGCCAGATGACGGGAGTGTGCCAGATTATATATCTGTTGGTCAGGTATAATTGGAGTTTGCTTATTACTCTTTGTGGTGTTTCTAGAGCTGTATAGTACTGAGTTTTAAGTTCCGGTACAAGTTCCTTTACCCTGTTGGCAATCATGGTTGAACTTGAACTTAAACAGAAGAAGATACAATTTTCTAATGTGGAGGAGAACTGTATAGAGTGTGGGCATAAGAGAAAGGTATGTGTATGATTTGTCCTGTGTTTCTTTTTGTTTCTTTGGTAATGCCATTTCCATACTGTATACAGGTAATTTGTTGTTTTGGGCTAGTCATATTCGCTTGGTTTTTGGGCCTGCTTAATCTATGGTACAGGCAGGGTTAAGTGGTGGAGGCTTAGCTTTGTTCTGTTTTAAATTCAGTATCGTTTGCTGCATTTTGTCGCGGCAAATATATGATGAAATTCCCCTTCTAAGCAACTGCTCATTGGTTTGTGGGGATGTTTGCTGGGTGTTTGCTTTGACTACAACAGCTTCTGAACTTTTCAAAGCTTCCATTGCCAGCAGCTTGCCATCTATAAATGGGATTGACAAGGACATTTTTCATAGTAAATTATGCTGTTAAATTTGGCTTAGATACTACAGGAGATTTAGGTTTGGGTTGGATGGATTGAATGAAAATATCATACCACCCTGGGGACTAACTGTTGCTGCTGCATGGGGGCTACCACTATTCATGTTGTCTAATGTCTATGGAACTACAGATAAAAGTATCATTGGTCAAATTATGTGAGTAACATTCCGATGTCAAGTGAATAACACCCCAGAAATAAATCTTTAATGAATATCATTGGAAGAACACAAACCAAGGAGACTTAGCAGCTGCATTAGGTCAGTACATTGAAATAGGAAGATATTAGTATATCATGTGACAGAGTAACTACATGTGCATGGGCCATCTGAGACAAAAAAAGGTAGCGTCTCAACAACTTCAAAGTACTGTGGTTGGTTACATACTTAAGAAATCCAAAATAAGTAATGTTCATCCCTGTCCAAACTTACAAATTCAGAAAATGGAATTTCAGAGTCAGACTTTTGCATGGTGCACAACCAACACAGTAAAAAGCTCATTTTTCCAACCACGTACCACAGACAAAAAGGCAAAAATACACAATAGGTCTACAGAAACCCAATACATTTCATGCAGGCCTGAGGTCTACGAACTCTTGTTTTATTCTGTAATAAATAAATAAATAAATAGATATGAAAATAAACGCGACCGGTAAACAGTTATGATGTTCATATATGTGCATTCTGTCAAATACATAGATTGCAGCATTTGCAACTTGAAACCATTATTCTCAACGAAACACAACTTGTGACTTAACCTGTACGTGCACTAATTTTTTTAGTGAAATGAAGGCTGGCTGCATCGTCAAGTTCTTTGGAACCGCCATTGACAAACGTACCGACCTAGTGCAGCTGGTGATGGTGTTTGAGCGGTGTAAGTGTACACTGAGGGAGGAACTCTTACAGAGGCCGATACCTGCCCCTGCCGACTGCACGCAGAATGAGAGACCCCAGGTGAAAATCAAGCTTGTTTCATGATACTTTTATATGTGTTCTCTTCTGTTAATCTCATATGATATAAGATCTTTAACCTTCGAAGCTCATATAATCCGAGACCTTAATAAAGGTTAAAACTTCCATACTTAAATTGCACTGTAGCGATACAAGAAACCCCTCCCTTCTGAAATTACTGTGGTATATCTATTGGATAGTTAGTCAGCGGTCCCTGACCAATAACCTCTTTTGGTAGGGAGGGAATTAGGATTGATTGACTGACACCTGTAATGGGTAATATGACTGAATCTGTTTTATCTAAGCACTTATGTATTACATCAAACACATTCAATTTGACGTTGTTTGTCGGTATCATACTGTTTGGGGTGTGGTTAGTCTGTTATCCGTATGTGTAATTCTGTTTTACAGGCCATGCTATTTGCTGCCGACATGGGGAAACAAACTGCGCATGCTTTGCGCTATCTCCATGGCAACGACATCGTTCACAGGGACCTAAAGCTGGACAACATTTTTGTAAGAAAGTTTAATGAATATATTGAAATCAAATACATACAGGAGTTTGTGATACTGGCTCAGAATCAGTCACTAATAGTGACAATAGTGGACTGAGCAGTGAAGGAACAATTGAATGAACAATGAATTTGATTTTGAAATGAACAGAGACACAGTAAAATTGAACTTGAGTGCTGATGACATCACCAGCCAGAAAACATTTCCTCAAATTCAAAACCTTTTTTTCTCCCTCTTTTGCAGAAACCATCCTGTACCTGTGACTAAAGTAAAATAATAATAGCTTTATTGCACAACAATTGTACGGGGCACAAAGTATGGCATCTACATAACTACAGTTCTATAACTTAACGCTTATCTAACTAATACAGAAGTTGTAGTATGGGATAAGTTTCTTACAATCATTGGAGGAATTTCTAATGTCTAAACCTTCTTTGATATATTTTCCTATATCTGTCATGCAGGGATTGTCACATGTCATGATGTATTTAAATTTGCACTTCAGGTCCATTGAGATAAATCCTTGTGTATAAGATGACAACCTTGTGTACAGAGTATTTCTTACATCAGAATATTTGGGACATACAACCATAAAGTGATATTCGTCTTCAATTAGCTCTGGACAGAATGGACAAACCCTCTGGTCGATAGGGATTTAAAAGGACCACCGACCCAGTCTGCCCACAGTGATGTGACTCCTCCTCACCTGCGACCTGTACCACACCATGCACGCAGTACAGGATAGACAGCTTCACACCCGGACATTTTTATTACAGACAATTAGAATTATGCAAATTCTAAATCTTTCAACAGTCAGATGTGCAATATTTTTCCTTTGAAAAGTTCTCAAATAAGAAATACAATTTTCCTCAAACTTTAGTCAAAGCAAGGAGGTTAAGTGTTAAGGAATGCAGTTTTGCCAATGATATTTAGGAAAAATTGACAACCAAGCTTCGCTGCATAGTGTTATAAAAAGTTTTGTAACAATCAAGAAACCAATCCTGTCAGCTCCACGATGAATTCCAAACTTCCCAAGAGTTTCCGGACGGTGATTCTCTGCTCGTTAGCAAACTTCATTAACCAGGCGGACCGTACCATCATGCCGATCGCGCTGGTGCCGATGAGTAACGAGTTTGACTGGAACCTGCAGGCTCAGGGCTGGATCCTCAGCAGCTTCGCTTTCGGGTACATCAGCAGTCAGGTAAGGGCCACGAGGAAGCCTGGAGACAGGCTAACAGTGTAGACTGGAACCTGCAGGCTGCAGGCTCAGGGCTGGATCCTGAGTTCCTTTGCTTTTGGGTACATCAGTAGTCAGGTAAGGGCCATGGAGAAGCCTGGAGCTAACCTAACAGTAGTCAAGTAAGAGCCACAGGAGAGCCTATAGCTGGGCTAACTTCTCTAGCGATTTGTTTCCAAACTGCAGCGTCAAACTTGCGAACAAAGCCCCACGCTGGTCCGTTGCTCGGTTTAACCAATCCATTCCAACTGTTGCGCTATCTTGTTCTATTTTATCGGAAGGAACTTTCAAACCGTATCCTGTCAATAATTTGTCGCTGAAAAGTGGCTTGGTAAAGCTGTTTATATTACAAATACGTTCAGTTTGGAATATTTTACTACTACTAGCGCCATATTGAATCTTTTGCCGTCGAAATCCAGCACTAGTAAATCGTCCAACTTCACCAGCGGCGAGCTGACTGATATTTTTCTTTTTTGATGATGGAATATCTTTGGGTATTTTGACCATAAGATGGACAAAACTATACTGAAAATCCTGTTGGTTTTGAGTCAGGCAACGAATTGGTATTGTTAAAACGTGCTAATGTAATAACAATTGAAACAAGCGGCAGGTAACGCATATGAATAGCGACGTTGACACAGGGGAGACATCGTAACATAAACATTACTACGGCCCGCCTTTTAGATTTTCAACCAATCACGGACAGTTTCCAATGGAGAAAACAGTGATTGACATCTAATTATCATCAATATTCATGTCCCACAAGTGGGGATTTCTCATGCCCTTTTGGACCATCGTGCCCCCCTCCCCACCTGTTGTCCCAACAATGCGATGATAAAAGAAGAATATTAGAGGATTACTGTCAGCTTCGGAAACTTTCGTGCAAGCTACACACTGATGGTCTGAAGATCGAAATATTCTATTGTAGAAAAGATATTGCCGCGCTCAGATGTTCCCGCAATGCAACGTGGAAGAAAAGCCCTAGAGGTCGTTGAATTTGATTGGAGCGCCCCCCTCCCATCGAAGCAAATTTATAACCCAACGTCGCAAATGTAGCCCACGACACGATGGGAGAGGCACTGAAGAGTGTATGTTTGTTTCCTGCAGACATTTGGAACAATTCTGGATTTCATGTTTTGCCGTAAATAATCAATATATTTATACGAAACTGCATGTGTTGAAACAAGGAGGTTGAAAGAGGCCGGCAAAAGTGGACCACACATTAGCGGCCTCTAGCGATAATGTTCCAAAGTGCAGCGTCAAACATGCTTTAGAGATCGTTGACCGTGTCAAAGAGTATTTTGGCTAAACTACATACATGTAGCCCGTGACACGACTGGACAGACAAAATTGAGTACCAGTTCCGTTTCTTGTAAGCTAAACGTAGCCATTAAAGATAGGAATCAACCTACAGAGACAAGAATTGACCCACACACCACTGGGCGTGTTGAACCCTCCCGCCAAAATATATAGACCACACACCAGCGCCCTCTAGCGATACTGTCCTGCTCTGCAGTATCGACATGCCCTTTGTCAAACAAATCTATGTGATCATCAATAAATATGCATGACTTCCTCAATACCCCACACATACGATGCAAGGGTATGAACGTTATACAAGATGTATCAAAGCTTAAAGTTATTCAAGAAATTACGAATCTGTCCTTGTTCAGATGCAATATTAGATCATGTCACCAGGCAGAAATGCCAGACTTCAGCCCCTTACCCATACTGCTTTGTCCTTTCCAGTCCCCCAGATAACAGTAGCAGGGCTGTAGATGTATGGTACTATGACAACAATGCATTGGAAGTCACAGACAAACAGACATACAGATGAACACACACACTTACACATACAGACACACAATAGGAAGCACATATGCACTCACAGGCAGAAAGGCAATGCACAACAAATTAAGACAGCACAGAATATTTCATTTTTCAAACTTTTTAATTTGTTCTTCAAGTTTGCAAAAGTTGTCCAACTTCTTTGCAAAGTACAAAGTAAGTTTAGAAAGTTATACGTTTCTCTTTATAAAATCATTTTTTAACTTTAAAAAAATATATATTTATCAACATTCCTGAGTAGGAACAATATTAAGAACAAAAAAGATATCATAATATCTTAGCTTTTCTCTCCATTAGATATATTACATCATCTTGATCATATAAATAGTTTCAATGCTTGACTGCAACCCTGTATTTAACTGTGCATTTCCCAGGTACTTAAAAACTCCAACAAAACATCAAATATAACTGCCAGGCTTTAATACACTTCTTATAATATGTACTTCTTTAAAATGAAGAAAAAATAAAATGATAGCAACAATTTTTGTAGTAATTTCTTATTACTACCTGAAAATGTTATGTCAGCTGTATAAAACTAAAATTATCACATTGCTCTCTGATTGTAAGAAGTATATACTGTAACATATCTTGTAACATAACCAACATGAACCAAAACTAACACAACCAACTAACAAATGTCTGAGTGTGAAGTCTTTAAAAACAACAGCTTCAGACTTCAGCAAAATGTAAAAAGATAAGGCAGCAATGGTCAGCTGCCTTTAACTTAAATGGTGAACATAATAACAATTGGTTAGAACTGTATGTACTTCATCCCATAGGATGCCATGTACTCATTCCTAAAAGTGTTTAATTTCTTTTCCGCAGGGGAAACTTAAAATCATGTGCTTTTGCCAAATATGCAGAGGAAACAAAATGGTCCAGCATTGACCAGCAATCAAGAAAACTGGTGCATGTTTTTTTTTTTCAAAAAAGAAATAAATTTTTCTTTTCATGCTGACAACTTTTAAAAGAGTTCTTAACCTCAATATGCTTTTCAGTTTAACTCAACAAGCTTTGCAATTGCAAGGCTTGAGTCTGTTTTTTTACTTCTCCATTTTTCCTTTCAGTCTTCTTGAAGCTTGGCTGAACAGAATATGTTAACTGTGCTTTTTTTTTGCTTTCAATTTTGCTTATTTTTGTCATAATTTTGTTGTTTCTCAACCAGGTGTTTGCCTATGTCCTGCTCCTGGGTTAAACAGAATTATCTCACACTTCCAGTGTGCTCAGTTTCATGTCCCTTTTTTTCATCATGACTTTTTGTTTTCCATATTTTAATACTTGCAGCCACACAAGCATTGTATGATGACTTTGTACAGCTCCTGTGCTGTACCTTTTTCATTTGTCTTCATGTTTTCTTCAGTTTTGCTGATTTTGCTTTTCTGTCAAGTTCACCTGGACCCGCAGTTTTCTACTTGCATTTAGGTTTATTTTGACATTAGTTGTTGTTCTTTCTCAATGTTATTTGCTCGTGTTCTGCTTGCTTTTTTTGTTTGAGTTTTTCATTTTCCGAAATGCTTTCCTTCCTCACCTGCAGCCGCAGGTCTCCACGCGCATGTTGGGGTACGGCTTCCCAACGATCTTGTCCCCGTGCTTCTCCAGTGTGCTCTTGAAATTTCAATTGTTTATCATCATGATTTTGGTTTACCATATTCACTTGCAGTCAGAAATTTCTCGCAGTTCCTGTGCTGCACCTTTTTCATCTGTTTTCTTGTTTTTCCTATTCCTGCTATGGATAGTGAGTGAGTTCACCTACAGCCGCAGGTCTCCACGCGCATGTTGGGGTACGGCTTCACCACGATGTTGTCTCCGTGCTGCTCCATGACGGAGATCGCAGAGTATGCCAGCGGGACGCAGCAGGGCGCGGGAACTTCGTGGGGGGTCCTCTCGTGCAGCAGCGACATCAGCATGGCGTGGTTCGTCGCGTTCATGTGCGTCGGGAATGGCCGGGTGCAGGCGCTGCCGCAGCGGTACGCGTTAAACCGCGGGGGCTGCAGGATGAACTCCGGCAGGATGATGTCATCAAATACCCCGTGGTAGTCATGGCGATGACACTCTCCGACCTGCCTGCGACCTCTGCCCTCTGAACCTGTGTCATTGTGTCGTGACTGCTTCCTCCCGCGATACGCCAGCCAGTCTCTCAGCAGCTCAGGACCCCGGGGCTTTTCTTCGCCAGACGTGTCGTGCCCGGTATTGTTGCCTAGCAACACCCGCTGCAGCACGGCAAGAGACGCGGCGCGGTCCTGCAGAGGTCGCAGAGATGACCTTGACCTTCCCTCCTTCCACGTTTGTCTCGGCTAAAGCAACACAAACACACAAACACATCATACGCTATTCAGTATCATACATATCAAAATTGTTTGCATGATGTATATCAAAGCTTAGCTACAGATGTAGAAAAAAACAATAATACACATCTAACCACACAAGTAAGTAACCACACTCAAAGTGTTTGCCTTTTGCGGTGACCAATATTGTTCTATGGTATAGGCAGGAATGTCTCCAGCTTTAACATTTTTTCAGTCCCCCTCATAATGTTTGGGAGCCCACGTTGTTGTTTTGTTGTTGTTGACAGTACTGCATATAGGTGTCTTTTTATACATACTTGAAGATCCTGAACAACTAATCTCCAAGCAGATCCTACAACGGCATAAGATAGTACCAAGCTGGCCAAGGAGTGTAGTCAGCCAAGAGGTGTCCATTTGCCATGTAGAATCTGCCCCCCAGTCGGCTAGAACAAAGGCTATTAACATCCAATTGTTTCCCAATCAAACTGTGCTTGCAGTGTAGGTGCTAATTGCCCTCCTTCCTGTTTGGTGCTAACTTCCAACTGGGACATGTGCTGGTTACTGACTTTGTCCCAGTGTAAGTCGCTCGTAAAATCATTAGCACATGGCCACAGGGAGGGGCAGCAACACCATTGTTGAATAGAAATGCTCCTCCCTTTTTCAGTGGAGGCAGATCCCCGGTAGCAAAACACACCAGAGGCGGTGGCAGCAAATTTCGTTTTGGGGGGGGGGGCGAACTTTTAC
The DNA here is from genome assembly GCA_019207045.1 of Branchiostoma floridae x Branchiostoma belcheri. Classification (NCBI taxonomy): domain Eukaryota; kingdom Metazoa; phylum Chordata; class Leptocardii; order Amphioxiformes; family Branchiostomatidae; genus Branchiostoma; species Branchiostoma floridae x Branchiostoma belcheri. Next base: position 18,738,518 of record CM033037.1, on the reverse strand, counting down.
TGACAGAAGTTTGCGGCACATGTACGAGGGTCGGCCAAAGACGCGAGCCGTCACAAGGGAACTCTGGCAAAATTTTGAAATCGGGACTCTCTGAAACGTCATTTCTTGCGTTTTCTGGCGTAAACCTTGCCGTTAGCGTGATTTAATGAAATTTCCATCATCAAAAAAATACACAAGGTTTCAGCTTGATTATTTGGGGGGGGGGGGGGCACGCCCCCCCCCCCCCAACATATTTTCCGGGGGGGGGCGGACCCCGGTGCCGCGGCCACTGCACACTCCTAAGCCGGCTTCACTCCTCTGGCAGCTTTTGATACTGTCTTATGCTACAGTAGGATCTGCTTGGAGATCCTGAACAACAAGGCTTTACCTGTGCCATTTGACTTCTTACCGTTTGTCTGGGCTCGGTTCCGGAGCGATCCGGAAACACGTCTTCCTTCCTCTCTCCCTCCCGCACGTACGCGGCGAGCAAGGTCGCCTCTCGCCTCGTGTCAAGGAGCCGCTTCGTGATGCGCTGGCCCACCTGCAGCCCGGTCGCCATGGAGACGACGGTGAGGCGGAGGCTGTGCTTGAGGCGGGAGGAGGAGCGCCACGTCTGGACCAGGCGGGAGATGTTGAAGATGACCCACGGAGCCCTCTCGTTACCGAACACCGTCTGGGGAGGGCGAACAGCAGCGCTTGGATTCAGATTGGATCTGAGTACAGTAGAAGCCGCTTAATTGCCTATTTGCCAGTAAATTTCGTGCAATTATCCGACTGGTGCAATAATGTGAAGTTATCTAGCTGGATCGCGCTGGTTTGGGATTTAGGATTTCCGTGCAATTAACAGAAGTGTGCGTTAATCCGGTGTGCAATTAAATGGCTTCTACTGTACAATTGCTTCAGTTAGACAAATGACAATTAAGTTGAAATACTACATCTCGAGGGTGTCAAAGATGCTCAATTAAGCCAGCATCAAAACATTGCATCTTTCAGACCATAATATTAGAAAACTCCCACCACAACTCACCTGAAGAAGTTGAGAAAAAAAGTTTCCAGGTCTGCTGCTGAAATCATGTTTTCTCTCTTGAAACCACAGAGCAGAGCATTCACAACATCACAGACATTCGAACATGAAATTTGAGAACCTACAGAAAATTCCATGGAATGACCTTGACAGTAGAACTGACCTTGCTGGTGAGGTGGCGATGTGTCCTGACCCCTGACCTCTGTACGACCTTCAGCAGGACCAGGCGGTACGGCGGCTGCAGCGTGCCCCTCCTCACCGCCTTCTGGAAGGTCGTGCTGAAGGTCAGCACCTGGTGCAGCTCCGACTCACGGATGACGTTGACCTTGGAGACATGGCAGTTGACCTTGAACTTGAAGTTCCCCATGCCTCTTCTCCAGTTAACTGTATGAAAGAAAGAGCCTCTGAGTTCTTCTTGCTAACTTTTTTTTCTTTTTCCTTAAATAGGGCTCCACGGGAGAAATTACTGCACAGGAAGGTACTCTAATGGGTATACTGAGTTTATGTGGAATTTTATCTGAAGAAATTACCAATTACAGATAAAGAATTGACAAGGACTCCAATATTCCCAGAGTTTTATATAAAACAACATTTTTGCAGACATTGATGGCTTCATAGTAGATGTTTTGGTTACACTGCACAGATCTGATTGGTCCAATCTCACACAGTAATAAAGGAAGAAAAACTATTTCAAACTTCTCAACTATTTTACTATAAAAAGGACCAGTCTAGCTGGCGTTTATAAGTCTTTGGAAAAATGTTGTGTTGCCTGTTTCAGTCCTGAAAAAAAAAAATTAGGGTCAGTAGGTAGGAATTATCTTTTTTTTCTTGTAACTTTTTTAGGTTGGCCAAAACTCTAGTGATAAACGTTACATATTACAATAGAGTTCAACAAAGTAATCTGAAATGCATGAAGACACTTGTCTTTCAATGTCAAAATTTAATTTTGTGCATAATACATCTTTCATTAGATAAGACAAGCAGTGTCTCTACTTCAATAGAAAGCGGGCTGAATAAAAAGGATTAGCTACTTGTGACTGACTTAACTGTCCATGGCCTAAAAAAGTCTAGGGTAGGAATGGAAGCAGGGAAGGCAACATTTTCCCCTAGGTCCTAGATAAACGTGTACATGTAGTTATATCAACCATAACATATATGCCGAGCATTATCTGACACGTGCACGTGCAAGACACCGCCGAAATCCTAACACTGGAGTGAGAAATTTTGAAGCTGGACATTACTGGAACAAGGTCTATACCCAGCTGCCAGTTACTCCGCCACGTCAGGTACCGCATGTACAGGTGAACCACGGGCGGGCCGGGGCGCGACCTGCGCCGAGGGCACCGCGGCCTCCTCCCGGTACCACCCCGTACGCAACGGCCTCGGACACAGGCACCCTCAACAGCTTTGTGTGCGCGGCTGGCTGTACGCTGAGCCCGTGTGTGCTCCGTCTCTGCTCCTGGGTTTACACCGAGACGACTGTCCACACTCCTCGGCGCTCCCGTCGCCTCGTCCCGAGGATAACTCGTGTTCCGCCCGGTGTTTCCAACCACTATCTCCACCGCAGTTCTTTCACTTCCCTCCACGCTTTCTGCCCTTTTCGCCCGTCTTGCTTGTGTCCCAGACATCTTTAAGGCTTGAGAAGCAGCAAACATAAGGAGAACCAACACAAACGTCTTCACAAATCTCGCCATGTTGGAGAGTCTCTGGACGGGAGAGTGAAACTTTCCAAGTGTGAGAAAAAACCGCCACGCCTACCAAACACTGCAACAGTCCAGGCCGCCAAGTTTCACAAATCTCCTGTTTTTCACAACTTTCAGGTCAGCTTTAGACTTTGTAGTCTAACATATCGACTCTTCGTAAGGGGAAAGACCAAAAGCAAAACGTTTTGAAGAAGTTCTGTACGTCGCGGTTTCTCCTTGTGACGAGTTCACCATCCCAACGTTCGATGAGAAAGTAAATACAATGGCGCCGGTCTTGTGTGTTGTGCGCGTTCACACGCAAAGCAGGGCTCCGATAGGGCTGTGTCAAATTATTTATCGTTTGCTGTATTCCAACGTGAAATTGTAGAAGTTTTACAGACGTTAGCGCTGTGTGGCTAGAAAATGTAAGCATCTGAGCATTTTAGGATACAATTTGAGTAACATATATCCGAGAAAAAAAGATACATTGTGACTCAAAACGCACAGAATATTATCTACATTTTGTTTATTGTTTATATATAAAACAAGCAATTGCATTGTAGCTGCCTCATCATGAATTTTCGGCACGTTTTGTTTTCTGTCACTCAAGGGAATGACGTTTTGTATTGTGATTGGTCGAAAGTTTGAATCTGATCGGGGCTTAGTTTTTGCGGGAAATTACAAACACGCGTTAGGCTAAGTTGTGTTAGCAAGAGCATTCTTCTTTTTTTTTAGGCTACCAACTTTAACTTGCTGAATATTATGTACCCTATACCTGTAAGACTATACAACAATATTATCTACTACTACTGTTTTCGATAAGTGTGGTGGGTTCTTGTACGCGCTCTCCTCTAAATAACGTCCTATCCGAGGGACGATCCTTATACCCCCCTCACATTTTCCGCGATTCGATCGGACGACGAGTCTGCGAGCTCTACATTACGAGGAGGCATGACCCTGCTGCCGACGAAGAAATGGCAGAGTTCCCCCCTTCCCGTCAGGGTCATGGTGGAACGTTTTTCAATGTTCATGATATTGAAAATGCGACAACATTCACACAATGGATCAAAAGCGCCCTCCTAACGACCAGAAATATATTGCAGGCAGGAAACAGGCGGACACACTGACAAAAATCGCATATGACAAAAATGTCCAGAACATTTCATATTCATACACGAATGAGCAGTAAAATGTAACGCTTTGACAACAGTATATGTCGTTCCTAAACACATTACTACAAGTGTGTAAGCCATATGAAAAGAGGTACGATTTTAGTGGCTCAAAAGCCTCTCCTAACGACCAGAAATATATTGCAGGTGAAAATGCTAGTACTGGTAACATTCAATACATGTAACGTAATATTTAGCACATCGCAGTGGTGTTCGCGTGTATAAGAAGGATATCCCGTATTTAGTTCGCGTATAGTTGTGTCCAAACAAAAGTCGACTGAATCATTAATTTGTATTACCGAAATTCACGTCAAAGTTCATTATATATTTTGTTTTGACCTATCAATAAATGTGTTTTCATGGCAATATGAATCATTTCCTTTAGATTCATGCTTTTTTCTGATGGTATTAGTGCCTTTATTCTATTTCTTTTTCCAGTTTGAATGGCTTTGATTGCAATAAAAAGAAGAAGACAGTCGAATGCTACATGTACGTCCATTGTTCTGATGCAATGCTGGGGCACAACCCGCCGTACGTGCAATTTGTCCGTACGTTTTTTGTGGAGGCCACGTCCGCCACGTATTCCTGAAAACGTTCAGGCTGTACATGGCAGGTGCGTCGACCGCACTGGCACGTACGGAGGGCGAATCCGCAGCCCGGACGCAGAGAAAGTTCTGCATGCACTCAAATTTCTACGGCGTGTCTGTGTGCTCCCAAATCCGTGGGAATCGCCACGTGTTCGTACGGAGACGGTACTTACCACTTACGGATACCAAAAGTCCCAGTGAGATATCGGCCCATGGGACCCTCCCCGCCTAATGATGACACGATCTGACAGTCATTAGAGGTGTCTGGTGGTTTGTCTGTTGAGTGTTAGGCCATATTAATTCAATTCTAAGTATGACATCCCCGCGCGTATCAATTCTCATCCGTTTAAAAAAAAAAGGTTTTGACCATACTGGACTCCGAACAGGATTACCTTCTAAGGGGAGAAATGAAGCAATTTACATCAGAACCCATCAACCTTCCCTCAACCGGGACGGGGGCGATATAGGCGACCAATCACTTTTGACCCATTGCTGACGTCACACACCCGGTCTGCACTACACGAAAAAGCGAATATCCGGGTCGAATACTCCTGTATATAAACCCAGATATTCAAAATATGTGGCCGATAACGGGTATATGCCGTCCGCACACTTGGTATAGACGGACCTGAATATGACCCGGAGATTCACAACAATTAGTGTGCGGGACATATGGAGGCCGATAATGCCTGCATATGTGCCTGGCCATCCCGGTGCATGTCCCGCCCATGTCCGCTCATCCGACCCAAATTTCCTGCATATGCCTGCCTATTCGGGACATGCACCCTTGTTAGCACCTAATTATCACCTAATTATCTCACCTAGGCCTCGGCTAGAGCGGCTTCATTATACCCTTTGTCATTGAAAGCAGCTTTGTTTTACTACCCTGCCCTACCTAGGATCCCCCCTCCCTGTAGTGTGTTTATTTTGCTTTTATTCTTTCTGAATGGTGAATGAATTTTCTTTATTTTTTTCAAAGTATTTCTGGGCAGTAGACTGTCCTGACGATTTCCTCCATATGTGCTAGGAATGACGCTCCTTTTACGTCTTGTGAAGTTCTGCATTCCCGCTATCATACATTCTGTTGTCCACCCGTCTTCTGCACAGACTTTTGTTAGTCAGGAGCACAGCTGCAGCAAAATTTCTAAACGTGGACGTGAAGATTTGTGGTGACCATTAATCCATCGCGACACGGGTGGGCAGCCTCCACTGTCCACGGGGCCGAAGCAGAAATCACCCGAGCCAACCACAGCCTCCGGCAGCAACTTTTAAGCCAGCCCTACATGGCGACGTGTGACGTAGTCTCAAACCGTTCGCAAAATCACAACCGGGCATGTCGGTCGTACCCCACCGTACTCTACAGAGCCTGCCCGCGCGCGAGGCTGGATACTAGCTATAAAATTACAGTTGTTTAAAACTCCAAGCAGAATCCAATCCTTCAGCGTAGGCAGTTCAAATTCCACGCGGCAAGATGTTGTTTAGTCTCGAGGTCGTATCATCCTGTGTTCACTGACGTTGTCTGCCGTGCATGCAGATATCCAGCTATCGGGCGCGGGATCCGTTGCGTAAAAGCGCAACCTCACAGAAAGAAGTCTAGCTCTGAAATGCCAACTGTAGAATTTGAAAATGCTGACATGTGTGTTGATTGGTCCTTATTTTCAAACACCTACATGCTGTGTGAAATACAATTGGCTAGTTCTGATGGGTATTTGCATACAGACAGACACAATAGGTCGGGAGGTCCACTGTAGCTAACTTCAGCTTTTGTCACCTGGCCAGTTCACAGTCAAACAATACCCACAAGGAACTAGGTGAAAATGTGTTACTGTAATTGTTAATGATTTCATACATCAGTCTGGTAACAAACATATTGTTTTTGCAACAAGCATTATCCACAAGGATAAAAACGAATGAATGCTTCCAATGCGAGCGTGGGTATATCATATACGCCATGTTTTCTTTTGTTTCAAAAGCACAACATTGGTCTTTAGACTGAAGCGGCCGTTTCATTGATAAGCTTAGGGCGTAAAATGACTACCCCACCATAGAATGGTGGAGAATGTTATCATCAAACGTGTTAGATTTTACTTATAATGTCCATTTCGTGTAGTTCAATCTAGGCAACAAACTGCCGCAGCAAAAAAAACGAATATTAAAATTGAGCGTGGGTAAGCCATGTATTCTTTTGTGTCAAAAGCTTAAAAAAAAGTAAAATTAGTTGATTAGCTAAAAACGTAAAACCGAAGCTTAAGAATATAATAATACCAAACGCTGGTATACGACGCCCTCAAAGTTATTTTTAGTGTTCGTTCTAGGTAACAATTCATTGGAAAACGATGATACACGCCATTCGTGCGTAGGCCTTTCTTTGTTCTTGTAAAACAATGCATTCGTTTATATCAGGCGTTTGTGAGTTTTGTTGACTGAAAATGCCAGACAAGTCAATACACATCCGCTTGGAGAGTACTTTTATGTAAAGCGGATGTCCTTTACCAATCTTACTCAAACCTATTCTTATGACAAAGCATCATTACGTCTATCAATTCACACACAAGATGGTCTCTTGTTTGGCATTACTCAAGACACGAGACGTGAGCAGGGGCCGCATATCCCCATACATGTCTAATTACCGGATGTGCAGGCATAAGCGGTAATATGCAGGACCCGCGCTTGTCATAACAGGATATGACTGCACATGCCCCGTATACACCAGATTTCACGGGACATATGCAACCCCAAAAACGACCGGATATTCAAGTTTTCGTGTAGTGCTGGTTCCAGATATTCGTCCCCGTTCTTTTGGCTGGCTCGAAAGTTTTTGACATGTCAAAAACTGTCGAGGTGCATTCGAAGTGTAGAAATATCGAATGGCATTCCAAGTGGATTCTAACTATTCTAACTGCAGTCTGACCGCATTCTGTGGCATTCCAACATTACTCGAAACGTTCTTATCTCATTCGATGGAGAACCGAAACGGCAAGCCGCTTCGAATCCTTCCCGAATGTGGCCAAAAGAAGATCTCGAATGCAGTAAGAATTTCTTGAATACACTACGAATTCCCAGGAATAGAAAAGAATTTTCATTCTGACGGCATTCTTGCTCATTCCTTCTCATGTGAAGGGGATATCAAGTCAATTTGGAATTCCAACTCGGAATGGCCCCGAATGTGTTACTAATTTTGCAAATACTTCATTCCGACTGGTTCGGCTTGATTCCTACTAATTCGATTTCCGTGTGAAGGCCCTATAAGCGCTTCATATCTTGTACGGATGTAAAGTGTAAAATTGTATCATACAGTTTTTGACCATATTGCAAACCGTACAGAGTAGCTTTGAAATGAGCACATATAAATAAATTTTGAAAAATGTCGGGAACGGATACTATTGTCATAGAATGGTAAAGTAAATTCTAAGTTCAAAGAAGACGATGTGAAAGAACGATAAAGACTCCATTATTCCGTATAACACAGTCACTCTGTTCAACCTTTCTTCAACCTTTCTGACTCCTTATATTTGGGGTGAGGAATACTTTTTTATTGTTTGCGCGCTCGCATCAGTTTTGGGGTTTCCAAAGGGTGTCATCCATACAATCACATCACCGTGGCCTAAGCAGACAGGCCTCTCGGTAAATAAACATATTCCCCAAATCTGGAGCTGCATAAACATTGGCCATCACCCAGGCCCCTGTAGTCAAACAGGCGCGTCTGTAGCAAATATCGTAACGCACGAAGTTACAACAACGTCTACTTAGGGGTGGCGCCCATCTCTATTTCTGTAGCCCTTGGGCCACTCATTTGCGAAGCCACTACGGCAGGGAGCTAGTCCACTGGTAGTTATATTTGTGTTAACTCCGATATTCTTCCTCATTAGTGCTGAGTGCTAAGCAGAGAAAGTAGCATATGTACCATTTTTAAAGTCTGGTTTGACTCGGCCGGGATCGAACTCACGACCTACCGAATGAATGTAAGGCGAACACTCTGTCCGCCTAGCCATACTCTGGTGTTGAAATATTCATTTCTTTCTTATGCGATTCGATAATACTTCAGTATATTGTACAAACGCATCACTCAATGACGAGAAGAAGACTTACAAATGTAGAGGAGGGTATTTTGAACCCAAGATAAGTGTTAGAAGCCATCTCAATTATTTATGTCACCATTTGTTACTTTATTACAACCTTTGTACTTAGCCCGACGAAGCAATTATAATTGGTTTACTATTATGGAAAACCATCTACTTGATTTGTCCAATTTCTATTTTCTTTATTTCAGCAACCCAACTATCCTAAAAGCGTGTATACTAGATACTAATAGTAAACTAATTAAAAGTAAATATGTGAGAGATTTGTAACTTAACCGTCGATTTCCGACTGAATTACGTATACTTTGCAGGCAATTTAGCCTGTTTCTTCGATTTTTCTAAAATACTTCCAGCAAGGAAAGCTTAAGAAGTCTCACAGGGCTTAGCCAAAATCTCGCGAGTATCAATATACAGTTGAAGCCGCTTAATTGCACAGCCTATTTGCCAGTGAATTTCGTGCTGTTATCCGGATGGTGCAATAATGCGAAGTTATCTTGCTGGACCGCACCGGTTTGGGATTCGGGGATTCCGTGAAGTTAACAAAAGTGTGCGGTAATCCGTTGTGCAATAACTGGCTTCTACTAAATCCTCAGCGGCCTGTGGTTCTTGGCTATATCAACAGCTTGGTTCAATCTGCGATCAAGCAGTCCCCAGAACATTCCATTTTAGTTACAGGGGTGTCCTGAGGAAACTGGTATTTTCGAACTTTTTATGGTATACAGATATAGGGCCATATAGATAGACATTAAGCGTTTTAGAAACATGTTTAGCAGTTGATATAAAAATACTAGTATCATTTAGACAATCGTCGTTTACCTAGGCCATAAGTAACAAAACTATTATTTATCTATAATATACCATGCTCTATGTGTTTGCTCATTTGACCATCATGACCACTTAAATTCCACATAAAATGAAGGCAATCTCCAAGCAGATCCACAGTGGCTTCAAATCAACATGGCTTTATGTAGAAAAAAAAGAAAGACGTAAAGTTTGGGCTTACATGACCTTTGTTGTCATCTATTTTTATACTCAGTGAATGAACACAATACAGTTGTTAGCATATAGTACAATCTAAGCTCAGACTACAGTCGAATTTTCTAAATGCTTTGGGACAGACGAGGACTATGTAGTACCGCACTCAAGTTAGTAACTTCTTTTAGCAGTGCCACATGCAAAGTACAGACAGGGGGTAAAGGTCTTTTTAGAGCAGTTACCACTAATAGAAATCTGCATAGGCCATAATGTAAAAGTTAGCAAGTTCAGGGTGTCATAATCTCATCCGTGAACATTCCAGGTCATAAGAACTCACCCCAAACAGCAGCCCGCTATCTCAAGTGTCCAAAAGTCTAATATCTAAACTTTCTGGCCAGTGGAAGGTCCCGAATTTTTCGTGTTTGCCGCCATCTTGTCATCACGTGACCTCAAGTTAGGGACTGACCACTTCAAATAAGGGGTCAGGTCAGGCTAAAAAAATCAACCAAAACCTTTTTTTTTGCCTAATCTGAACGTCTGCACCCTACATTGTCTCACCATATGAAATGTTTCTAACGTTTTCCTGCTAAAAGTCGAAAATAGGCTAAAATACTGTATGGACTCGTTTTGGGCCTTCTGCGCCTGCGTCAATTAGGGTCCACGATGGTAAAATTTGGCCCCAAAATTTCCAGACTTCTATGTGGGGATATAGAACACGAATCATGTTCCATCGAACAGAACGCTGGCGTGATCGAACAGAACGGGCGTTCTATTTGAGGCCATCCGCGGTCACCCGCAGGTTGTTACAGTAAACATGCAGAAAACACCCTCATTTTCTCGGGTGCCGTGCGTCAGAAGAAAAACAAACATTTTCACAAATATAAACCGTTATTTGGCAAGCTTAGAATTATTGCCGCTTAGTTTGGAACATGTGACATGTAACAAAGCTGCGTCATTATTGGTGGCCTTGAATGTTACAACACTTGTTTACGGCGGTATCAATTACTCTATGTCACTATCAGTGCGACTCGAAATAGGACCAAACATGGTATTTAAATCGCTTGCAAAACGCGTGCAAATCAACTCTTTCAGGACTTATATTGTCGACAACTAATATCTCCAGCTTTGAGTCTTAGGGATTTTTGGAACATGGAGGCAATTTTGAATTACGAGTCTTTGAGTGTGAAAACGTGAAAAAATGACGATTTTTCGACCTTATATGGGCTGTAAAAATAGTTTTAAGTAGAAGTTGAAAAATCCCTAAGACACAAAGTTTGATCTTAATATCATTACCTATATGATATAAAAGATTTGGATTTTTAGTCAAATTTAGGACCAATCTAAATATGGTATTTGTTTTTTTGGCCCACCGAACACCCTTTCTAAATCAACCAACTATGCACATTTCAGAAGACATTGAGACAAAACTGTGTAGCACACGTACACGGTAAGACTTGACGTGTACACACTGCAAGTTGTCATTTATTATCGACGAGGCACGTGCGAGAGGTTGTTTTTCAAACTATCACGATATTTTAGAAGATGTTTCAGTCACCGTCAGCCCTCCGCGGGGACCGCGCGGGAGCCCCGGAAACCCGATACTCTGCGTTCGAATGGAAACTTTTCGGCCAAATTTGACCATCGTGGTCATTACCCTTTACCTCTCCGACCGAAATTAGATATGCCACACACGGGGCAACTATAGTCCCCTTAGAAAGGGTTATTACTTAAATCAGAAGGCTGAAAAAAAGTCTTTAAATGATTTCTTCTTCCCTCGGTGAAGTTAGACCTCATAGAGTATACGATGTTATGTGTGTTCAGGCGTCAGTTAGATTTCATTATGATGTCAACTTTCTTTCGCATGTTCGCATCAGTTTTGGGATGCCCAGAAATGACATCCATATAACCGAATCAGTGTAACCTAAGTACATATATACATGTACTATATTCCAATCCAGAATGTGCTGTCTATTGAAGACTGATGCAAAACAGCTTGTGCGGCCCAAACGATCTTTCCCCTCACAATGTGGTCTCCTAGCAACCATTATTGACCGTCTGATACGCTCATTTTCCTGTTCAAAGCAGGGGAAGGTGGGTGGTGGGACTTTCATACACAGCTGGTAACGATAGCTAAGCTCGCCAAAGTAATGAATGTTATATCACGTGATTTACCCTTGCTGATGACGTCACAGGATCTGCGTTCGGTTGTAAGCGATGGGATCTGCAATTTCGCACATATCGCTAGGTGGCATTGTTCATAAAGCCTCAATGGGAATTGGATTTTTGGCGACGGAAAGATCAGTTGGGCAAAAACAGGTTGCCTTCACTATGAGCCAAGTGGTTGGGAAGATGGAACAAATGGCAGAACACGCAGAACATAAAATGTCCAACGTACGAATGTTTACAAAACCAGTACGTTTTGCATTTTTTCTTACATAAGTATACATTTTCCGATATTTTTGGCCATCTATTGCATTTTTTTTTCATTTTGCAACTATTCACAGTATAGTTCCCTCCAAGAAAATGGAGGTATCGTTGCAATACAGTTTTCACTCTGGAAGTTATGTGGGGTATATAACAAGAACTGCTGGAAGGTTTGCAATGATTTCGGTAGGTGGGTAGGTGTGGGGATGGTGATAGTGCATGTCGCGACTTGAGGCCCCCTGTTGGTTAACCTTGGTACTGCAGCAGCACGTTTTGTGTTATATCTTTGCACCTGGACTTGCATGCTGTGGTGTTGATTTTTATGTGATGGGTAGGTGTATAGTAGATGCTTATTTGATGTGAATTTTTGCACTTTGTTTAAAATGGCAAAAATTGATGCACGTTCTGATGTCTTCCATGCAATCGAATCCGTTTGGCCCAATGCGATAACTTTTTCCTTAAAGGATTCACTTATCACGTTTGCTACCGTCATTTAGATACAAAAGAAGACTGATATTAGACACTGTGCACTTTCAGGTTCTTAACCAAGTGTAGCGTGAAGGAAGAGTCCAACTAAACCAGGCCGGGGTGGGGCAGCATCTCTTTCAAGTTGCATTTACCACGAACAAAATGAAACATCTAATCTAACATTTAACGTGCATAGAATTTACACTTACAGTTTGTGAACACTATCTTATACGTCAAACAGTGCCTCACAAGATCATTTAAAGTAAGTATACTTTGTAGCGCTGCTACTAGTAGTAAAGTGCGTTATGCCCCAATTCAGTTGACCGTCCCATGCCTTTGTTACGTTAAAAGAAGTCAGGCTCTGGGTAAATTTTCACAACGACAACAAAAACTTTCCTGGGGGTTACTTTTATCTATTACGACAAACCCTTCGTTAAAATGTCTGCCCCCGAGGTGAAGTATTCCACCCCGGCTTCTCTACCGGAGGACGGGCGGTTTCTGAAGTTCGGTGACCGGTGTATGTTCTATCTGGGTGCCGGTGATTTGTTAATAATCCAAACGAGTTCCAGACGAGCTTACAACTCAGACGAGTACCAATTTTCAGACATGTGTTTGCGATGAAGTGACTTGCAGTTTCCGTTTTTTCTAAAGACTGGGAAAACCCTGCATGCATTTGCTTCCCTTATAGAACAATGGTACCACTGGCGGATCCAGACATTTGTTAAGGGGGGCCGCGGCCGCGCAGCGCAAGCTGCGCGGGGGGAGAGCACGAGAGGGGGGTTCCCCCCCTCTCGTTGGGGGGTATGGAGGGCCTCCCCCAGAAAATTTATAAGAAAAAGAGGCTCTCTGGTGCATTTTAGAGCCATATATGAGCAAATTTGAGAAGCAAACTAACACTAACTTTTTGTCATGTCTGTGGCTGTCTAGTTCACTTCAGGGACATCTTTTACTATTTTTAGTAACTACCACTGAGGACAAACCTAACGAAGGCTAGTTCCTCCTTCTTAATATTCATAAATGACGCCACGCTACACAGACAATATCGCAAAATTATTTGTACCTGGCTGCCGATTTGCCTTTCTCCGCGAAGCGGCTCGCGCTCCTATAAAATCGCATAGAAATCTCGTGGGATCTGAGTGGCTTGCCGGAGACGATTTTGAAAGTGTCTTACGCATTTGAAAATGCATATATTTCGGACTCTTTTTGCTTCTGCGGTGGCAATTGATGACGATTATTATATAAATCGGGGGGAAATGACAACAAAAACGTCAGCACGGTCACCGCGGCGACTGATCAGAACTGGGGTGGGGAGGGGGGTGTCGGCGCACGACGCCGATTTTCCCAAGGCGGGTTGCGTCTCTCTAAGCCGATTACGGACGATAGAAATCATCAGTTCATCAAAAGTAACTTCCGCTGATTTTCTGGAGATCTTACAAAATTTCCACGGTCTTTTTATATTTTTGAGCGCCGATTTTGGCTTACAGCGACCCACCAGTTTCTTGGGGAGATATTGATGCGGCCGCGCCTCGGGCCTTTACCGTAAGTTTACGTGACTCGAGAGACCCACTAGTAATTGCAAACTGCAAGTTTCTCTAAATAATTACCAGAAAATCTCCTTTCAAATAAGCGAATTAGTTTTATAACGTTGTCAATATTCTTGGCGTAACTTCCGAAGACCTCTAGTAGCCATGGTTTATCTTGCCATTTTTTTTTTTTTGCCAGCTGAAGGGCCCTGAAGGGCCCTGCGCGCCTCCCCCCGGATCCGCGCATGGGTACTGTGTTCTTTAAGATCACCTGTGAGAGCCTATTTATTCATAGCCACAGGGGATAATTAATTTGCAGGGCGTGCCTGAAGAATACAATGGAGCGTGGTGGTCCCACTCATCGCCATCCAACACAACATGGACTGATTGATGTAGAGACTCGCAATGTTCATTGCTTAGGGGCGCCACCTGATACATGTAATGTTAAGCACATCCTACTGTCCTTGTGGAAACAGCAAAAGCCGAATGCGATCATATTTTTTTATGTGTTTAGTTCCATTCAGGTATCAGAATTTCTCCTCCGTATACCTCCGTGTGGGAGGTATTGTTCTTGGTGTGTGCGTGTGTTAGCCACTTCAACCATCGTGACTCTAAGCTTTTTTCGACCAATCAGCGATGCGTGATAAAGATTGGATCAAAAAGAAAGAGAGAGAGGTCACCTTGGTAACAACTCTGTCAAACTTTCGTCAAATACTTCTGCTTATACATTTTCTTATAGGGAAAGATTATTCTTATTCTCATTTCTCATGAGATTTGAGAGTCTTGAATTAAGGATATTCTGCATCATATCAAGTTATCTGTGGTCTGAACACAAAGTTGCATCAATCAAGACAATCTGATTATTTGCATATTTGATAAGTTATGACAATACCGCCAATTCGGAGAAGAATCTTCTTTGCGTGACAACAACTGCAATCTGGATAGACGGCTATTGTGAGTGTGCAGCGGACTATAGATGATATATAGACATCGGACATACCTCTATAATAACAGGTCACCGCAATTATTGTACGATTGCAGTAAAGCGGAGATAATAGATGGACTACTCAACTGAGCCTACCTGTGTAACCGGGCAATTACCAGGCCAGGATGACCCAGCAAAAACCTTGTCATGCAATTAACATGTTTTTTTCCAAATCATTGTTGTGCTGATACACCGGTACCAAAGGAAGAGAATGGAGTCATAAAGCTTTTGTGGTTTGATTAGGAAAATAGATGGCGTTTGATTCTCGAAGTGTCAGAAGGACCATGAAAAAGCCCAGATGTTGCCTATGGCCATCCAAATGATAAGGAGAAGACAAAAACAGGCAAACAAGCCTAGTGTGGTAGTCGAACGGAACCAATTTCTCAAATATTCAAGTAGAAAATATATTCACCGCGTCAAAATGCCGTTGGTATAGTACTGCGATTGATTCGCCAGGAATTCTAAAAATTCCACGCATCCATTCCCTAGGGAATTTGTTTTAGGCTACATTTTGCGGAACGGGCCTTTACATGCAGAAGAGAGGAACTCTAATCTTGGGGCATGGAATAACCACAAGGTTAGAGTTAGTTTGTACACACTAAGAAACTCTATATTACAGCTTTTTAAATATATTTCATTTTAACTTTCTGGACGTTAATTTAGACCAAAACGTCACAGCTGCTTGCTGATGTTTTTGATAGGCTTTCGTATAATGAATAATGTTATGCCTGGACCTGTAATTGACGCTGATTCTTTTAGATGTCGTTTTCCAGACCGTTTTTAATATATCAAATATAAAAAAGGATGCAGAAACGAGATTTTCCTTACATTGGGCACGGTGGACATTTAACTCAGACTGACCGTGACCACATGATGCTGGCCTTACTTTTACTTAGCCTTACTGTGTGATGGAAGTGATGATTTGTATAAGTGTTTTCATTTATTTGGTGTGTTTTGTATTATGTGAGTTTGCCTGAATATTGCTATTTCATTGATTTCTCTTTTTTTTTTGCTTTCATGATGATGCAATTGATATTTACCTCCATGAAGTTTCATGGAGGTTATATTTTACCCCGCGTTTGTCTGTGTGTCTGTGTGTCTGTGTGTAAACAAGATAACTCAAGAACGGCTGGGTGGATTGGTTTGATACTTGGTGTGTTGGTAGGGTGTGATGAAAGCTGGAAATGATTAGATTTTGGGCCCCCTAGCAGCTTCCCTTGGTACTGCAGCGCAACTTCCGGTTTTGCTATCTTGGTGTTCTGAACATGCTATGGTCACGATTTTTGAGTATTAGATAGCTCTTGTGCTCAGGAAGAAGTGACATAAGTTTGGGCCCCCTATATGTATATATATATCTCAGAAGCTGACTAAACGAAGGGTAAAATTTGCGGGAAATTTCTCGAGCTAAACAGGAAATAGTTTTTTTGGTAGTTTTTTTGTTCTTCTATGAAAACCAAATGGACGGGTACATTGCAGAAGTTTGACTTTTACGGACACTTTAACTAGAGACTCTGGTATTCATTTTGAGAACTTAGAGCAAGCTATGTTAGATAGGGCTCTATGGAGTGAAATATGTACTAGCCTGGTCCCGACCTCTAGTCGTTGATTTATGTATGTATGTATGTATGTATGTATGTATGTACGTATGTATGTATGTATGTACGTATGTATGTATGTAATCTATGTATAATCTTACAGATTTTTTTTACAGTTAAAACCTGCTCTTATCCATGAGAGAGTTGACATTGGGGAGGCAGTATAATGGAAGTAATACGATCAGGGTTGTCCATAACATATTTAATATTAGTTATTTATGTTATTCAAGAAAAGATGTTGTTTTAATGCTGTTATTTAATTCATGTAACATTGTTTTTACTTCTGATACCTCCTGATTACCTTTACTTTGACTGATTTGGTTTAAAATCGGGTTTCTGTTAGAACGTTCACTTTGTTGTTTTGTTTATGCTATACTTGTTGACTTATGTTATTTTAATTTTCTGTATTTGGTATCATAGACCCCAAGAAGAGTAGATTTTACTTGTAAAGTCTCATTGAGATCTGAATAAACGAATGAACATAGTGCGGTGCTTTCCTAACTTTTTGGCTCCTTATATAGAAACTTTAAGGTAGACTGTCTCGACTGTTCACTAATGTAAATAAAAACAAAGGCACTTGTCACAGCCACATGTTTTTACATCAGGTTTTATTGAACAACCACCGAAATAAGCGAAATTCCACAGCGAACACTCAACATGAACGGAAGAAATACAACACAATGTCCATGAGGATCATTACAAAACTGCGCTTTCACGATTGTTATTCATCAACCTAACGTTTACTTCTGGCCTTTTCGTGCCACTGAAACCTCCGGTCTTCAGGTTGTCCGGTAGGCTGTTAGCGGTAGGAGTTAGCATCTCCTGCGGGCATCTGTAAGTAAGGACATCAATCTTAGCGACAGGAAAAATGGATCGAATATCTACTATCTCATGCAATGCTGAGGCCAGGAATGAACTTTTTCTGACAGTATGTGGGCCCATGTATTGTTATCTTAGCATGTTAGGCTTTCTTCTATACCCACAATATACTTGTGCTAAAGTCGTTGCCATACATTGTACCATGTACAAATGTTGTGCGATAAAGTTCTACTGCCCCCCCCCCCCTCTTTTTACCGTTGGGCAGTCCACTGCCTTCAAAGAAGAAATCAAACCAAACATTAGTAAACGTAGTACTTTATAGTGGATATATGATTGAAGACCTTTATTGTACATTTTTCCCCACCCGAGCTAAGTACAGGTCACATCAAGACAAAACACATATATGTATATACATAAACGTACCACAGATCTAGTCTAACACAGAAGTTCGATTTCTTCTCGCTTCTTATAATTAGTAATCGTGAAAATGTAGGACTGTATGGGTTTAGCTATGGTTGGTTTGTCGAAACGCATGAGGAATATAAACTTGTCAGTGCTACTCATGTGTCTAAATTGAGCGAATCTACTTTCTATGTAACTAAACAGAGTCTTTCTATCAATGACATACATAGCACAATCAACAATGACGTGCACTTCATCTTCTACCATGTTTGATGTACAAAATTGACTTTGTTGTAGAGGAGTGCGGTTGTGTCTTCCCGATTCAATTCGTAGTTTGTGACAACCGATTCTTAATTTAGTTCTGTGCCTCATGTTTGTGATTTCAAATACTGTTCTTCACAATAAGTGGATTTGAGTAGTCTATACGTTCGGAGTTTGTTTCTCGCACTTGCACCTTTATTATAATTGTGAATGTTGGTTAGGAAATTCTGGAAATAAATGTCCTTCATACGTTGGTGGATTTCAGAAATTATATAAAACTAGTGTACTGAATGGCTTCACTCCTACTTTAAGACTGTGCGTGCAAGGAACCCTCTGTATGACTTTGCACAAAAGATACACTGTATAAAGTTAATTACAGATAATTATTGCCTTATAGGCATGCAATTACTTACCACACACAAAGGTCCATTCGCATACCACACTTATGGAGGTATTTGTTAATTACTCTCATATTCATCAGCCATAGGACGAACCCAGAAAAACACAGTAATCACGGACTGTGCTAACTGCAAAACATGTCAAAGAGTATCAATATGTGGTTTTGCTCATGCGTATCATAAAATTGGACATTGTGGTTTTGCTGAAGTTTATGGTAAATTCGTTCAGTTTGACACTGAGGTTTTAGCAGCTGTACAGCACATTTCTAGGGACACAAGATACTGGCCCTAGATATGAGCAGACCAAGTCCTAATTTGCGAAGAGAACAAAAAAAAATTCCGATTCTTTCTACCATTTCATTGGACTTGTTACCCTTTGACTCGAGTTTCAGACACATCTCGGTCTGACCTGCGTGCGGAAATGAAGAAGTAAAGGAGAAATATCACACAGACGGACAGGGATACACATAACAATACGACAAGTATGCCTTAGGCTGGACAATTTTGTGAATTGTCTAACCATATCTGTCAGCTACAGGGCGACCCCAGAAAGACACAATAATTACCTTTGCCAGAATGGCTAAGGTTATGTTTTGGGCGTGTTTGTGTGTGTGTCTCTGTGTGTGTGTGTGTGTGTCTGTCAACAGCATAACTCGAGAAGCCTTGGATGGATCCTGATGATATTTGATAGGTGGGTAGGGGTCAGGAAAACCAAGGTCAAGTTCGATAATGTGCCTCCTAGCTGCTTGCTAAGGTACTGCAGCGGAAACTCAATTTTTTATATCTCGTGTTCTGGACATGCTGAGGTCATGATTTTTGAGTGGTAGATAGCCCTGTTTACAGGCTGCTTTTGTGCTCTGTGCTAGCTGTGTAAACAAGCTTAAGCCAGGGAGCACAGAAGAAGCCTGTAACTATTGTGTTTTTCTGGGGTCGCCCTCTGGCTGACAGATATGGTTAGATAATTTACAAAAATGCAAGCGTAGTATTAAGTCTCAAAGCGTTAGTTCCTTTTCCAGATTCCATTCCGTTCCCCAATTTTATCATGAACTCTCAGCTAGTCCAAAAATAAATGCCGTGTTTTTACCGAAAAAAATCGGACATACTTGTTACCATGCAATCTTTATTTTCCTCCTAAAATGTTTGGATGTCAATCTCATTATCAATCACGTTTTCCTTGCGAAGGGATGAGGTATGTATAATCTTAGAGATTTAATCTGCCCAGATCCATGAGAGAGTTGGCAAGAGGGAGGCAGTATAATGGAAGTAATACGATCAGGGTTGTCCATAACATATTTGGTATTAGTTATTTACGTTATTCAAGAAAAGATGTTGTTATAGACAAAACAGTTGCCATGGTAACACGTGGTACAATAAAGCAAGGTGGAGCCGACGGCACATTCCGATAAAATGACTTTAATTGGTTCGACCCCGTAATTATCACGGATAACGCCGCCCATCTGTGCTTTTTTCTTCTTTCACTTTTAAAATGTTTTGGGGGACGCCGGACGCAGATCGGATTTTGATTTGTCTGGAAAAGCTAGGAGCTTGTCCGCAACAAGTCCAATTAAAAATTGTGTAAAAAATATAAGAAGATTCTTTTACGCTAATTGGGACCTGTTTGGCTCACATCCTGGGACAGTATGTCATGAAAGGCACATACGCGCGCTCGTAATACATACTTTCTCGACTGACTTAGACTGAAATGTAACAAAAAAGTCCAAAAATTCCTTAAAATGCTACCCTTGTGTTGTAACGAAAGCTAGGGAATCTTTGGCAGCAAGTCATTAATAATGTTTCAAGTTCCGTTTTTGTTATAAAGACAGTGTTGTTGTTGAGCTGACTACTGGGATTTGTGTATCATTCGAAAACCGCACTTATGGAGGTATTTGTTAATTACTCCAATATCTACCAGCCACAGGGCGAACCCAGAAGAACACAATGATTACAGACGGCTTCTGTGCTTACCGTAAAAAACATGTCAAAGAGTATCAATATATGATTTCGCTCATGTGTACCATAAAGTTTGATAGTGCGGTTTCGCTGAAGTAAATCCGTTCAGTTTGAGCAAGGACGTTATTACATAGAGATTTGAGACTGGGGTTTAGCAGGTGTACGATGTCATTCTAGTGTCACAACATACGTACTGTCCCTAGATATGAGTAGACCCAGTCCTAATTTGCAGAGAGAAAACAAAAACATTCCGATTCTTTCTACCATTTCATTGGACTTGTTACCTCTTGACTCGAATTTCAGACACATCTCGGTCGGACCTGCGTGCGGAAATGAAGAAGTAAAGGAGAAATATCACACAGACGGACAGGGATACACATAACAATACGACAAGTATGCCTTAGGCTGGACAATTTTGTGAATTGTCTAACCATATCTGTCAGCTACAGGGCGACCCCAGAAAGACACAATAATTACAGGCTGCTTTTGTGCTCTGTGCTAGGTGTGAAAACAAGCCAGGGAGAACAAAATCAGCCTGTGATTATTGTGTTTTTCTGGGCTCGCCCTGTTGCTGACAGATATGGTTAGACACTTTAAAAAATTGGAAATGTATCATTAAGTCTCAGTGTAACACATTTAGCTCCCTTTAAAGAATTCCGTTCCGTTCCCCAATTTTATCAACTCTCGGCTAGCCCCAATATAAATGCCAGGTGTTTTTTACTGAAAACAATCGAACATACTTAATACCATGCAATCATTATTTTCTTCCTAAAATGTTTGGATTTCAATCTCATCATATCAATCAACGTTTTCCTTGCGTAGGGATGAAGTATGTATAATTACCTCCATGAAATGTCATGGAGGTTATATTTTACCCTGCGTTTGTCTGTGTGTGTGTCTGTGTGTGTGTCTGTGTGTCTGTGTGCCTGTGTGTAAACACGATAACTCAAGAACGGCAGGGTCACTTGGTTTCATACTTGGTGTGTTGGTTGTGTGTGACAAAAGGTAGAAATGATTAGATTTTGGGCCACCTAGCGGCTCCCCTTGGTACTGCAGCGCAACTTCCGGTTTTGCTATTTCGGTGTTCTGAACATGCTATGGTCACGATTTTTAAGTATTAGATAGCTCTTGTGCTCAGGAAGAAATGACATAAGTTTGGGCCCCCTAGCGTCTAGTTTTGGGATAGCAGGGGCATTTTTGTCAAAATCTTCTGAAGAGGATAACTCAAGAAGGGAACAACGGATTTTCATCATTTTTGGTATGTAGGTACCTTAGACAATGTTTTACAAGATAAGATACTAATTATGCAAAATAGGCGTACATTTGCATAATTAATGAGAATATTTTATCATAGCAGTTTTTTCAAAGCATCTCTTGTTCCAGACATGCTATGGTCTTGACATTTAGGTAGTAGGTAGCTTTTAGTGCCATAAACAAGAGGGGCAAGTTTCAGCCCCCTACCATGTAATTGTGGAACTGCAGGGGTGTTTTTGTCAAGACACTCCAAAGAGGATTACTGCAGAAGGCAACGATGGATTGCCTGCATTTTAGGCATGCAGGTAGCTTAGGCAAGGATGTTCATAATGATATACATGTTATGCAAATGAGGACTTAATTTGCATAATTAATAAGGAAATTGTATAGTTCCATTGTTTTCAACAACTGGACCTCAATACATGTAACACATGTTAATTATGATAAGTGGAATATAAGCAGATACCAAATATGGTAATGAGGAAATTATTTGCATAATTTATGTAAAAATTGCAAAACCACTTTGTGATTAATAATGTTAATGTGTTAGTCAATTGCATGAAATTTACGAAAGCTCTAAATTTTCATGGAGGTATGAGGTCGCCGAACTCTAGTTACAATATGTTTTATGTAGGTATGCTCTTGTTCTTCATGAAGAAGATTCAGAGTCTTCTTGCAGGTCATATGCAAAGTGTGTGAGCCAATTATGTTTACAGAAATCATCTATGTTTTAAAGGTTGATGGTCATATGTTTGTTAATTCATTATGATGAATTACAATGACATGCAATGATATATGAACTATATATTACCTAGCTCAACAAAATTACAAATATATCGTCCGAGTGGGCTTTATATTTCCCGCTATAAGAAACAAGGGGGCCCCAACCTGCCCCACTTTGTCCTGACGTTAAACCCTATCTGCTACTCAAATGTCAAGGCCATACTTTGTTCGCGGGACAAGAGATACATTGAAGTTTTTTTTCATTAATCATACAAATGTTCTCCTTTTTTGCATAAAGTGTATTTCACTTTGTACACCTACCAAAATACCGGATATCATGAAAATCCATTATTTCCGTCTTGAGTAAATTCTCTTCAGACAATATTATTTACAAATCGACGCTGTAATTCCAGAATTAGCTTCAAGGGGACCTAAACTTATGTCATTTCTTCCAAAGCACAAGAGCTGATTGCCATCCACAGTTGTGACCATAAAATATTCAGACATAAGACATCAGAACCGGGAGTTTTGCTGCTGAACCAAAAGAAGCCGCTAGGAGGCTTATGAAATTTCATCATTTCCAGTTTTCGTCACACCTGGTTATAACAGCGCGCCAAGTACAAAACCAATCCATCCAGTCGTTCTTGAGTTATTTGTACACAGACAAACACTACTGGAAAGGTTGAAAAGATCGGTCGAACACGATGTTAAGTAGCTGTAACTTTAAATAAACAGATATACTGGAGTTCTCTAGCAAAAAAAACGACCAAAGAGCAACTAAAAATCCAGTATCTTAAGTGATAACCAATACTTCAGTAATTCATGTTGAGTCAGTAGCAAAATTACAACTGGGTCACTCGCTCGGATGACGGCATACAATCTTTAAAACAAGTTGATACAATGGATCGCGCTAAGAACATTTACAACATAAGTAAAAAGAACTTCATTTGGTTTTAGTCGTAGCATGAGAGAACGGTCCCGCACACAGGAGGGGCACAAGCGGTACTAATCAAGAGCTGAGGCAGGCGCGGCCAAGATAATGGT
Organism: Branchiostoma floridae x Branchiostoma belcheri; assembly: GCA_019207045.1. Lineage (NCBI taxonomy): Eukaryota > Metazoa > Chordata > Leptocardii > Amphioxiformes > Branchiostomatidae > Branchiostoma > Branchiostoma floridae x Branchiostoma belcheri. The sequence continues at coordinate 18,715,177 of CM033037.1, read as the reverse complement.
GGCCACGAAAACAAAACAAAAAAGATCAACAAGAGCAATTTTGCGTAAAAACGTCCATCTGTTCGACTGGGGTTGGATCATTACGCTGTGAATGGAGTAAGACAATTCAGTTCAAATTCCCCTTCTGGAATTCCCCTGGCGGCCTGGCCTCTCCCATGCCTGGCCAACAGCGGCCGTGTTTATTCTACACCGGGAATCGGGGCAGGGACGGTACGCGACCAGCGTATTTCTGACAAAGAAAATCCAAGATGTTCTTTACTGATAGATATATGAACTTGAACAGGCATTTTGGTGCCATACTGACACGCAGAGCAGTTTATATTGACGTCTGAGCTAAAATTCGCTGAGCACGAAACGTAGGGCGATTCCAGCCTGCTGACGAACAACTCGAAAAAAAAACAGAGTCTGTGACCATCTATACTTTGCTCGAGCATACAATTTGCAAAACTTAAGTTAAAACTGCGGACCACGTAGAGAAAACGTTTTACCGGTGAAAACAAATTAGCCACACAAGACGTCCATACCACAACTCAAGACGGAAAACAAATAGATATGTATAAAAAAATTCAGTCGAAGATATACGATACGCATCAAACAAGAAAATAAATCCTCAAAGTCCCAAAATAACCAGAGCTTGCAAGAAGTGATTCATTTCTGATACAGACTTACCTTACCTTACCTAGTCCCATCCTCATTTGTGATATTGCAACTCTAGCACGTTTATCGTCACCGATAACATACCATTAAAAATATCTTTCGAGCTACGAATTCACTTTACCTAAACAGATGAGCGGACACGGGGGTTGTTTACGGGGTAATGGTTGATTTAAATTGCTATCCCGTTGACCCTGGGCGGCGATAAGTCGAAGGGACGGAGAAGAAGACAGGGTACCAGAAACAGGCCCATGATGATCACGGGGACGGTAGAGAGAAAAAATTGTGGTGGTTTTAAGTTCGCGGTTATAGATAACTGCCATGTAGAGTTCTACTGTTGAAGGAGGAGATTTATACACATGTATTTTTAAGTTCGCGATTAAGAGTTCTTAAAACCACCGCGAACATTTATCGTTTTACAGTATGACTTGACGTAAATCACAAAGGTATATGTAGCTGACACATCCAAGACAACCAGGTACAAACAATATACCTTTACGCCACTATAAATGATATTCAGGCCCAGGACTGAGTGCTTTGAACCTAACCTCCAATAAACAGACCCTCTTGGTAGCTGGTGGTTTGCTAAATCTGATTTTCGCTGTTTTCTAGTCGTTGTCTGTTCTATATGATCAGGACGACTCCATAGATCAAGCGAGTGATAAAATGTTACCTAAACACAAAACTGAAGCCGCCAAGGGAGTCTGGTCGCAATTTCTCTCAGAGTTTACTGATGCTAAAGAGACTAAAACGAGTGGAATTTTCGCTGTCGAGGAAAATGGGCCAATAACCTTAGCTTACCTTGTATAGACGATAGCTCCGAACCCAAGGAAAGGTGAGCTACTGCGAGTCGATCACTGGGGCTTCTGTATGATCTGCTACGTGTTTTTGTGTGGTCTGATCTAGCTATAGCTTCATTTTGACGATCGTAACTATGTTATGTCACAGCCTTTCTGTAGGCTTGGCGTGCCAAATGACTGTGTCTGTCTCTAGTCGACCAGGTGTCGAACAATAGAAGGTTGCTTGGTGGCATGCGGGTAGTGCAGTTGTTGGATCGGTTATTATTTGTCATTACCTCCACGAAAAAAAGGAGATATTGTTCTGGGTGTATTTCAAGACCTTTTGGATGGATCGTGATGATATTTGGTATGTGAATAGGTGTTGTGTTGGGAAGATGGAGGTAAAGATTGGCGACTTTCATTGACACTGTAACTGTTAGTAGAACTAGATTCTTTGGGGTGGCAGATAGCGCTTATGATGTTCAGAAGAAGCGGTGTAAGTTTCATCTCATAGCAGGTTGCTATGGAACTTCATATGTTTTTTTCTTAAATCTTTCAAAGAGATTACTTCAACGAAGGAACAAGAATTGTACACGACGCTCGTCATGCAGCTCAGAAACTGGAGATGTAAATAATATCAAAGATGCAAATTATCATTTTATTCATCGAAAGCAGGGAGGGTGCGTTATGAGCACGTTAAATGTACAACACTCCTCGTGTGCGTTCGCTCGAAGTTTGGGTCAAAAACCGTAATCCTAAGGCGCGCAACCTTCACACACACACACACACACACACACACACCACACACACACACACAAACACACACACACACACACAAACACACACACACACAAACACACACACACACACACATACAAACACACACACACATACATACAAACACACACACACACACACAAACACACACACACACACACACACACACACACACATACATACAAACAAACACACACACACAAACACACACACACACATACACATACAAACACATACACAAACACACACACATACATACAAACACACACACACGTGGATGGATTATGCCCTTTGTTTCAGTACTTGTTATTTGGCGTATCTTACTACCTGGATGTCCAGCCTTCATCGACGTGATTGTTTGTTTATGTCGATCTCCATTAGACGTAACAAATTGAATGAGGAGGGGTCAGAGGTCATCAGTCAAAATATTGTGGTACAAATTGAAAATAATTGCAATAAGACTATGACTTTACTGGAACGGGTCATTTTTCGAAGGGGTGTTTTTTTTTAATTTTTCCACTGGGTATTACATTGCGGTAAGAAGTTTACTAGTAAGCGCGGGTATCTTTGTATTAGTCAACTAAGCCTAATGCATTAGCACTTTTGGAGAAGCATTAAGCAGAATCCATTTTGGCATGGGGGGGATAAGTTTGAAATATATTCTAGTTTCTACATAAGTGTATGTGTCTTATTTGTTTGCACAATGTGGTAGTCTTGACTTAGTCATGCAAGCATGATCAGGAGATATAAAGTTGAGACTATTTTGTCCTTGTTCTTTTCACTCGGTAGTGGTGTAGTCGAGAGGTCAAAGGTTGCTTTTGGCCACTCTTCTTCTTCCACCCTTACAGGATTGGACAAGTTTTCTAAGATGTACTTTATTGTCATTAAAAGAAACTTGCCCGAACAAACGTTTTACTTACCCAAAATTTAGATGACATTTTTCTATGGATTTTTATTTCCAGCAATGAAATTCTTTTATTATTGTCTCTATTTCACTGTTTTAACCAATGCTTGATGCCATGACTGTGACAGGTATCAATCTCTCACTCCTGCAAAAATTTTGCTTGCCCGATCGGTGTACAAGAATTCTCCTAGTCCTATATTCTACCAACCTGATGAAATTATTTTCGGATGATATCATTTGTTTCAGAGTTTTTCGGTACATCCTATGATAACTGCGGAGACGAGAACATTTTTCAAAGCATTTTTCAAAGCATTTTCTTAACTGTGACCACATCGTCATGATCTCTGGGTCAGCAAAATTTGGCATTACAATTCCTGGATTTAAGAAACAGCGTGAAAATAATGTCAAGACTCCGTTTATATTACTGATTTAGTAGGTTTGTAATTATTTGGGATATTCTTCTTTATCTTATGTGGTGCACCCAAAACATTTCTGTAGGTTGGGTGCACCAGAGCACCTAATCCCAAAAATTAATTTTGAGCCCTGCCTTACTTTTGTGATCAGGAAGACGAAATGGATGAGAAACCATATGTTCCTCTTTGGAGAATGAAAACATAACAATATCTCACTTTGATCATTTGAAAGAAAAACTGTATCCAGCTAAACAAATGCAAAGAAATATCTATCTTGCATTTGAAAGACAGCCAGTGAGGAATATGCCACAGTGACACTGACACAGATATCAACCAACAAAATGTAGTTTACTAGTAGTAGATTGATTTATTTCCTCTTCCAAGTAGTGCAAGCATCACTATGCACCTATTGTGTGCACTGAATTGCCCTGTAACTTTAACTAACACCTGAATATATAAAGAAAAAATCTACCAACCAATTACATTGTTCAAGAGTTACATTCGCACTAAACACTGTAAAATTATCATCTTTGGATAGACAAAAACACATCTTTATCTTGCATCCGGTATTATTTATAACAGGAAACTTGGACTGTGACTTCAGTGGGAATCTCATAGGGTGATTGTTTGTGGCAGACATTCGCTACGTCACCAACACAATGCTCATTGGCCGACAACAGATTGGCAGCCTGAACTGATGATTTTCTTTTTTCAAACTTCAAAATAATCACAATTAGCATAATGTTGTGATTGGCCAAAGTATTTGCCAACAAGGGCAATCACTGCAAAACTATTTTTGATGAATTTTAATAATTAGTCTTTCTTTCATTGTGATTTTAGATATGCATATTTTATTGTACCTATAACATTGGGGCTCAAACTCAGGATGTGACATTGAGAGTACGGCCATTTTGCTTGTAGAGGTCACTTATTTTACCAGTGTGCCACAATGATTTGACACCTATTGGTACGGTCAAATAGGATAGCCACTTAATAAAACAAATAACCCTCTAAAACTTGACGTTAGCTTTTAAAGGGTACAGATTCTGTTGTTGCTTTTGAAGTACAAATGATAATTACAGTGTTTTATAAGGAAAATCGCATAAAGTAGTAGTAGTAGTAGAAGTCTCCATTCCATGATATACAATTAAACTATTCAATTTGTAGTAAAAAGATAATGTAGTGCATGGTTTTTAGTTTGCCATGAGATACGAAATAAAGCCCCAAAGAGGAATGCATGTACCATTTCGCACTTCCCACAATCCTTTGTTGTAGTGTTGTAAAACCATTGAGCTTAAATCAGCAAACTCTTGAAATGGAAAGTTAGGGTCGTAGGGGCAGTGGGTTGTTATCTACTGTGTCTTGGGCACGGTATTGGGAGGCGGATCCCGTCTCCTTTCACTGCCTCCTACCTACCCAAGCAAAGTCATGTACCCATTTTTACATCTGGGTGGACTGAGGAAAAAGGACTGAGGCCTTTCCCAAGGGCACAGTGTCCAGTCCGGAATCAAGCCACTTGTTCTGCAGAATAAGACTTTAGCCGAGTTTGCGATTTGAACCCAACGGTTTTACAAAACTACTGTAAACTTGGGGGGGTGGTATCTGCAGCAAAGGATCATGGTCATTGTGAAAAGGGAGAATTGGTGCTTTGATCTGGGGCACTACTGGCTTGTTTTGAGGATCGCGCCCCTCACTTTATCGAAGTTGAGATCGTCGCGGTCATTAATCTGGACCAAGGTAGCCGGGAACTTCTTCATGATACCATCTGTCATCGTTGCGTGCACCATCTTGGTCTCCATTGAAGCGCCTTTATCTAGACACCTGGTGAGGAAGAAAAAAACATGTGAAAACCTGATACATTTTTAAACAAGTCAGGGCTCAAAATACCACCTGCATATGCAGGTTAGTGCAGGTAAAACTGGAACTGTGCAGGTATTTCTGGTGTCTACCTGCACCTAACCTGCACTGCTGCATGTACTGGGTTTTGTACATAAATGTCCTATGATGTAGGTGTTCATGGATTGTTATCAGCTGCATTGACTGTTACCACCTATTTAGTATAAAAGAAAGAATAGCAATGGTTCCTGAACAATTTTGGTATGATCCATACTTCTTAAATTCATATTGGTGCAGGTACAAGTTGTCTGGTGCAGGTAATTTTCAATGTTACCTGCACCAGTGCAGGTATGCAAAAAAAAAGTATTTCTAGCCCTGCAAGTCCATATACATTTTGTAAGAGGATGACCTAGTACCTTTAGGGGAATTGCACACTTCCTAGTAATCCTTGCAATGGCATGTATCTAATAGGTTTCAGAATGGTTGTCAACAAATGTAATTGTCCTTGCTTTCCAATCAGTTCTTTTTTATGGTCTCATCCATAAGTTTTTTCTTCCCATAGACTTCTATGATCAGGGGTGCCTAAGCATTTGCACGAACCCTATGAGTTTGAACATTATGTGATACGCACAAATCACTCTGCGAAAATGCACAAATCTTATGAAAACCACACGAATCACTATTGCACCGACCTTATGAGAAACTGGCCAACCACCACCGGGTCACGTGACAACACGTCATTTGCATAAGGTCCGTGCGAATCAAATAAGGTTCGTACGTGTGATTTGCCGGCGCCTTTTGTGCAATTATCCAACTGGACAGGACTGATTTGGGGATTCTGTGCAATTAACAGAAGTGTGCAATAATCAATTGTGCTATCAAATGGACTCTACTTTATCAGATCATTATCAGCGGCCTCATCTTTAACGTTTAAGGAAAAAGGTACTGACCAGCTGACCAGGATCAACTTGTTACAATCTTGACCCTCCCTGTTCTTGTAGTCAAAGTCGTAAATGCTCCAGCGGGCATCATGACTCGGCAAACTGGCTTGGAATTCCTCGAAGGTCGACGACTAAAATAAGGAACAGACATGCAACAGCTTGTCAGCTTAAAGGAATATATTGTAAAAGATAAAGTCACTGTATTTGGTCATTTTTCTACAGTATGAGTTGAATCTACCATATTACACTTCACAGCAATATTCACAACGTATGGATACGACTTTATTGTGCCGTGAGGACGTCTTGAAATATGCGCACTTCCTTCCACCGCTTGAGTTGTCCGCCATTTTATCCAACTTTCTGACGAACCAAGGCGCGCTCTAGAATGCGTTCGGTTGTTCACTTGAATGAGAAGGGGCTGCACGAGCAACCTCCATGGAGGAGCTCCACAGAGCTCCTGCATGGAGTTTGCTCGTGCAGACCTCTAGCTTCACGGAGCGGGCTCTACACACTCATGAATGCAAACACTTGGTTCTCGTCACCTTCATGATTTTTTTAACACCATGGGGAAGCTTCTCTCGTAGAAGAAAAACAAACGGGGACGGGCTGAACTAGCACCTTCAACAAATTGTTGGTAGGGCGCTATGGAGATATCGTAAATAACAAAAATAGAACGGAGAGCAGAGCGAGCAACCTCTACAAACTATGAATGTAAACATTCGGTTCACGTCACCTACAGCAAATTAGTGTTGGGGCTCTATACGGAGATCAGTGTAAACAACAAACATACACAGAGCCGATAGCTGACCGAGCAGCGCTCCACGGGCTATATGAATGTAAACACTCGGTTCACGTCACCATCAACAAATCGGTGTTTAAATAGGGCTCTATACAGAGATATTGTAAACAACAAACACACAGAGCCGATAGCTGACCGAGCAGCGCTCCACGGGCTATACGAATGTAAACACTTGGTTTACGTCACCATCAACAAATCGGTGTTTAAATAGGGCTTACCGTATAGAGCCCTAAGACCGAATTGTTTTGGTTGACGTGAACCAAATGTTTACATTAATAGCCATTGGAGTGCTGCTCAAACAGCCCTCCGTTTACCGTATAACGGGGTGTCTGTGTGGCGCAACGGCTAGAGCGTTGGAGTCAGAATCAGAAGGTCCTGAGTTCTAAACTCGCCATGCCCCTGCCCCCATGACGGTGGAGTGACGCCCACCGAGCCTCACGGCTTATCTGTCTAAATGTGTCAAAAAACACCTACGGATTTGGTGCTGCCAGTGTGTCGACATCTGCACACTTGCCATTGAGACCCGTGAATTTTTTTTTTACCGTATAGAGCCCTAAGACCGAATTGTTTGGGGTGACATGAACCAAATGTTTACATTCAGATAGATGCTTCTCCATGAGTTTTAAAAAATTCATGAAGGTGACGAGAACCAAGTGTTTGCATTCATGAGTTCGTAGAGCCCGCTCTGTGGAGCTGGAGGGCTGCACGAGTAACCTCCATGCAGGAGCTCTGTGGAGCTCTGTGGAGCTCCTCCATGGAGGTTGCTCGTGCAGCCCCTATTGACTTGAATCGTTACTGAAGTTTGCTTAAAAAGTTAAAGTCCCCGCAAAGCTACGAAGATCTGCGACCGCAACGGTCGATTCGAAAATCTAGGACTGAGTTACTTCAGGTAGGCTACCCGGAAGTAATTATAAGTGAATTTGATCACGGCTTACATTGGCGTTGTTAATTAGCACTAGAAATGTGATAAAATGATGCAGATAAGTTGGAAATAAGTTACAAATGTCAACCTGACTGGAGATTTTTAAGTTGAGGTTATTTGAAATTTTAGCGCCAAATTTCTACAATATATCCCTTTAAGTTACGGGACAAACAATTTTCGATGTGACATCTGAGTGATGAATGTGTTGCAAAATCATTTTCTAACGCATGTCTTTGTCTTTTTGGTGCCTTGCACAATGATTCCCGACAATGCATATCCGTAGTGTATTTTCTCCATGAAAAATGGAGGTACAGTTTTTGCTACATGTATGTGTGTCAGGATATTTGAAATCAGCATAACTATAGGAACCTCTAGATGGATTGTGATGACAGTTGCTATGCGGACATGGGGTGGGAAGATAAAGGTCAAGGTAGGTTTTGGGCCCCCTGGCCTGCAACCTTGGTACTGCAGCAGAACCATTTTTTGGATCTTTTGGACTCCTGGACATGCTATAGTCTTGACATTTTGGTTGCAGATAGCTTTCGATGCAAGGTAGAACTTGTGTAGGTATGCACCCTCTAGCCGCCTTACCTCCACCTTGGTATCCACGATGATCTTAAGGATCTTTTCCTGGCGCTCGACCTTGAAGGTCACGTACTTGTACTTGTGCTTTTGTTTCACTTCGTCAAAAGCTGAGATCACTTCATCTGTAACCTTGACGCCAGGATCCTAGAGGAGTAAAAAAACAACATTATGTGAAATGTTCTTTTGCAATTGTGTTACAGTTAACTAACACGGTAACACCCCAGTTTTGGGGTGTAACAAGTACAAGCTGTATGCACAAGACCTGACTGTTTGGTTGGGTCTACTCAGCTCACATCGGAACAGACCCCTACTCTTTTTGTGAGTGTGGTGGGTTTCTTAAACATACTTTCCTTAAACTTGGGGCCCTTGCCCTTACATCCAAGTCGAGAAAACCTAAGCTAGGTACTCATTCTCACTGAGTTGAGTGAGAAAATATGTGTTGACTACCTTTCCAATTGCAGGGACACATCATTGGGGCCTGCTAGAGATTTAAAACCAAAACCTCTGTATTCTAAGTCTTCTCATGTCGAGATCTGAATTCCTGCTGCCTGAGTCACTTTCATAAGTTCTTGCACATGCAGGGTTAGACAAGTTTTCAAAAACTCACTTGTCCTACCGGGCAAGTACATAAAAAATTTACTTGCCCGAACCAAATTTTTACTTGCCCGAAATTCAAATTACATCTTTCTATGTATTTTCACTTTCATAAATTTTCACTTTTGTTATCGGCTATCTTTTCCTGTGTTGACCAATGCTTGATGCAATTAGAGTAAAAGGTAACAAATATATTGGTGCACTTGACGTCAAAACTTTAATGACTTTCATGTGCACTGATCAGACAGCATTCAAATTACAATGTCCTGCTAACCATACTAGTGAGACACAACAGAAACAGTTTGGACTGCCAGGTTCACTTCAGAAGATATTTACTGAAATGAACAGGTCACTGAGAATAAAGTACACATATTTTTTTTCTGACAGTCAGACTCAGGGGTGAGGCACTGACTGCAAATCTGGGAATTCTTGAGTTTTGATGTGGCCCTATCATCCAAAATCGATGTTTCTACTGGCTTAAAAATGACATGGTCAATATAGGCAGGCATTCAGCCTCATGTGCTGTCACACTCAGTGGTAATTTGAGCGGGTCACATCTGGAAATTCTTACTTGCCCGTCGGGCAAGTGGGGAAGCACTTCTGCTTGCCCGAACAGCACTTTTACTTGTCACTTTTACTTGTCCGTTTACTTGTCCTTTTACTTGTCCTTTTACTTGTCCTTTTACTTGTCCTTTTACTTGTCCTTTTACTTGTCCTTTTACTTGTCACTTTTACTTGTCCTTTTACTTGTCCTTTTACTTGTCCTTTTACTTGTACTTTTACTTGTCCTTTTACTTGTCCTTTTACTTGTCCTTTTACTTGTCACTTTTACTTGTCCTTTTACTTGTCCTTTTACTTGTCCTTTTACTTGTCACTTTTACTTGTCCTTTTACTTGTCCTTTTACTTGTCCTTTTACTTGTCCTTTTACTTGTCCTTTTACTTGTACTTTTACTTGTACTTTTACTTGTCACTTTTACTTGTCCTTTTACTTGTCCGGGACAATCGGGCTAATGGACTTGTTTATCCCTGACATGCGATCGATCAAGTGAGTCCTCATGTGTTCTTGCCTATCCTCATCAAAGACTTTGCATAATGGTACCCATAATGGGACTTAAGGTCTCATTGATGAGTTTTTTTCTTCCCATAGATTTTTATGTTATCATACTGTAAATGCAGAAACTTTCGCGGTGGTTTAATGTTCACGGTTTTCGCAGTGGCCGCTTCACTGCGAACTTAAAACCACCGCGAACATTTTTCCATGGCAATAAGAGACTACAGTGCATGGTGCTACCGCGAATCTAAATCCCCGCGGACTTAAATGCTTTTACAGTACGTGTTTTACATAGGCGCGTTCATACTGAAGCTACAGCGAGTTTTAGCATATTTTTCAAGCTATGTTGAGCACATTTACATGTACCCTATATCGTGGGAAAAAATTGCCAACGTCAAATAGACATATGTCCTTTGTTTATAGCAATTACAAACAACAATTAGTCAATCCCCACAAGAGGCACTTTTTCGCTGTTACTGTACAACCGCACCACTCAGAACCTAGGACTGTGTACCTCCGACCTAGCGCGTGGCTGCCAAAATTTACATGCTAATTTCTTCAGTTACAAACAAGTTTTCACCAATCGAACTTCAGATCAGTTCGGCTGGCTAAAAGGGAATTTCTTACCGCTAAAAAAAATGCGTCCATGCAGATGTTTATTTTTTGGCTTGGATCTCTTTTAGACTACAGACTTGGAGTAATACATCAATAAGACCATAGTGCTTACAGGCTCCATGTCCTAAGGAATTATCGTCAGTTTGGAAGGTCATATGATGAACATTTTTCACATTTCATCCAACATCATTACACAAGTTACGTACTACAAAAGTACCCTTACACTAGTTGAAAACAAACGAAAAACGGTCCTCCATTTGGGGTGGTGGTCACAAATAATAACACCAATACACCATATTGATAATATTCTAGCACAATATTCTATTGTACATAAATGGTCAAGAATATCGTGTACAAGGGAATGGGTTTTCTGCGCGGCAAAAATTTGTGCGTTCCTAAAATATGTAAAAAAAGGTGCAGTTACTGCAGTACGAAATCCTTAAATCTTTCGAATCCCTTGGGAGCCAGCTGATCTATTTCCAAGGGACCAGAAATTCAAACAAATAATTTCGGATAGAAATGTACATGCGGCCACATCTGATTAAGGTTGTCGTATTATCACATTTTTTGACATATCTTATGAACTTTATTTTTTCCCACGCAAATTTCTCCCGCGCACAAAACTCCAACCAGTCCCCAGACTAATAATATAAAAAAAAGACCCAGAAATCCCAGAATGAAGACTTATACTGTCCCAACTTTTAACAAACCAGTCATTGTTATTTGTATATGTACAAATATAAATTCTGATAATGATGATGATGAATTCCTCAAACTACTTAGAAATCAACTTAAGACTCACCATGATTCTTCACCTCTTGGTTGTTCAGAATATCGACTTGAATTGAAGATGTGGACCTACAGAAAAAAAATGACACAAACAAAATGTTGGTAATTTTGTTATAACGGTACTGTGCTGCACATGTATGCATGCCAGCTGTTAAACTTACCAGTAAACTAGTTGTGTTTCTGGACTATTCAGGTAAGTCGGCTGATTGTAACTAATGGTGAAAATTTGCTGAGTGGTAATTTTTATTTTTATTTTTTTCCCCAAAAATAGGAGCGAGCGAGCGAATCCGTGAACCAAGAAATTAAATCGGTGTGGCCTGACCTGCTATTATCTGATTCATACAGGCATCCTCCATGCCATATAAGGAATTTGTGCAGTTGCACTTCCAGATATGGGAGGGGGCTCCAAATGAGGGGCTGTTAGGACAGCCTGCAACACTGGGTAAACGCCATATTTGCAAGTTGCAGTCCATATATGGAAACAAGGGCCATCGAACCTGAGGCTGCATGTCAGTCTACAACACCGGGCGAACGCCATATTTGGAAGTTGGACTCCATATATGGAGAATGAGGACCCTCCCAGCCTGGGGGTACATGTTCGCCCCCAACACCGGCCAAAAAGTGCCTTCATCCATTGAGTAAATAAAAATGGTGGATGACTTACTTCTTCCGAAAATAAAAGGTTTAAGAAATAGTCAGAAAAATCCCTTTGAGTAAAAAGCTAACAAATCAACCCTAGCGATAACAAATAAGCCTTTCGCCAAGTCGTCTTAGCAGGTGGAAATACAAATCCTTAAAGTAAACAGTCTTTAGCTTTTAAGCCTAAGGCCATATTCATTCGATTATATGGATGTCATCCTCTGGGCATCCCAGAATTGATGCGAGTGTGCGAAGGAAAGATAAGTTGGGCAAAAACAGGTTGCCTTCACTATGAGCCAAGTGGTTGGGAAGATGGAACAAATGGCAGAACACGCAGAACATAAAATGTCCAACGTACGAATGTTTACAAAACCAGTACGTTTTGCATTTTTTCTTACATAAGTATACATTTTCCGATATTTTTGGCCATCTATTGCATTTTTTTTTCATTTTGCAACTATTCACAGTATAGTTCCCTCCAAGAAAATGGAGGTATCGTTGCAATACAGAATTCACTCTGGAAGTTATGTGGGGTACGGGTATATAACAAGAACTGCTGGAAGGTATGCAATGATTTCGGTAGGTGGGTAGGTGTGGGGATGGTGATAGTGCAGGTCGCGACTTGAGGCCCCCTGTTGGTTAACCTTGGTACTGCAGCAGCACGTTTTGTGTTATATCTTTGCACCTGGACTTGCTGTGGTGTTGATTTCTATGTGATGGGTAGGTGTATAGTAGATGCTTATTTGATGTGAATTTTTGCACTTTTTTTTTTAAATGGCAAAAATTGATGCACGTTCTGATGTCTTCCATGCAATCGAATCCGTTTGGCCCAATGCGATAACTTTTTCCTTAAAGGATTCACTTATCACGTTTGCTACCGTCATTTAGATACAAAAGAAGACTGAAATTCGACACTGTGCACTTTCAGGTTCTTAACCAAGTGTAGCGTGAAGGAAGAGTCCAACTAAACCAGGCCGGGGGGTGGGGCAGCATCTTTTTCAAGTTGCATTACCACGAACAAAATGAAACATCCAATCTAACATTTAACGTACATAGAATTTACACTTACAGTTTGTGAACACTATCTTATACGTCAAACAGTGCCTCACAAGATCATTTAAAGTAAGTATACTTTGTAGCGCTGCTACTAGTAGTTAAGTGCGTTATGCCCCAATTCAGTTGACCGTCCCATGCCTTTGTTACCTTACAAGAAGTTGTGTCAGGCTCTGGGTAAATTTTCACAACGACAACAACAACTTTCCTGGGGGTTACTTTTATCTATTACGACAAACCCTTCGTTAAAATGTCTGCCCCCGAGGTGAAGTATTCCACTCCGGCTTCTCTACCGGAGGACGGGCGGTTTCTGAAGTTCGGTGACCGGTGTATGTTCTATCTGGGTGCCGGTGATTTGTTAATAATCCAAACGAGTTCCAGACGAGCTTACAACTCAGACGAGTACCAATTTTTCAGACATGTGGTTGCGATGAGGTGACTTGCAGTTTCCGTTTTTTCTAAAGACTGGGAAAACCCTGCATGCATTTGCTTCCCTTATAGAACAATGGTACCACTGGCGTATGGCGGATCCAGACATTTGTTAAGGGGGGCCGCGGCCGCGCAGCGCAAGCTGCGCGGGGGGAGAGCACGAGAGGGGGGTTCCCCCCTCTCGTTGGGGGGATATGGAGGGCCTCCCCCAGAAAATTTATAAGAAAAAGAGGCTCTCTGGTGCATTTTAGAGCCATATCTGAGCAAATTTGAGAAGCAAACTAACACTAACTTTTTGTCATGTCTGTGGCTGTCTAGTTCACTTCAGGGACATCTTTTACTATTTTTAGTAACTACCACTGAGGACAAACCTAACGAAGGCTAGTTCCTCCTTCAGTCCTTCTTAATATTCATAAATGACGGCACGCTACACAGACAATATCGCAAAATTATTTGTACCTGGCTGCCGATTTGCCTTTCTCCGCGAAGCGGCTCGCGCTCCTATAAAATCGCATAGAAATCTCGTGGGATCTGAGTGGCTTGCCGGAGACGATTTTGAAAGTGTCTTACGCATTTGAAAATGCATATATTTCGGACTCTTTTTGCTTCTGCGGTGGCAATTGATGACGATTATTATATAAATCGGGGGGAAATGACAACAAAAACGTCAGCACGGTCACCGCGGCGACTGATCAGAACTGGAGTGGGGAGGGGGGTGTCAGCGCACGACGCCGATTTTCCCAAGGCGGGTTGCGTCTCTCTAAGCCGATTACGGACGATAGAAATCATCAGTTCATCAAAAATAAGTAACTTCCGCTGATTTTCTGGAGATCTTACAAAATTTCCACGGTCTTTCTATATTTTTGAGCGCCGATTTTGGCTTACAGCGACCCACCAGTTTCTTGGGGAGAAATTGATGCGGCCGCGCCTCGGGCCTTTACCGTACGTTTACGTGACTCGAAAGACCCACTGGTAATTGCAAACTGCAAGTTTCTCTAAATAATTACCAGAAAATCTCCTTTCAAATAAGCGAATTAGTTTTATAACGTTGTCAATATTCTTGGCGTAACTTCCGAAGACCTCTAGTAGCCATGGTTTATCTTGCCTTTTTTTTTTTTTTTGCCAGCTGAAGGGCCCTGAAGGGCCCTGCGCGCCTCCCCCCGGATCCGCGCATGGGTACTGTGTTCTGTGAGAGCCTATTTATTCATAGCCACAGGGGATAATTAATTTGCAGGGCGTGCCTGAAGAATACAATGGAGCGTGGTGGTCCCACTCATCGCCATCCAACACAACATGGACTGATTGATGTAGAGACTCGCAATGTTCATTGCTTAGGGGCGCCACCTGATACATGTAATGTTAAGCACATCCTACTGTCCTTGTGGAAACAGCAAAAGCCGAATGCGATCATATTTGTTTATGTGTTTAGTTCCATTTAGGTATCAGAATTTCTCCTCCGTATACCTCCGAGTGGGAGGTATTGTTCTTGGTGTGTGCGTCTGTTAGCTACTTCAACCATCGTGACTCTAAGCTTTTTTCGACCAATCAGCGATGCGTGATAAAGATTGGATCAAAAAGAAAGAGAGAGAGGTCACCTTGGTAACAACTCTGTCAAACTTTCGTCAAATACTTCTGCTTATACATTTTCTTATAGGGAAAGATATTCTTATTCTCATTTCTCATGAGATTTGAGAGTCTTGAATTAAGGATATTCTGCATCATATCAAGTTATCTGTGGTCTGAACACAAAGTTGCATCAATCAAGACAATCTGATTATTTGCATATTTGATAAGTTGTGACAATATCGCCAATTCGGAGGGGAATCTTCTTTGCGTGACAACAACTGCAATCTGGATAGACGGCTATTGTGAGTGTGCAGCGGACTATAGATGATATATAGACAT
Organism: Branchiostoma floridae x Branchiostoma belcheri; assembly: GCA_019207045.1. Lineage (NCBI taxonomy): Eukaryota > Metazoa > Chordata > Leptocardii > Amphioxiformes > Branchiostomatidae > Branchiostoma > Branchiostoma floridae x Branchiostoma belcheri. The sequence continues at coordinate 18,699,491 of CM033037.1, read as the reverse complement.
CGGACATACCTCTATAATAACAGGTCACCGCAATTATTGTACGATTGCAGTAAAGCGGAGATAATAGATGGACTACTCAACTGAGCCTACCTGTGTAACCGGGCAATTACCAGGCCAGGATGACCCAGCAAAAACCTTGTCGTGCAATTAACATGTTTTTTTCCAAATCATTGTTGTGCTGATACACCGGTAGCAAAGGAAGAGAATGGAGTCATAAAGCTTTTGTGGTTTGATTAGGAAAATAGATGGCGTTTGATTCTCGAAGTGTCAGAAGGACCATGAAAAAGCCCAGATGTTGCCTATGGCCATCCAAATGATAAGGAGAAGACAAAAACAGGCAAACAAGCCTAGTGTGGGAGTCGAACGGAACCAATTTCTCAAATATCCAAGTAAAAAATATATTCACCGCGTCAAAATAATCATCGTACTGTACATTAAAGAAAGGAACGCAACTTCAAATTACTCTTCAATAGCGCCTGTGCTTACAAAGTAATGACTCAAATCTTAATTGTCAAGCAGCGTTTTTTGCTTAATTTGCAGCTGTCCTTCGGTCGTGCGCGTTCGCAAAATTCGCCAGGTGTCCCAAAATAAGCCATTATTTGTCGAAAAACGGAATTCGATATCGGAATAACGACAAGGCACTGTCCATTAGGAAACTACGTTTGGAGTGAACTAGGATAAGGAGTACTTCCCAAGCCAGCTGCCGCCGCACCGCGTGCATACCCGAGACGCCATAGCTGCGTGTTACACCGTGCATTTATATTGATACAGACGCAAAAAATTAACACGCCAACGGATAAAAAAGTCTATACTTGAATTGTAAAAAGAAAGAAGCACAAATATACAAGTAAGATACCTTAAAGCTTTCGGTTCCGAAGAAAGTCGACTTGTGGTCTGTGTCTCGGCTACTCGGGGCGGTACGGTTACGGGTGGATTTGAAGACTCTCGACAAACGCTCTGAGGAGAACAGTTCTCTGACTGAGAGCTGCTGTGGGTTTGAATGCTTATTTATAGACTTCTCTAGCTGTTGGACATGTTTTTCCACCAACAGATGGAAAAAAGGGGCGGATTGACCCTATGAGACTTTTTTCGACCAATCAGAGACGAGCGATAGGATTTGAATTGACCTGTTGGAAAAGGTGATAGGTCACCATAGGGACAAAAACTGTGCCAAATTCTTGTCGTTTATGGATTAGTTTGCTTATAAAAGTGGTAATCCTTAAAAACCTTAATTGCATGTACATGTGTATATGGCTTTTCAGTCGGATAGTATCAAAAAGACGTGCATTTCGACGGTTTTTACAATTAGACTCAACCATCCACTCCCCTTAAAGGGGTATAGACACGTTTTCCAGACGTTTTAAGAAACAACTGAGATCTATTTCTGGCGAAATTCAAATTTGAGAACGGTTTGTGTCGAGTCTTGTCTAGTCCTGTTGTTGCGTTCTTGTCTGTAAATGACTTTGTGGTGTGTTGTTGCGAAAGGATGTGGGACAAGGACGGCTTGATGACAACCAGGAACAAATTTCTGGATGCCCGAGCTTATATAAGCCAAAATGCAGTCAGGTGTGACACAGAATTGTTCTGTATGATGGGGTAATTGCCTTCGTCAAGAAGGATATTTGCTGCAGTTTGTGTGTGTGTGTGTGTGTCTGTGTCTGTGTCGGTGTGCCTTTGAACAGAATAATTCGAGAAATCGCTGATGGATTTTGTTGATATTTGGTAGGTTTTTCAGAGGGTCGGGAAAACGAAAGTCGATAATTGGCCTCCTAGCGCCTTTCAACAGTACTACAGCAACAAAACTTCCGTTTTTTTACATCTCGTGCTCTGAGCATGCTTTGATCAGCGCTGATTTTTTTAGTGGTTACGTTAGATAGCTCGTGTTTGTGATAAGAATGTTTATACTTGCTCGGAGCTACGATTCTATTTAGATCTCTCACGGAGTGTTTTTTTTTTCTCAGAAGTCGCCATCCCTGAAACAAAGATCGTATGTTCTGACGTAACCTACATTTGCATAATTCCACCAGGTGCCATTAGACCGCCACCTCAAAAAAACTTTGTTACAGAGGACTTCTCAAAATTGTCTTCAACACCTAAATATCTGAATTGTATTACATTTATGATACTTAACATTCAGTGTTCAAGACAATCTTGGGAAGACCTCTATACCAACGTTTTTTGAGGTGGCGGTATTATGGCACCTGGTGGAATGATGATAATCGATGTTACATCCCCGTAATGCTGTGACATACTATGTATAATCGGACAGCATATGGAAAAATTACTATACATGTATACATGCTTATTGTACGTTTTCAGTGAAGCGGAGATGATGGATGGAGTGACAAGGTCCATGGGTCGATATGTGTGCCAGGGTCAATGACCGGGTCAAACTGATCCAGCAAAATCTTTGACATTTATTTTTTTCAAATCATCGTTGTCTACATCCATGGTGTAGCCATAGCAATAAAAAGAATGGAGCCAAGAAGGCTTTCGGGGTCTGTTTAGGAAAAAATGGTGTGTGATTCCCATATTGTGAAAAGGGCTATGAAAAAGCTTCAAACCATTGCCTGTGGCATTCCAAAGAAAGGCAGAAGAAAAACAAAAGTATACATGTCTAGTGCCGGAATCACATGGAACATATATCCAAGTAGATGATACGCTTTGGCTTCCAGTTATTTGATTTTGCAGGCTTTAATACGTAGAAAGCCTCTTAGCGATGGATTCATTTCCGCTATTGAATCCAGCCGTTTTTGTCTAATATTGAAAAAGGAGCAGGCCGGGAGAATCTTTACAGGAAGACACTAGATCAAACTGCATTTGTTCTGTTCATCATTCTAGTACTGAGGAAAATCACGCCGATACCGCTGTAAAAAGGTACTTATTGGAGTTAAGGGCGAACGTTGCTGTGGCAATGTTGGGTCACTCGGCGAATCTTTTTGAGAAGTTGATAAGGGTGTGGCTGGAGGGCACACCGTAGACCCGCCCCTTCTCTGCAACGGGTATGCGACCATGTCAGTGCCCTGCAATTAAATATGTTGATTGCAAATTCTTGCCCGAGGGCTAACTGCAGGCACAAACAACATGTAGAATAAGGAAAATACAAAGGTGCTGGGAACTACATTCTATGATTGTGCTGTGCTACTAAAGTGTACATTCTGCTGGTTTTGTTGGGTTTGACTTCTTCTTTTTAGGCAGTGGAAGACGAATATACCCACTTCTTTTATGATGTGCGGGTTCGTCCCGCTTTGTTCTTTGCGCATATAGCCTATTGCATCACACCAAACTGTCCGTTGCGCAGGTTGCATGAATACTACCACCAAGTCGGAAAAGAACTGCATGGTTAAGATTCAGACTTCAGAAGCTGGCATTTCCGCAATACAGGCTTTTTGTTTGACGTCATCTGCGCCATGTTAGATTACCACAAGGTCGAAATTTAATCCCACTTTCTTTTGATTGTAGTTTATATAGTAACGATAGAAGTATTTTTTTAGCTACATTATAGGGAAGTTTCCTCGCTTTGAATATTTGTCTAGTGTTGAAAAAATTCATTTTTCTTATGAGTTTTGATCAAACGACGTTATACAAACACATCTCAAGCTACATATTTAACATTACTAAGAAACGAGAAGAAGCCGAACAAATGTATTAGAATAGTTTTTAGAATCCATGTTTTAGATCAGTCTTAGAAACCATGTGTACTGTATAACGACCTTTGTATCCATATGCCTGGGCATGAATGTGCACCAACTAGTAAAGGCTATTACCATCATTAAGACGTCAATGGGAAGCCTGTATACGCACCCCTGAAACACCTGTAAGGTCCGGCCCTGACACCCATGGGCCTTATCCGTTTATCACTTCTACCTGTCAAAATGTAGTTGTCTGTCGGCGCCAGCCATGGGTTACTGTGGGTCATAGACATTTTGCCCCGCATGTTCCACCTGACCGCAGAATGATCTCTTGTAAAAGCTTTAGGTGGGTACAAAATAAAGACACACACATGAGCAAAGTATTTGTTGCAAGACTTCTTTTCAATTCAAAGTTGAAAGAGGTGCTGCGTCGCGCTTTCGCGTCCTGTAGAAATAATGCTCATTACACCAAAAAGCGTTGTCTTCAGTTCTTTTGCATTTATAAATATAACGTTACAGTAGGCATCTTTCCATATTTGCAGATGATGGTAGCGCTCTGTATGAAGTCACGGTGGTTGACAGGGTCTATACTGTGGCTCTGCAGGCCGATACTGGCATGGCAGTGAGGGCCACAGTTAGGACAAAGTTTATAGTATAAAAGACCAGTTTCTCCAGATCACTTCAGGGTCACTGACGAAGGATGGTGGATGCCATCTGAAACGTCTGACCGTTTCCAAAACCATATCTAATTGCTTGAGTAACTGCTTTTTGGCGTATCTTAGTACCTGGATGTCTAACCTTCATTGACAAGTTCTGTGCATTATTTTTGGGTCGTATGAGGTTGCACTTCGCCGCAGAAATGTTGCCTCTGAAGACTGGCAGACTATGAGGGCTTTCTAAAAGATTCTTGCTCTTTTTAAAAATTCTAGATCCAGCGGATGTTGTCAAAGTGAAATTCTTTTAAGTGCTGTATTAAACAATTAACACTCGTCATAGATTTGCGCAGTTTATTTTGTACGAACAACGCCCTTTTTGCTTGGCCAAGTACACCGCTTTGCGCTGGGGCTCTCCTTAAGCCCCGGTCACAAGAATCGTACGACGTCCTTGCGATTTCATATTCCGCATATCGCACGATGATCGCAGGGAATCGCAGCTAAATCGTAATCAAAATCAGCCGTCGCAGAGCATCGGATGATGTTCAAAATGTTTCCAGCGTCGTACGATTTTACCACTAGTGTCTCTTCTGAATAGCCGCCTGACCGCTTTTGTGCTTCTTTAACCAACCAAATGTGAACCTAGCTGTTGAATACTTTCCTATGATGCCTTTTACTAAAAAAACAAATCAAAAGAAACCATAACAAAATCGAGCCTTACAAACATAGATTCAAACTAGAAAGGCCGACATTTGCTTGAGAGCAAATACAGCATATTTCAGCCATACCCGTTCTCATGCAAAATTGAACTGTTCCAAATCACCCCTGCGCAAAAATAGAACATTCTAACAGTAACTTCTCGAAATGAACTACTACCAAGGCCGACATCTACTTATGAGCAAATGCACCATTTTCACTCCGCCCCTCTGCCCATGCAACAATGCTATTCCACAATCACATATATGGGAAAAAATCAAACATTCCATAATGGAGATTTCTGTGGTCTCGTATTACAACAGAATAACATGGAATTTGCTATAAGGGTGCCCTCGACATATGAACGGTAAAACTTTAAAATTTTTGGCATATATCACTTCAAGAGGACTAATTTATGACCATTTTTATTATCATGTTTGGTCCCTCTGTATTGCCATGGTATTGGAACAAAATTTTGTATGGAAATGCCTGTGATATATACCTCCAGGGCCTTTGCAATTTTGGTATACACGTCTTGACAACGATGAAGTCTCTGGTCTTCTTGTATTAAAAAAATGGTGATGGCATGTTGGATAGCAAGTGGGATGAAGTTCAGAATGATTACTAGTATCTCATCTCTCTCTTACAAACGCACGCGCATACACATACACACAGACAAGAACAAAAAGAATGAAAAAAACTTTCAGTCTTTACAGTTCTACTTTCACAAAATGGCAATTTTACACTTGTCTGCTCTCACAACCTGATTGTCTTAATGTAAATACATGTAATTTGAGGTAAAGTTTTTACATTACAAGTTAATCTGCAGAATCGCAGAAAATTTACAATTCCGTCAAAATATAATTTTTTATACATCTTTTCAGAATCGGTTGCAATCTATATCTGCGTGTCCTTTTCTGGCTGGTTGGGATCAAGTCTGTCTGCTTCTTCCACATACAGTTTGTTACGGACCAAGCTCTGCTTCTCTTCTGTAGAGGGGTATGGAGGACAGAAACAGGGAAGTTAGAATATCAATGCAAAGCAGAGACATCAAACTATAGCCAGATTTGGAAACAGTACACATTTCCACAATTACTTACAATCTGCCATCAATCTGTTGCTGCTTGGGACAAGATCCGTGTGCCTCCTCCTACGTACAGCTTCTCATGGACCAATTGTTTTCTTCTCTAGAGGTCCCATCTGAATGATACAAACAGGAGAGTGAGATTTGGCATTTCAAGGCAGACATCAATCAAATATTTGACGAAATAATTATACCATTGATTTGGAAAGAATACATATTGTTGTCAGAAGATAACAATGTGTTTGTGTTACACATAATCTTCTCGTCGATCCCAATGCTGCACCTGTCTCTACAGTCTACACCCCGCAGAAAAATACTAGTATGTGGACGTCGTCACGATCAAAATAAAGATAGCTAGTTACCGTCAAAAAACAGAAATGATGCAGAAAACACCATGACATCTCGTGTGGAAGTATCTTTAGCCCTTTCCCAAGGAAAACTGATTTCGACTACTAACGTTATCAGTTCATGCATGTTTTTGACAACAAACGGAGATACACAACGACGACAGTGGCTTGTCAGCACTTGCCTGCGGTACCAGCGTTCCACAGTTCTCATATAACGTTGTTTTGACGAATTTCACAAACGAAAACACCTTTCAATGTACATTAACAACGGAGTGAACAATGTAAGGATAGCCATTTCTTACCTAAAGATGTTCTGCTATCGATGACAACCGAAACTGGGTAGAAGCTGGCGTAAAATGCGCAGAAAACTGCAGACTTGGGTGCACAGTTGCAGTTGCTGCGACAAGAAAGTTTAACCTTCACTTAGCGGGAGTCTGTGACGTAAATGTAAAATTAAAAATGGACGAGTCCGGGGTGGAATCTTCAAGAAAGTCTGCATAAAAATCTCAAACCTAAAAGTTTCTTTCCGTATATATATTTTGTGTATATTTATAATTGCTGTTTTCAAAATAATGCTCACATATTATATTCCTATTTTCTTTGCAGTAACCTTTTATGAAGTAACATAAATTACAAAATCCTCTCAAATATGAATGGTTCCGTCTACATATAAACATGACAATCAGATGTTGTGTCATTGCCGACGAAGTGTTCCTTTCTCTTCGCTGATTGGCTGGCGGCACAATTCAATTAATTAGCAGACTGACACCTGTCACCTGTCGCCCAGGGCGGGAGTTACTAGTATTGCTTTGTTTGCCATATATGGAACGCACTGAACGTCGAGAATGGCCAAAACACGTCCCGTAAAACCCCGAAATGTGTAATTTTGAAGTGATATACGCCAAAAATGAAAATTGGGTTCTTTAGATAAATACTCCATGCACGCCTGTACCAAACTTTTAGGTATTGGTCCACTCTACCATATGCATTGTGCCAAATTTCAGGTCATTCGGTCCAGGAACGACGGAGATTATTCGCTTTGAAAATTTGACAGGAGAAAGAAAGAAAGAAGAAGAAACACAAGTTAGGAATGTTTGTAAGCATAAGTCCGTGACATTTCTGAAACAACAGCAGTTCCGTGATACACGGAACCTTCTAAAAACGTACGGAGCTAACAGCGCAGCGAAAATACCATCGCTAGCGATTCAACTTCGGATGGCAAACCGGACAAAAGTGACTGCTGCGATTATCACAGAAATGCCCCTAAAAACTGATACAATAAGCCTTCTGAATAGCCTAAAGTACAAGAGTTTCAGGCGGGCTTCGCCCCCCTGGGACCCCCAACAGGGCTCTGCCCCTGGACCCTGCCGGACCGGGGCCTTCGGCGTTCTTCGACGGCCCCCGAAAAAAATTCTGGCGGGAACACTGCAGTATATACGGAATCGTAGGGCCCCGCTTATGAATATTAATTAGCCTTCGCCCTCTTCGCGCACAGGTGTGGGCTCTGTGCGGGGTCACGGAAGGTCACGTCAGGAGGCCAAAAGAAAACAAATTTCCCCTCAGAAAAGTGCCAAAATTAATCATTTTAAAGTAGTTTATGTCAAAACTTTTACTTGGATCATTTTACCAACTATCTAATGCCTATCTACACCAAATTTCAGGCCATTCCATTGTAAGACCAGAGTACAGGGGGCCAAAATATACCGTTTTGGTCAAAACATGACCTTTAAACCTCAATAAAATCATTTTACAGGCAGATATGAAAAAAAAATTGAGAAAAAAGCATCAAGGTATTGGCCCATTCTACCCCTGTGCCAAATTTCAGGTCATTCGGTCCAGGAACGGCGGAGATGAATCACTTTGAAGATTTGACAGGAGAAAGAAAGAAAGAAAGAAGAAAGAAAGAAAGAAAGAAAAAGAAAGAAAGAAAGAAAGAAAGAAAGAAAGAAAGAAAGAAAGAAAGAAAGAAAGAAAGAAAGAAAGAAAGAAAGAAAGAAAGAAGAAACATTACGAATACAATATATTTCACCATACACACTGACAAAAATCGCATATGACAAAAATGTCCAGAACATTTCATATTCATACACGAATGACCAGTAAAATATAACGCTTTTACAACAGTATATGTCGTTCCTAAACACATTACTACAAGTGTGTAAACCATATGAAAAGATGAACGATTTTTCGTGGCTCAAAAGCGCCCTCCTAACGACCAGAAATATATTGCAGGTGAAAATGCTAGTACTGGTAACATTCAATACCCGGAGCGGAATATTCAGCCCATCGCAGTCGTCTTCGCGTGTATAAGAAGGATATCCCGTATTCAGTTCGCGTATAGTTGTGTCCAACCAAAAGTCGACTGTATCATCAAAATTCACGTCAAAGCTCATTATATGTTTTGTTTAGACCTATCAATAAATGTGTTTTCATGGCAATATGAATCATTTCCTTTAGATTCATGTTTTTTCGGTGGTATTGGTGCCTTTATTCTTACTAAGTACTTGTTGCTTTTTCAATGTATTTCTAGTTCATAAGATGATTCCTCTTCTTTTAACAACAGTGGATGATATTGAAGCATTCTTGTGTACCTTTTCCCACCAACAGACATAGACGACTGCAGTCCCAACCCCTGTACACACGGCACCTGTACAGACGGTGTAGCGAGTTACTCTTGTAGTTGTGAGAACGGCTGGGAGGGTGACAACTGTAATCAAGGTAAATTATTCTATAGTCGAGTCAACTTTATCCTGCAAGGCATTTACGATAAATGGAAACGTTTAGTTGGGTCGAAAAAGGGGGAAGGTATTGTCTGAAATAACAACATGTGACCATTAGTTCAATCTCAATATGATATTTCCCTCCCTATTTTACAGATATAGACGACTGATTGGCCTCCCCCTGTCTCCACGGCACCTGTACAGACGATGTAGCGAGCTACACTTGTAGTTGTGAGAACGGATGGGAGGGTATCAACTGTGATCAAGGTAAATCATTTTTATAGTCCAGTCAACTTTATCCTCCAAAAGGCGATTTACGATAAATGGAAACGTTTAGGGGGGTCTAAAAAGGGGGAAGTTATTGTCTGAAATAACAACATGTGACCATTAGTTCTCAATATGATAATTTTTTCCTATTTTACAGACATAGACGACTGCTTGGCCTCCCCCTGCACACACGGCACCTGTACAGACGGTGTAGCGAGCTACACTTGTAGTTGTGAGAACGGCTGGGAAGGGACCAACTGTGATCAAAGTACGTTATCATATATATTTTCTAATGCACAGGTAAACTTTTAATCTGACCTCCAAACACTGGATCGTGCATAAAGGACAAGAAGGTTCTTGACGAAAAATAATTTCGCTAGTTGTAGTATAATGTTAAATGGACGTACCAGGTTGTTGCCTACTTGTCGAAGGTTGTCAATTTTTATCCATTTCCTCAATCAGATACAGACGACTGCAGTCCCAACCCATGTCTCCACGGCACCTGTACAGACGGTGTAGCGAGCTACACTTGTAGTTGTGACAACGGTTGGGAAGGGGATGACTGTGATCAAAGTGAGTGGCCATTTATACACATACTAAGACCATTTCTTCTTCAGTTTTCGTATCGCATACGTATGATTACGTGTAATGATCATGAACATTTTACTATTCTACAAAAAACAGACATTGACGACTGTGCATCCTTCCCCTGTCTCCACGGCACCTGTACAGACGGTGTAGCGAGCTACAATTGTAGTTGTGAGAACGGCTGGGAAGGTCAAAACTGTGATCAAAGTGAGTGATTCTAAAATTCTACTTGCATTTAAAACATACATACAGACAGCATTTCTTAATGAAAGACGTAATAGGATCCCAGCGTTTCAATCTAATATTATACTGATGTGATCAATTATACATTTCTACAGACATAGACGACTGCAGTCCTGACCCTTGTCTCCACGGCACCTGTACAGACGGTGTAGCGAGCTTCACTTGTAGTTGTGAGAACGGCTGGGAAGGGGACAACTGTGATCAAGGTAAATCATTTTATGTCATATCTGTGACGCGAAAACCTTCGATACGGGTGTTCCGGACCAGGTGATAACTTTCCATACGGCCCGGGCTTATCACACGGGCTCCATTCGAATAATCGAACTGTTTCGAGTGGGCCGAGTGCCGCGCCATCGAAAGTTCGAATACCTGATTCGGACGTTGGAACATTACTGTTGCAACGCTTTTTTTTCGAGGGCAACAAATTTGTTCAACTTCTGGCGCATTTCGCATCAAAACAGTGTTTTTTTCAGGTGGGTATGACATAAATAAAATTCAACACGGTGTATTCCGTATCACCCTCGGTCCCGGCCCTCCCGCGGGTCGGATCACCCTCCGGCCTTCGGCCCGCGGTCGGGCCGGTACCTTGGGCGAAAGGCGTATCACACAGGCTTTCTTCGAATAAATCGAACCATTTCGAGCGGGCCGAGTGTCGCACGGTTGGCAATTGGAATACTTGATTCGGACGTTTGAACACTGCTGTTGCAACACTTTTTTTGTTCGAGGGCACCAAATTTGTTCAACTTCTGGCGCATTTTGCATCAAAACATGGGTTTTCTCAGGTGGGTTCGGTGTATTCCGTATCACCCGAGGTACCGGCCCGACCGCTGAAAGGATCGCCCGAAGGCCGGAGGGCGATCCGACCCGCTGGAGGGCCGGGACCGAGACTGTAGTATTCTATGTGTATCACACAGGTTCTAAGGCACGATTTACACTTGTAGTTTTATCTGTAGTACTACAGATCGTAGTCTACTACTGTAGTAGCCTACAGATTTTTTCTGGGTGTAAACAGAAATGAAGTGTAGTCTACTACTGTAGTCTACTACACCCTCCGAGGCTGTAGTACTACAGCTCAGCGGACGTTCTATGAGAATTCGAACAGGGTGTAAACAGAAACTATAGTAGACTACAGCTGACTGACGCCAACCGCGTCAGTCGCCTCCTGCGCTGCATACGTTCTTGGCGTGTCTGGTTGAAAACCTGGGTAACACTGCAACATGAACATAATGACCTCCGCCTCTCCCGCCATTTTGATCCGTCCGGTGGTCAAAATTGGCACTTTTGACACAAGAGGAAGAGTGAAGAAGACCAAAAAATTGATGCTGTTCGATCTGGTGTAATTCGAAACGTACGCGTGTTTTATTTGGGTCATCTGCGGTCAATGTACTATTTTCTATTGTCATGGCCTATTTTTCAGAGAGCCTTGTATTAGAAAAAAAACCTTTTTTCACAAATATAAGATTCCCGCGCCCGCCAAGTGTCAAAGGTCACATTCAGTCACTACAGTTTCTCCGTAATCAAAGAACAGCAGGTGTCCCGCTATGCTCTCTGTCAGTGAGTGTAAACCGGACGCGAATCTGTAGTCTACTACAGTAGTAGACTACGATGTGTAGTACTACAGATTCAAGAAACAAGTGTAAATCGGGCCTAAGTTGCATTACACAGGCTTCCTTCAAGTAAATTGAACTATTTCGAACGGGCCGAATACGGCACGTCTGAAAATTCGAGTACGGTATTCGGACGTTAGAATTCCTGTTGTTACAATCTTTTGTTCGAGGACACAACATTTTCTCATCTTCTGGTGCTTTTCGCATCGAAATATGTGTTTTCTCAGGTGGGTATGACATAAATAAAATACAACACGGTATATTCCGCATCACCCTCGGTCCCAGGCCTCCCGCGGGTCGGATTACACGTGGCAGACGGGCACCGAAACTTTTATTTCTTAGTTGTTCATTAAAAAACTTTTTATTCGTGATATTTTCAACACTCCTAATGCACTTTTCTTATGAATATACAGATATAGACGACTGCAGCCCTGACCCCTGTACACACGGCACCTGTCATGACGCAGTAGCTGGTTATACCTGTACCTGTGAGCACGGTTGGGGCGGAGTCAACTGTAGTATTAGTGAGTATAAAACAGGAGGCAATTTTGTCTCCGAAAGAAATTAAATATTTTATTGCACATTCATGCCCATGGGGCTAATTGCAAGTGAACAAAATCAAATACATAAATAAATAGTCTAAATTCTAACATGCAAAGATTAACTGCTTGTATGTATATACAGAATATCGAGTACGATTCTAAAACCTACGTTAATATTGCCGAGTTTGACTTCTTTTTTGAAAACAGTTGAAAATGAAATGTCCCACATTTTCTATGATAGATTGATCCGATGATCTTAGCAGAAGCTGTGTCTTTTGTGTTTTTTTTTTTTAATGAAAAGTTCGGTGTGATTTTGGACACTCTTTCAAACAGTGTGTTTCTTTCAGCATCGAATCGGGGACATTCACAGATGAAATGTGTTTCATTTTCAGCTGCATTCGTTGTGCACTGCTTACAAATTCTTTCATGAGCAGGTAATAGTTTGGAAGTTAAAGTTAAAGTTCTGTTCTAACACAAAGAAAACACTCATCATGCAGTGAGTGTTTTCTCTGTGTTGGAGCAAAGCTCCACATTTGTAACTAAAGATTTTGTCTTCATAGCATTAGACCAAACGAGTCGTGTTTTCAATTCTTTTTGTTCTGTACATGTCATCTCTGAACAGCTGTCCAAACTTCTCTGTCCTTGCCCTGCGAACCTTACCACATACTGCTAGTGATATAGTTCGGTCTTTATGAAGCAATCGACAACGCGGTAGTGGTGTGTGTGTGTGGGGTGGGGGGTGGGGGGGCAGTTAGTGGGGCAAAGTATTACATGCGAAGTTTAAAGAATGTATAGCTATATGAGTTCTGCGGAGTACATGCACTGCGCCATGTGAATTTTAGTCTTCATATAGTCTTCATCATTTCATACAAATTTTACGGAACAATTACCGCACCTATTAGTAAGTCATGCTGTTTTTTTCTTACCCTCAATCACACACACACGCGCGCACACACACACACAAACAAGCACATACACGCACACACAAAGGCGCGCGCGCTAATTAATGCAAAGACTCAACAGATAGATCAATTACGTGTGTCATTATTTTTTTTTGATGTTCATAAAAGGTAGGTACTGCTTTATTCTGTTTCTTATAACCATCTCAATACGAGACATACTCGGACAAGTGTCAGCCAGCCAGAGAAAGTGCCGATGGCGAAGAGAACTTCTCATCCCTCAGCCATCGAAGACGGCAAGAGAAGTAGAGCCATGTCATGGATGAAGTCGCCCATGATAAACTTCAACGGGTTGGAAATGCATTGAATGTAATAACAATAAAGTTCTTCAAGAGCAAGCAGTTTTCTCACCCGCTACCTTTTCAGCATATCCTTCTGACTGGTGTCGATTTATCAGGTTTGTAAGTCAAATAAACCTATATTTTAACGTTTGGGACCGCATCATAAACGCAGCATTAACTATCTACTTAGCAGTGTATGTCAATACTTTACGTTTGGGGCCGCATCTGCAAACAGCGACACCTATGCTGCAATTCAATGCGAATCAGTCGGAATTGCCCCGAGGAAGGTGACAAGGAGTCACCAAAACGTTGGATAGATAAAGCACTTTATGTGTACAAAGTACAATGCTTACTTTTGGAAGAGTTTTAAATTTCTCTGCAAGCTAAGAATATGGTTAAACATGTTATGAATTTGTTATTTCACCACTTCTTTCACTTTGGAAGCATTTCAAGGTATGCTGTTCCGGATTTTGTCGGAGACTTGAAGAAGAATTAAAGAAGAGGTAGACGGGTGGTCATGACTTATGGTATGTGAATAGCTTAAGGGATGATTGATATAATCTGATGCTAATTATGCAAATCATGAGGTAATTTGTATAAGTGATGGGTATACAGTAGATGCCGTTTAATTGCATAGCTTATTTGACAGCGTATTTCGTGCAATTATCCGGATGGTGCAATTATGCGAAGTTATTCAGCTGGACCGCACTGGTTTGGGATTTTAGGATTCCGTGCAGTTAACAGAAGTGTGTTTTAATGCGTTGTGCAATTAACAGGCTTCTACTGTATTTGAAAATCCACTGCGGTCTATAGCAGGGCTTTCAGACACATGATGTATGAATCTAAAAATAACAGGTATTCAACAGAGAGCAATCATGCAAATGAAGACATTATTTGCATATTCTAAGAGAAAAATTCGATAATGTTTAAGTGATCAGCAATGCATACTTGCGGTGTTTAGAAGTTAAATAAAGGTAAAAATCATACGTATCTAAATTAGCATTTAGAAGACAATGCTGCAATAACCTTCTTTGCTAAGATCTAAGGAAAACTTCTGTTACTTAACGTGCACTCTCACTGCACTTGCGTCAAGCTTGCGTCACTGTGGGGTTCGTTCCCTGCGTCACTGTTTTATTATTTTCGCCGATTTTTTTATAATTTAGATATTGCGTAATACGTAAAAGGCTTAAAAGACGGCAAAATGCACAAAAAAATGAGAAAATTCGTTCTTTATCTCTGAAATTCGTTGATTGTCTGTCGAACCCCGCAGTGATGCAAGCGTGACGCAAGTGTGTGAGAGGACTTAGTGTGTTTGGTTCTTTTACGTGCGGAGTTTTGACGTTTGAGGTTTTAGCTTAAGCTCGTCCATACACCGAACCGTTGACTTTACGTCACCATCCGAAATGCCGAATGCACCACTTCTAGCATGTCCGAACTGGGGCGGACCCTAGACGTTGCTAATAGAATCGAACTCCGGCCCGCACAGATGACGAAGTTTGGCATGGCCAAGCAGCGGTATAGTGTTAACGTTTGCGCCAAGGATTTTGATGTCAATAAGCATATCATTTGCATGATTATTTGCATTTGCATGATTTGCATGAACTATTCTGGGCATACCTCATAGCCCTACATTGTATACCCATCATTATCATCATACCCACCACTGTCAAAACGTAGAAATGCAAAATAAAAACATAAAATGCTAATATTAGCCGTATATGCAGTCATTCTCTCATTGGCTGAAGCTGAAGCGCCAATTACTATGCTGTCATTGGTTATACTGCTGATGGACAGATACATAGCACACAACCACCTGTTCCGATTTTGTTTCCCGCCAAGTCACCTTCCCCCTCTGACCTCTGACCCCAACAAGCAACATGGCGTCCCTAAGCGAGTCCCTGACGACCAAACTTCCTCCCGTCAAATTTCACTGTAGACAAGACAAAACAAGACCTAAGAAGCCGCCACCGCCTACTCCAGACGGTCAAGACGGTGCAGGAGTAACCGGGAAGGTCCTCAGAGCTCCTGACGTCACGGCGTCTCCTGTTATAGTTGATTTTCGCAGACTTCTGCAGAGCTCGAAAAGTTGCATCGATGTTGTGCCTGGGGTAAGCCCGCGTTTTATGACTCGATAAATCGTATATTAACAACGTTTTAAACGGGAATTTTAAAAATTTTTATCTAATGATTAGAATCAATATATTTTGTTGTGTGCAGTAATTTTTGCAATGGAAACATAGATCGACCGACTTCGATGTTGCTATATGATAATCTATATATGCATGACCCAACCCATTGTACAGTAGGTCCAGGACCTGTACAATCCAGATATGTTTGACTTAACCCCCTGTCCAGTACAGATTTTGTTGACCCAACCCCTTGTACAGTAGGTCCAGGACACTTCACGTGCAACTTGTCCAGATATGCTTGATCAATCGCCCTGTCCAATCCAGATTTGCTTGACCCAACCCCCTTGTGCAGTAGGCCCAGAACCTGTCCAGTCTAGATGTTTGACCCAACCCCCCTAGGCCCAGTCCAGTACAGATTTCGTTGACCAAACCCCTTGTAGAGCAGGTCCAGGACACTACAGTCCCTGTCCAGATATGCTTGACCTATCAATCCCTCTGTCCAGTTCATATTTTGTTGACCCAACCCCCTGTACTGTAGGTCCAAGACACTACCTAGGCCTGCTGTACAGCGCGGATATGTTTGACCTAATTCCCCTGCCCAGTCCAGATTTTATTGACCCAACCCCTGTCCAATTCTGTTCAGGTATCTTTACCCGCCCCTCCCCCCTGTCTATCTTGTCCAGATTTTGTTGACCCAATCCACATCCAATTCTTCAGATTCTGCTCCCACCACCCCCATTCCATTTTTCTGTTCTTTGGGATACCATTGCTAGACTAATACTGTTACAACAGTTTCAATCTACTCCTAAATGGTCTTTGCTGTGAAATATCACCACAAAGTCTCTATTGGGGATATGCAAACCAGGCTTTTAGCCAGGCAGCTGTACAGGCGTACAATGTACGGCCTGTTAAAAAAATAACTCAAATTGTAGGCCTTACACTTGGGAGCACATCCTCTGACAAGCATGAAATTCTGATTGACCAGGGATGCTATGTACAGGTCACATGTGGCCTGTCTGACAGTAAATTTGCTTCATTCCCCTAAATTTGCACCTCAAGATATGGGAAAAGGTGTTTCAGAGAGTTATAAATTTCAAAATTTTCTAAGTGAGGGTGTCCCCAGACCCCCTACAATACTCGCACCTGTAGCGCTTGCTGAACAGGAAGACATTTGGACACCCTATGATAAAATCCTAGCTAAAGCCTAGTAAAGGCCTGATGCAAACACATTGTTTTCATGCATCATGAATTGTGTTATTGATGATTCTAGCTTTCATGTTGCTTTTCTTTTGTCGACAATATGTTTACAAAAATGTCTACAACATTTTTTTCTTCTATTTACTAAAGAAAGGGTCTATAGTATAGGTGAATGCATGCATGGTAGGTTAATCCAATAGGGGAACAAATAGTGTGTTGCAACAAAGATGGTTGCAAGTAACAGTCCTGAAAAAAAGTAAAGTTGGGTCATTCTCTTTTTTCTTTCCAGATTTCTGTCCAAGTGACCCAACAAATACAATTCTAGCAATGTAAAATGAAATGCTTCAGGAATTTGTCAGCATCATTCATAGTTGTTACACTTGTTTTTTGTAGACCTTACAAAAGTCAGAATCAGAATTAAGATTTGAATTGAAAAACTCAATTGAGGATCCTGACAGAAGTGCCACACTTGTTTACTTTACTTTGAGTTTTCACTATTTCACTTCTTTTCTCGATGGCAGGTCCCCAACAGAGATCTACTTCACGCTGTTGTGGCGCTTTACGATGTGTCGCTTCCGGATGTCGGCGAGGAATTTCTCTACGCGACAGTTTGTGCCAAGTGGTCTAAGACAATCCTTATGCTCAGGGACTCCGGAGGTAAGTCTGAAGGGATGAAGGAAGAAATTATCAAGTAGTATTAACAAATATCTCTGTCTGTCTGTCTGGATGAATGGATGGAAAGATAGGTTGGTGGATGGATGGATGAATAGATGGAAAGAAATGGAGAGATGGATGGAAGAATGGATGGATGGATGGATGGATGGATGGGTGGGTGGGTGGGTGGTTGGGTTTGTGGATGGATGGATGGATGGATGGATGGATGGATAGGTGGATGGATGGATGGATGGATGGATGGATGGATGGATGGATGGATGGATGGATGGATGGATGGATGGATGAATGGATGGATGGATGGATAGAGGGATGGATAGAGGGATGGATGGAGGAGATATGGAGAGATGGTTGAAAGAATGGATGGAGAAATCTTTATTAGATGGATGACGGGAGGGAGATATGGGGAAATGGATTGAATATTAATGGCTGGAGGGAGGGAGAGAAGGAGATTAATGGAAGAGATATGAATGGATGGATGAACGGAGGGAGGGAAGAATGGAGGGAGGGAGGAGGGAGGGAGAGAGGAGGGAGATATGAAGAGATGGATGGAAGAATGAATGGATGGAGGGGCAGGAGGAAGGTATTAAGAGATAGAGTGAGTGAGTGAGGGAGATATGGAGAGATGGATGGAAGAATGAATGGATAGAGGGGCAGGAGGAAGGTATTAAGAGATAGAGTGAGTGAGTGAGGGAGATATGGAGAGATGGATGGAAGAATGGATGGATGGAGTGAGTGAGATATAGAGAGATGGATAGATGGATGGATGAATGGAGGGGAGGAAGGTATTAAGAGATGGAGTGAGGGAGATATGGAGAGATGGAGGGAAGAATGGATGGATGGAGTGAGTGAGTGAGATAAAGAGAGATGGATAGATGGATGGATGAATGGAGGGGAGGAAGGTATTAAGAGATGGAGTGAGGGAGATATGGAGAGATGGAGGGAAGAATGGATGGAGGAAGGAAGGAGGGAGATATAGAGAGATGGAGAGATGGATGAATGGACGGATGCATGCATGAATGGATGGATAAATGAATATAACATTACAAATCAATGAGTTTGCAAGCTACATGTTGTTCTTTTGTTTTTCTAAAGAAACTTGCCTGCAACAGCATATTTTTATGTGCAAAACTCTCCTGCATTCTATAAAAGCGTTTTTTGCATATACAAGGTACATGTGTATAAGCTTATAAAAGGAATTTGAATATAACACTAAATATACCATTTTACCCCTGTAGAAGTAGTAGAGGAGCTGTGTAAGTCACATCCTGTAGGAGGCACCTCAGCCACCAGTAGTACTCAGGACTCAGGCATAGCAGATGGAGAGAAGGGACAGCAGGGTGGGAGGGGGTCAGATGACAAGAAAGAAGACGAAGACAAGAGAAGATTTGCAGACGTCTTTAGCGATTCAGACTCAAGTGGTGGGTCCAGTAGGTGAGTAGTTATTATTCTTTGCACAACTATTGCGATTATTTTGTAATCAACCATAATAATATTAAGAGTCCTTTGTCGTTAGACTCTTCATTCAGTTTTGGATCAATTCTACCCTATAATCATAGTTTATGCTCTACTTATATTAAAGGGTAAATGACCCACCACTAGGTTTATTTGGTGCCATAAAGCCTGGCTTTCACCACAGAATAAATCAACAGAGTGAGCGAAGCGAAATAGGTGCTGGGTAGATTATAGATTTTCATGACAAAGCTATGAATTTGTTGTGGCTCCACAGGGCTCGAAATACATTTTTCTGCACATTGAAAATTACGTGCACCAGACAAATTTTACCTGCACCACTCTGAATTTAGGAAGTACACATGTATGGATCATGCTAAAATTGTTATGGAACCATTGCTATTTTTTCTTTTATACTTCATAGGAGGTGACAGTCAACACAACTAATAACAATCCACATGCACCTACATCATAGGACATTTATGTAGAAAACCCAGTACATGGACCAGTGCAGGTTAGGTGCAGGTAGACACCAGAAATACCTGCACTGCTCCAATTTTACTTGCACTAACCTGCATATACATGTATGCAGGTGGTATTTTGAGTGCTGGGCTCTGTGATTGACTTTGACTTTATTCAAATAGTGACATTCAAGAACAATACAATGTGGGCACTAGGCAGTTGGCTGATATTGTGTAATTGTGTTATTTGTGTAAAGTTCAATTTCTTGATGGAAATTTTTACCACAGTGATTCTGAAGAAGAGGAAGACTTCTCGGCAGGTGCAGACGACTTTGTGCAGAGGGTACGCGAGCGCAGACAGCAGCGGAGAGACGGACGGTTCCAGCCCTCGCAAGGGAACCTGGGTATCGAGTCCAGACTGCTCGCTTGTGCAACATTTGAACGATCCTACTGGTAAGCGTAACTTCGGGGAGGGGGGGATGATTCCACATAATGTGAAACTGTTGCAATGAGCATTTTTAATGTTTCAACATTTTCTAATTATTTTCATTATGAACATAGACTTTTATATAAAATGTACGTCCTTCTGTCTTCTGATGTTATTACAAATCGTATCTGTAGTTCTTTATTCCTGCCGCCAGATAATCGCATTGATTCAGCTCACAGTCAATACAGCCATTCGGAACCTGGCATTGCTACTCATGATCACAGGGGCTTGCTTATAATTGGAGACGTAATTTATTGCCATTATTGGCTTTCAACAAATTCAAGCAAAGGTCCTTGTCAGAAGGTACTGTACATTGTATACTTTCTCCAATAATTCAAGTTAGTACAGACGTTGACGGTTATAGTAAATATGTAAATCTGTTTTTGTTTCCAGTAAAGGAGAAAAGGTAGTGCAGCTCCACCTGATTGCAGTGAGAAGAAGATATCGCAAGTGGGGAATGGGGAGGTATCTACTTAAGGTATGATCAAACTAGCTATTTTATTTTCAACCAAATTGAGCTTGAAAAATGCATGTTCCTGCTGTGAAAAGACCCTGCTACTTGGCCATCTGCATCAAATTCAGTAGATTTGTGAGCCTACAATATAAGTTCGATTCTTGGGTCCACTCAGCAGGGAAATGTGCATGGTAAGGGATTGCATTTGTCATTTTGGATGGTGACATAAAGCTGGCAATCCAATGTATATGATGGAAATTTAGGCATAAGCCTCAGCATCAAACATAAATAAATAAATAATAAGTCTTAGCATCAAACCTCTGTGCATAAAATGACCCAAAAATCACTTATCAAAAAGAGTAAGGTGTGATAACCAGGTGTGCTTACACTCATTGAAAATGCATGCTGTGGTGAGGCCTTATTTTTTATATACCATGTACATTGTTCTACACACATTGTTCTAAACATTAAAATCAAAGATCACATATGTTAACTAATTTCATAACAATTGTATATTTCTTGTTGATTCTGACTAATGCATTTTTCCAGCTGCATATGATATCGCAATGCACATGCATGACTGTACAAAAATGTAGCAGGGAATTAAAGATATATAGGAAGTGTGATAACCTATTCTTGGACCTTCAACCTAACTTCCTACCTTACAGTAGCAAATGTTTTCTGTTTCCCAGCAAGTGAAACACCCGCCTGTAGTGGGGACTTACGACTACCTCATTGTGCATGCCGACTCCTCAGCTACGGACTTCTTTGAGAGATTCGGCTTTTCTGATGACGTTGTTCTCAACAGCAGATTCAAGTAGGTTCTTCCAATTATTAATATCCAAACTTCCATTGATTCTACAAGGCTCAAAATTAATTTTTTGGGTGATTCGGTGCACACAAGCTCAAAAATTCTGTGTACCAAAAATTTTTGGGTGAACCACATACAGGTTTTGGGTCATCAAAACAATGAACCCAAATGCCAACATCCGATTTTTAACATTTCAAGTATTATGAAAGACATTTTATTATCTAATTGCTAACACTTAGTTGTCAAGAATATGGTTTATGCTTAGCCTAGTTAGTAATTATTACTTAAAGTTTGATATCTTTACATAGTTACCTAAACCTACAAATTAGAGCGCCCAGTATTTCGAGCCTTATTCTATATTGATAGAAGATTGTCACTTATTGAAATAACTGTTACAATGTTACTAACAGTACAGTGCACTATCGACATTAATATGGCCTTTGATTTAATCTTGAATCTTGAGTTTTACTCAATATTTTGTTTCAGTGAATTTGATGAGCAGTGGACCAACACTACCATGATGTGTTACATCCCACCATATGCAGGTACCCTGAACTTGCCAAAAAAATATAGTTTTTACAAGTCCAATATAGAAGAAATCGATGTACAAATGTATAAATTGCATTTGTTTCATACTGAATTTTCTTGATTTAAAGTACACACTTTTAAAACTTAAAAATTGTTGCCAATGCTGGTATGTGTGGGCTTAATTTGAAATCATTGCAATTACTGTTGGATGTATGGAAAAAGATAGACCAAGGCTGTTCTATAGTTTTATAAAAGATGCAAAGGTTTGAATTTATCCAGATGGAATATTGTTCAAGATTTGTAGAGAAAGGGTGCAACAGTGTAATATTACTTTATTGGAGTTTTTCCATTTAATGCCCCAAGTAATGCATGGGTATGTACTTTAAATGGGGCATACTTAGATCCAGATGATATGGTAGTTTTACTATAAGTATTAGATTCAATATACTTAGACTTAAGTCTTTTTAAACTCAAAGCTGTTAACCTTTCTTTCTATACTTGCATGCTGCAGAGGTATTCAAACATTTAGGTAAATTCAATTTGATATTGGAAGAAAAAATTCAATATACTGTAAATGCAGAAACTTTCGCAGTGGATTAATGTTCGCGGTTTTCACGGCAGCCGCTTCACCGCAAATTTAAAACCACCGTGAACATTTTTCCATGGCAGTAAGAGACTACAGCGTATGGTGCTACTGCGAAATTAAAACCACCGCGAACTTAAATGCATTTACAGTACTATGTAAATAAGTACCTGTCAGTGTCATCTTGTGCCGTACATTGTAACATTCAATAAAGGACCTGGTGTTTCATAACATTCTCTGTTTAAGCTTGCATCACAAATTCAAGCGAACACTGGACAAAATTTTAGATTGGCTGGAGCCAAACAAATTTCAAAGTCATTTGAGCGTCAACTGTATTTTTTGCTGAAAAACTGCACCGTCAAAAACTGGACTAGCCCAGGACTTCATGTGTCATGCTGGAAAGTTAGAGTTACTGTCTTTTCTGCACAGCTGACATCACACGTTGCGAAGCTCACGTAATCGCCAGGACATCCGCCGTACTTTGGCCAATAATAATGCCCAATGCATGGAGTTTATGACATGTCGGCCAAGCTCAATGATAATAATGATTTGTGACAGGGAATTTGATTTCTAGTGACTATCTACTTGTGTCCCATTGGCTTCCAAAGAATGATTCAAGTGCACTGCATGTGCTTGCGTTTATGCATTTAAGTTGGCAAAGATTTAATTTCGCAGTAGCGGGAAAAGGGACTTTTTGCAGTGGTTTTAATTTCGCGGTAGCACCATGCACTGTAGTCTCTTACTGTTAAGGAAAAATGTTCGCGGTGGTTTTATATTCGCGGTGAAGCAGCCGCCGCAAAAAAAACGCAAAAAAACATGAACATCAAACCACTGCAAAAGTTTCTGCATTTTTTATCTTTATTTTACAGTACTTGAATGTCGAATTCTTGGGATTGATTTTCCTACAATTTTTGTTTGTGTACAGTACAGTCTTATTTTTCTCAACTTCTGGCACATATTTGGTTTAATCATTTTCTTCATAATTTTCTCCAGGTCTGAACGGCATGTCCAGTGATCCAGAGTTGGATCTCAAGGCAATGGAGCTGGAGATCAGGAAACTGTGAGAGTCTCATCCTTTCCACCCCTCTGTGGAGTAGTAGCATCCTATTTCTTGCCATTATTGTGTTGATTAGAGTGGGAGATTACATTGTACAGGGAGTGATCAATAAAATTTTAACTTAAGGTACAGAACAAATTCAATTTGGGGGGCATAATTATTAAGAGTTAGTGTAATGAATAACAAATATCATGAATTGTTGTATAATTACTAAATAAACCCTGTTTATTCCCTCTTCCAGGAGAGAGAAGAGTCTTGATGCGTACCAGTGCCAGATGACTTGTGTCATGAGGATAATGCATGAGATTGTTACACTGCAGGCAAAGGTATACAAATAAGAATCAAAAGGCAAATTTAAACTAAAGCGGCCAAATCAAACTTTGAGAACGATGTGCAATGTGGCTAGTGAATTTTTGGCAACTTGTCTAACCTTGACCCAGAAATGGAGATCGTATTTCATTAATTTTATAATAACTCTTTCTCATCTCCAGCTCAGTGCACAGGGGGACATCATCCACACACTGCAGGACAAGAATGACCAGTTACAGATGGATAAGGTTGCACAAGGTCAGTCACATGTAGGAAAAGAATGATGAAGTTTTTTTGATTATGATTAAAGTCTATACTTTCACCTGGCATTACTTAGCATTTTGGCAACTGCCCACCTTCTTCAATAGTGCTAATGAGGCTAAGAAAGAAAAAGGTTGCAGTCTTAATACATGATATAAGCTTAATAACTTTCTTCCTAATTGTTTGAGACAACATCTTACCCATTATTGAAGAACCAAAAAAGGTAAAACCCTAATTACCGTATATTCTCGATTTAAGTACGCACCCCAATTAAAGTACGCACCCCCGATTTGGGGCAAGTCTCAGACAAATTTTCCTCACTGAAACGTAAAATGGAAAAACCTAAATAAAGTACGCACCCCTTCTCCAGTGATCTTGAACAACTTTTGCACCAGACAAATTCTAAATTCATAGTGTTTAATCTCTTTTCTGATGGTAATTTTGCCTAAATCAAGGACTTCTGAATTTATGAAAACGCGATGTTTTCTCCGCCGGCAAATCCGTCTCTGCAAACTTGTAAATCGGCTATGGCAATTGTCAAACAAAGTTCTCAAATTTGGCACTGCAACGCCTGATTTACAGTTCATTTGAACATGAAAACATCCTGAATAGTTTTCCATCTTTCCCAAAACTGGTCTTGATCTTGATCCACTTCAAAGAAAACGATGTTTTGTGCTTTCCGACCGTCTTTTGTGAAGAAATTGCCGCCGAAATGCTTCTGGAGACGTCGACTGCTGCATGTGATGTTCCATTCGTAGCATGGGTAACCATGCTGTTTGTTGACAAAAAACACAAATGCCTTATAGTTTTCAAATTGATAAATGTACAATAAACTTACTGTCAACGTTTGTCACCTTTATTCAAACGACAATAACAAAAAAAAATTGACGGTTTAAGGAAGAAATAATCACCCCTCAGAAAAGTTCTACCCATACAATAGTAGTCTGTCCCAATGACCCCAATAACCCCAGCGCCATCTTGGAATAGATCCACCGTCACGCGCGCACGTAAACAATCCATTTTATACGCCTATTATCATCCAAAATCGATGTCTCCATGGCTTAAAAATGACATGGTCATTTTCGGCAGGGATCCAGTGCCATGTGGCATTGTAAATCGAGCTGGTTCCTGCAGTTGTTCCTGTTGTTTTTAGTTGTTGTTTTCAGGCAAGAATGGTGCCTTTACGGGCCATGTGTGCTGTGTGTTACGCGAATTTCAGCTCCTTTTCCCATTTTGTCCGGAAGCCAACCTCAAATAAAGTACGCACCCCGACTTTGGCAATGACTTGGGACACTTTATGAATTTTGAAAAGTTTAAAAAGTGCGTACTTTAATCGAGAATATACGGTAACAATTCAGTCCTACAGCGTCAGCTACATGCATAGCTTAACAGTCCTAATTGGAGACTGTGACTACATGGTAATGTACACCAAGAAGGGTATCCAACTTGATGTAATTATAACTTCTGAGGGTATTTCAACCCATTCATTTGTGGAGAGGATGTAAGAGAACTGGGCAGCTATGATAGGTATGGATACTAGGCTATAGGGTACAACCTTATGTGAGTGAGGTTGGTGTTATCAATTGGCATTACAGTCAAACCTGCCCAAGATGACCACCCGGCAGACCGGGCAAAAGCGGTCGATTTGGTCTGGTGGCCAGTTAGAAGAGTATCGACACAAAACATGCCCGATGCATAAAGTTTAAATGGTTTCTGTTGTGTTTCATTCCAAATAGCAAGCACACGCACGCGCATCCGCTGCCATCTTTATTTTGAAGATAACATTGTAATGGTAGTCAAAATCCGACGCAAACTTGCCGAATTCGGCCCAAAACCGCTATCATTGAAAATCCATGACACCTCAAGATTTGAAAATGACGCGGTCGTTATGGGCAGCCAGAGATTTGTTCCTGTATATAGGTCTCAAGTACCAGAAAGTTCATAAAGTTTGGGTGTTCTGGCGGTTGCTGTCTGAAATGTCTGACTATTTCCAAATGTAAACCATTAAGTAAGTGCTAACTTGCTTAATATAAAAAAAATATGTTGATGGATTGATGTGACAGTCTAACCTTCATCAAAATGAATGTATCATCTTGCTTTTTCTATAGACAAGCGGTTTCTAGATTACAAGTTGGGAGTCATGAGGAACATGTATGGAAGTAAGCAAGATCAAGGTGATGCAAACCAGAGCAAAGGTCTGTGACAATTTCAAATCTTTCTTCTTTTAGTCATTTGTCTAATATATTTAATAGATACATCATTTTATATTGTTGCTAGTGTACATGTTGAGGACAGTGCAAAGGCATTGCATAGCAGAGCAACTTGTTTGGCTCAAAGCCCAGATCTGCAGGTCCTAGGTTTAAGTCTGATTACAATTTGCTTTGACGTTGTTGGGAATTAGGCACTTAGCACAAATTTCCTCACTTAATTAGGTGAAAATGAGTACCTAGCTTAGGTAAGGGATATCCCTCGGATATGATGTTAAGGGGAGGTCCCGTATTTGAGGAGAGCTACCCCTCTAGCACCCAAATAGCAAAGCAGTAGAGAGGGAATGAGTAGCACGTGAAGTCCAGTGGTTAGTAGCCTAAGGTCCAAGAGGCCATGAGTTCAAATCGCAGCTTTTTACTGCTTCCCTGACATGCATGCTACAGGAAAGGATCAGAGTCTTTAAGAAGTCTTTAACCTTGTCGAAAAGAACTTTAAGCCAATTTCCTGGTACAATATAATGAACCTGTTTAATGAATATAGAATACAAGATGGTGTATTCCGCATCACCCAAGGTATCAGCCCGACTGTAGGTCGGATTGCTCGATGGCCGAATGTACCAGTTGAACAAATTTGGTGTCCTCGAACGAAAAGTGTTACAACAGCAATGTTCCAATGTCCAAATCAGGTATTCGAATTTTCGACTGCGCCGTACTCAGTGTGGGCATGTTACGTTCGAATTATTCGATGGATGCCTGCGTGATACAACCTTGAAGCCTGTGTGATACAGCTTTTTATCACACGGTCTGGAATACCCATATCAACATTATCGCGACCCAGGTATAACATAATATTGTATACATATAGAATACAACACGGTGTATTCCGTATCACCCGAGGTACCAGCCCGACTGCAGGTCAGATAGCCCGACGGCCAAAGGCCGGAGTTTGATCCAACCCACAGGAGTGCTGGGACTGAGGGTGATGCAGAATACACCGTGTTGTATTTTATTTATGTCATACCCACCTGAGAAAACCCGTTTTGATGCGAAAAATGTGCAAGAAGTTGAACAAATTTGGTGCCCTCGAACAAAAAGTGTTGCAAAAGTAATGTTCCAAAGTCCGAATCAGGTATTTGCCGACTTTCGATGGCGCCGCACTCGGCCCGCTCAAAACAGTTCAATTTATTCGAATGGAGCCAATGTGATACGCCTTTCGAACCTGTCTGATACGGAAGCTATGGCCCGGTCGGAACACCCGTATCGAACGTTATCGTGGCCCAGGTATGACATAATATTGTATACATAAAAAATACATGCAAGCACAGGACCTGGTGTGTTTGTCATGACCAGTGGAAGAAAAGCTTTTCACATGGCTTATTGCATTATTGCTTTATTTGACATTGGACTTGTATAACTGGTACCTAGCTCTAATTCAGACATTTGATGTGATTTTAGACATGGATGAGGACACGTCAGGGTTGAATACACTGGTGTCTGCTCTAGAGGAGGAGCTAGAGAAGATCCAACAGGCCAAGGAAGCAGGTCTGACTGTTGGGGGCCAGGAAGACAAGATGGTCAGCAGAGGTAAGGCACGTTAGATATAGAAATCCTGATGGCACTAGATATGCGAATACATTGAATTTAATACCGTCTTCGAGAACGAACTTCATGCAGTTTTAGGCCAGCCCTACAAAAATTTGCATGTTGGGTCCATGAAAAATCTGAACTTTATGACAAATCAATGGACTTAAAAACTTAAAATAACCAAAGCCAGAAAACTAACAAATACTGGCTAGGGCTCCCATCTGGAATGAGTGAGGCGGAAAAATATTACAGCATGAAGGCAGCCCTGGGTTCATTTAATGTGCTCAACCTCACAAAGTTCAGTCATACAGTAGACACATACTGGGACACTTTTCTATTGTGATTCCAATGTATGACTGAAGGATACACAGTCATGTGAAACCCAATGGAAAACATAGCTAATATCCATGACCAATTGGTCATGCGCAGAAACACAAGGACCTGCCAGCCTGCTGTCTACTATACTCTCCTCCTAGGAGTGATTGATTACCATGAAACTCATGAGAAACATATTGGAATGACAGTCTCTACTAATTGGCAATAAGGAAACCTTTTGGATTATGTATCCTCCAAAGCAAACATTAGGAACCATCTGCCTAGGGATAAAAGGGGAAGATACACACAGGATATATCTCCTCTTCTGATGGGTGTGTTTCTCCTGTGTTTCCCCTGGGTTTGACTGTCATGTCCATTAATTACAAGCTTTGGTAAGGGCTAGTCCTTTAAAGTTCTGATGCTGGATGACATGTAATTTTGAGGTGATGGGAGTATAATGTTTCCTCTTGTTGAATTGCTAACTTGAAGTGGGAAAAAAGACTCAAGAGGAATTCTCTCCAGATCTCTCTTGCACTAGCTAAGAATGATTTCCACACCCCAATGCACCAACTCCAGACAGCCAATATATGTCCATATACAGTAACTGCATATAGATAAATCTTGATATCATTGTACATCAAGTTAGTCAAATGAAAGTATGCACTCCCTATGCAGGTCAAGTCACAGAAAAATCTGTACACATGCACATGTGAGAATGAAACATCAAGTCCTTACTTTGACAACAACTTCAAACACCTTTTGGATTTAGAAAAGGTTAACAAGTAAAAGGTTAAAAAGTAAAAGGTTAAAAAGTATATACTTCAATTGTCAAAATGCGGTACCCCAAAACGAATTTAATGTACTTGAAATAAAACATATACAGTCACATAATTTTTATAAAAGTTAGACTTTCTACAAATTGAACAGTTAGAAAATATAATGCTACAATGTCCTTGCATTCTGCAGTCTGGATGGCAGATGCCATTGAACAGGCTATCAGCGATATCAACCGCCAAATCTCCACGCTGAAAACAACGGTCTGGCTGGTATCGCAAACCCCGCCAAGCTCGCACGACCCAAGCCACGTGATCGACGACCTTCAGCAGCTGGTCACGTCCAATCAGATGTTCTTAAACAACCTGGAGGAGGCAGCACAACAGCGCCACCTACCTGCTGCAGTACTGTCTCATGGGCAGTTGGCTGCACAACAGCGCCACCTATCTCCTGCAGTACCAACTCATGGACAGTTGACTGCACAACAGCGCCACCTACCTTCTGCAGTACCGCCTCATGAACAGATGACTGCACAACAGCGCCGCCTATCTCCTGCAACACCATCTCATGAACAGTTGACTGCTCAACAGCGCCACCTAGCTTCTGCAGTACCGCCTCATGAACAGATGACTGCACAGCAGCGCCACCTATCTCCTGCATTACCACCTCATGGACAGTTGACTGTACAGCAGAGCCACCTATCTCCTGCAGTACCACCTCATGAACAGATGACTGCACAACAGCACCACCTATCTCCTGCAGTACCGCCTTATGAACAAGTACAACAGCGCCACCTATCTCCTGCAGCACCAACTACTGTCCCTAAACCAGTACATGGCAGCATACAATTAAAACAACTCACAGCAAGCAATGAAGTTAGAGGAACTAAGTTCTCCCCACTCAAGCAACTCATTTCAAATAGCATGAATGCTAGGATACCTGCCAAAGGTAATGAAAAAGTCAACATAAGACAAACCACTTTTGTTTAGTACTAAATAATGGTTTTACTTGCTTTACAAACTACTAAGTATTAGTTTTACCACGGTGACCGTGACTATGGAGTTGTATAATTGAAACATAGTCTACATTTATATTTACATCTTTTTTTCACAATTGGGTTTGTCTGGAGATGTTGCATTGGGGTTTTTACCGCTTATTTCTTAAATATAAGTCAAATTGCCTAGTGGTAGAGCATTTGCCTGTTGAGGGTTCCTACCATGTCCAAGTCATACACCATTAAAAAAACTGGTACCTGCAACAGATTAATACTAACATTGATTTATTGTTTCCTCCATATGTTCAGAGTATGGTTGCGTGGCCCATGGCCAAGGGCATTAGAATGAGAGATGGGAACTGTCTCCATGATACGTTGTTTGGAGTCATTGGAGACTTTCAGCAGAGCAAGTTGACCTGCATACGTCAGGTCACAGCTCAATTGTCCATGTTTATTCCTTCTTTGTCACCTTTGGTTACTGGACATTGCCTCTAAAGAAATAATTACTTTCAAATTGATGAATTTAATTTTGTAGACATACATAAAAAACTAAAATTATACTTAGATTATTGATAACCTCATGTCTGGGTAAGACCAAGGACTTATTGATCACCCCTTGTCAATATTACAGAAGTATGAATTCATATTGAGTCGATTATTTTGTTTCTTTCAGGAACAGAGGACTTTCTGTCCCAGCTAGCACACACAGCGGAATGGTGGCAGGTCGCTGACGACTTCCGACGGGGAATGAAGAAAGATTCAGACATAGAAGGCATCGTGGAGGTCACCAATATTACACCGGTAAAAAAACCTTAGGACTTTTTAATAGCAAATTTGTTTTTTTAATTGCTATGTAATGGGGGCCGCCCTAAGATGACCGCTTTTTTTCGCTCTCGAACTCACGGCGCTCCATCACTAGTTGCCAAAGAGTGGTCAAGTTTTTATTTAAAAAAAGAATGAATTTTTAACACATTCATCTAGAGACCATACTTGAATAAGGAAGGTATCCATACTGTTTATGAACCCTTCACCCTCTGCGTTACAACTGGCAGACACCGAGGACGTTATCGTGAATATAAATTCCGATTTTGAGCTGCGTTAAACAGTGCGCCCTAACTTGCCCTGCTTTTGGAATTTGCTCTCTTTCGAAGCTGGTGACCAATTTAGACAAACATATTATTATTAAATAAGAATTCTAATTTTATGATATATTAGCTTTCTTTTGACAGTAGAATTGTGATTGTGTGTGCTTCTTGTCTCCCGCGAGGAGGGCTAAATCATTCACAATCCAGGTCGTGTTTTCATGGGAAATTGGAGAAATGCAATGAATGAGGCGGCCCGACTAACAAAATCATTATGAAAAACGACAATGCCAAAATCACAAAAAAAACACTCTGAAAAAACTCACCGAAAAATATTCGACATCACTCTGTTAAGTTTCATTTTTATAGACGGTACGAATCATTAGTCTAGGAGTGTTGGTGTTTTTGGTGTTCGCTCGTCTGCCCCCTGCGGGACCACACTCCCTGGGGAAAACAACGGCATTGATGCTCATGTTTTTTTTTATGGCCGGTCTTCTACTCAACAAACATTTGAAGACCAATATTTGTAGTGTTTTGTGAAGCTTTATTTCTGTCAAATAAACCTAGCATGTCAGAAATGCGACTCAGTCTAATGTAAAATCACATATTATATCTTAAAAAAAGAAATACAATTTAGGTCAAACAAAATAATCCACAAGATTTTTAATCTTCCACTTAGATAGTAAAGATGGATTTTACAATAAAATGATATTAAACATTATACATCGTTATAGTTTCTTATTATCATTTTCTAGTGTCAATCAATGTAACGGGGGCTGCCCTAAGATGCGCCCTGCCCTAAGATGCCCGGATTTTTTGCTGATCTTATTAGGCATAAGTACGCCGTGTTTGTTGCCACTGACTATGATGATTAGAAAGGTAAATCAAGTCCAAACAAACAGCTTTTTTTTCTATTAAATTCTTTTTTACACATATTCACTTCCCAAATCACAGTGGTCACCTGTTACTAGGTATTGGTGGCTCATGTCCATAAATGAACAACCAGTAAAAACAGCCAAACAACTGCCATACACATGTGTGGCTGTTTTTACTGGTTGTTCATTTATGGACATGAGCCACCAATACCTAGTAACAGGTGACCACTGTGATTTGGGAAGTGAATATGTGTAAAAAAGAATTTAATAGAAAAAAAAGCTGTTTGTTTGGACTTGATTTACCTTTCTAATCATCATAGTCAGTGGCAACAAACACGGCGTACTTAATAATAATATGCATAATAAGATCAGCAAAAAATCCGGGCATCTTAGGGCAGGGCGCATCTTAGGGCAGCCCCCGTTACATTGATTGACACTAGAAAATGATAATAAGAAACTATAACGATGTATAATGTTTAATATCATTTTATTGTAAAATCCATCTTTACTATCTAAGTGGAAGATTAAAAATCTTGTGGATTATTTTGTTTGACCTAAATTGTATTTCTTTTTTTAAGATATAATATGTGATTTTACATTAGACTGAGTCGCATTTCTGACATGCTAGGTTTATTTGACTTGCACAATTACTATAGGGCAGCAAGTTTCCTTGCTATTTCAGTAAACAGCATTACAGTCACAAGATTCACAGACACAAGAACAGCATCATCAGTCTGATTTACTTTTTTAGTCACTCACAAAGTCACAAAAACAACACAGTATACACATAACACACAAGAGTGTAGTAATTAATTCTGGTCCATTGACTCGTAAAAAGCTTGAAGACTCGATAGCTGTATAGTAATACTTTCTACACTCAACAATACAAATCAGTTTGCTGATAGTATATTCTACTATTAGTAAGAGATATTTCAGGTTCTTGTCTAAAAGAATATTTCCGTGATACATGTATTACATTATTTCCTTATTTCTTCTGGTAAAAATTCTTCACAACTACATTATTTGAGGGGGAACAAAACAGGTAGATAGTCACCTTTGCAAAGATATTTTTTGTACAGTTACTTTCAAAATGTTTCTAAAATATTCAAAGGAATTCAAATAGATGAGTATTTTCTTAGTCAATTTTTTGAAAAGAATTTAATTATTGTGGCTCAGATATTCTTTTATTCAAAATAATTCAGACTAATAACAAATATCACCTAAAAACCCTCATGGTGTCTTGGAATGGACTCCATGCTATTTTAGAATGATTAGATATGGGTGTTTCCAAAGATTGAAGAAGATCTCCATTGTGCTCTTTATCTCCAGTCTGCCATGTGCTAACTGATTACCCCACCCCGGGGGACCTCCTGGTGGCAAGCATGCCTTACAAACAGGCGGGTCTAACTAGGGAGGACAACAGGTTACAGCGAGCCTAGAGCAGAATATTTTGTAGGCTAATCCTTTACGTTGCAAACGTGAAATAATGACACAAAAGTGTCAAAAAGTGGTAGTAAATCTGAGATTTCTTATAGTTCTAGAATATTTCAAATTTGGGCGCAAAAAAACTCCGTAGTATGCCATTAATTCCTTAACGCCAAAATACCAAAAGCTGTAAACAGTTTTCTACTCACATGTGTATATTACTAAACAATGAATATACGACTTACCATTTTGCTTTTACAGTTACTGTTGATTAAAGTCTAAGTGGAGGATTGGAAAATTTAAAATTATGATAGTGGCCCTCAGCTACATCCTAATAGACTTACATGCATGTAGTATTATTTATTGATTAAAACTAAAACTTTTAAATTTTTTTTAGGCTATGTTTCACTAATTCCTACTTATAACTCATTCAATTCAGTGGGCTTGTCTGCAAATGACAGGTTTTGTCTTGGAATATTCTGTATTACATGTATCTATACTTCCGAATACAGTTGTCACCAGTATCAGCTACAAACATATGTCCATCCTCTGTCACAGCCACCCCGTGGGGTGCATTCAGTTTGTCACCGTCACTGCTGATGGTTGAAACCCAGGCACCATCAGGGCCAAACACCTGAAGCTTTCTGCCATGTTCTACCCCACCTACATCGGAGGCATCTCCTCTATTAGCCAGAACTATGTTCCCCCTGCTGTCAGCTGACACCCCATGAGAAGCCCACATGTCCTGTGGCTGTCTGCCCTCCTGACCAAACTTGTGTTTAAAGTTCAGCTTCTTGTCAAACACCTGAACACGGTCATTGCCTTTATCTGCCACAATGATGTTGTCTTCTTTATCCACACAGACAAAATATGGCTCATTAAACTGCCCCTCCCCCTGCCCCTGCCCTCCCACCTGTTTCACCAGTGTCCCATCTGCCTCAAACAGGAAGATGCTGTGTTTGTCTGGATCAGCTACAACAACCCTTCCAGCCCTCTGTACTGCCAGGCCATAGGGGCCTGTGCAATGTTCACCCAGAGGAAATGTGTGCAGCAGTTCTCCTGATGGGGAAAATTTCTCCACTTCATGTATATATTCAGATCTCCCAGAGTTCACCATTATGGTGCCATCAGTTTGAACTGCAAGGCCTAAGGGGTCATAAGTAGAAAATGAATAATAAAACTTCCCACTCAGATCAAATACCTGAACACGTTCGTTATCAGTATCAGCCACATACAGCCTGTCCCCCCTGACTGCTACACCTATAGGTCTGTCAAACTGCCCCTGCTGGCTGCCCTTCTGACCAAACCTCAGTACAGGGTTGTTACTGCCCACATCTACAGCGAGAGAAGCCAGGTCCTTCTTACCCCCCATACAGACCCCCAGTGTGTGTTTCCCTGAAGTCTGAGGTATCCATACTCCACCCCAGACCCTCCTTGCTCTGATGGTTTGTCTCTTCCTTGCAGCTAGTGGGGCAGTACTTTGTGCTGTTGTCTGTATCAGGGTGGTTTTGCCCTGTGATGAGGCCACCTCTATCTGTGGGGCAGCATGCTCACTTGTTAAACCTACAGTGCTTTCAGTTGTGACTGTGACAGAGCAGGGCAGACTCTCTACTGCCGGTACTTCTACACGAAAAGCAAGTACAGACAAGGAACCACCAGAAGTCTGTGATAAGGTGCAGGGATTAAAGGTCACTCCTGTATGACCTACAGAAGTCCTGTCCCCTATTTCCTGCAATGACAGTTTCTGGAGCCTTTCTTTCATTTGTTGCTTTAAGATAAGAAACTCCTTGTCATCTTTACAGTCTAACACCTTTTGAGAGAATGTTACCCTTTCCTTGGTCTTTCCTAGCTCCATCTGTAATTTCTTTTTCTCCTGGGTCAGTTCCCCTTTCCTGTCTCTGTTGACCTTCTGTACCTTGGTGATCATCTCCTGCTCTTCCAGGTTGAGTTTGGAGATTAGCTGTTTGTAGTGCTGCTGGATTTCCTTCTCTGCTTCCTGACAGTTGATGCACTACACGAAAACTTGAATATCCGGTCGTTTTTGGGGTTGCATATGTCCCGTGAAATCTGGTGTATCCGGGGCATGTGCAGTCATATCCTGTTATGACAAGCGCGGGTCCTGCATATTACCGCTTATGCCTGCACATCCGGTAATTAGACATGTATGGGGATATGCGGCCCCTGCTCACGTCTCGTGTCTTGAGTAATGCCAAACAAGAGACCATCTTGTGTGTGAATTGATAGACGTAATGATGCTTTGTCATAAGAATAGGTTTGAGTAAGATTGGTAAAGGACATCCGCTTTACATAAAAGTACTCTCCAAGCGGATGTGTATTGACTTGTCTGGCATTTTCAGTCAACAAAACTCACAAACGCCTGATATAAACGAATGCATTGTTTTACAAGAACAAAGAAAGGCCTACGCACGAATGGCGCGTATCATCGTTTTCCAATGAATTGTTACCTAGAACGAACACTAAAAATAACTTTGAGGGCGTCGTATACCAGCGTTTGGTATTATTATATTCTTAAGCTTCGGTTTTACGTTTTTAGCTAATCAACTAATTTTACTTTTTTGTAAGCTTTTGACACAAAAGAAAACATGATTTACCCACGCTCAATTTTAATATTCGTTTTTTTTTTGCTGCGGCAGTTTGTTGCCTAGATTGAACTACACGAAATGGACATTCTATGTAAAATCTAACACGTTTGATGATAACATTCTCCACCATTCTATGGTGGGGTAGTCATTTTACGCCCTAAGCTTATCAATGAAACGGCCGCTTCAGTCTAAAGACCAATGTTGTGCTTTTGAAACAAAAGAAAACATGGCGTATATGATATACCCACGCTCACATTGGAAGCCTTCATTCGTTTTTATCCTTGTGGATAATGCTTGTTGCAAAAACAATATGTTTGTTACCAGACTGATGTATGAAATCATTAACAATTACAGTAACACATTTTCACCTAGTTCCTTGTGGGTATTGTTTGACTGTGAACTGGCCAGGTGACAAAAGCTGAATTTAGCTACAGTGGACCTCCCGACCTATTGTGTCTGTCTGTATGCAAATACTCATCAGAACTAGCCAATTGTATTTCACACAGCATGTAGGTGTTTGAAAATAAGGACCAATCAACACACATGTCAACATTTTCAAATTTTACAGTTGGCATTTCAGAGCTAGACTTCTTTCTGTGAGGTTGCGCTTTTACGCAACGGATCCCGCGCCCGATAGCTGGATATCTGCATGCACGGCAGACAACGTCAGTGAACACAGGGATTTAGAATGATACGACCTCGAGACTAAACAACATCTTGCCGCGTGGAATTTGAACTGCCTACGCTGAAGGATTGGATTCTGCTTGGAGTTTTAAACAGCTGTAATTTTATAGCTAGTATCCAGCCTCGCGCGTGGGCAGGCTCTGTAGAGTACGGTGGGGTACGACCGACATGCCCGGTTGTGATTTTGCGAACGGTTTGAGACTACGTCACACGTCGCCATGTAGGGCTGGCTTAAAAGTTGCTGCCGGAGGCTGTGGTTGGCTCGGGTGATTTCTGCTTCGGCCCCGTGGACAGTGGAGGCTGCCCACCCGTGTCGCGATGGATTAATGGTTACCACAAATCTTCACGTCCACGTTTAGAAATTTTGCTGCAGCTGTGCTCCTGACTAACAAAAGTCTGTGCAGAAGACGGGTGGACAACAGAATGTATGATAGCGGGAATGCAGAACTTCACAAGACGTAAAAGGAGCGTCATTCCTAGCACATATGGAGGAAATCGTCAGGACAGTCTACTGCCCAGAAATACTTTGAAAAAAATAAAGAAAATTCATTCACCCTTCAGAAAGAATAAAAGCAAAATAAACACACTACAGGGAGGGGGGATCCTAGGTAGGGCAGGGTAGTAAAACAAAGCTGCTTTCAATGACAAAGGGTATAATGAAGCCGCTCTAGCCGAGGCCTAGGTGAGATAATTAGGTGATAATTAGGTGCTAACAAGGGTGCATGTCCCGAATAGGCAGGCATATGCAGGAAATTTGGGTCGGATGAGCGGACATGGGCGGGACATGCACCGGGATGGCCAGGCACATATGCAGGCATTATCGGCCTCCATATGTCCCGCACACTAATTGTTGTGAATCTCCGGGTCATATGCAGGTCCGTCTATACCGAGTGTGCGGACGGCATATACCCGTTATCGGCCACATATTTTGAATATCTGGGTTTATATACAGGAGTATTCGACCCGGATATTCGCTTTTTCGTGTAGTGATGGCTGTGATTTTCCTGTCAATGTTGCCCATTCCCTCAGTTATCTTGGAGATGGCTGCTTCAGCCTCTGCTTTGTACTTTTGTGCAATTTTCTTGCCTATAGTAGAAAAGGATTGGACCACACTAAATAATTTTGATTTATCAGTTTTGATGTCAATGTCAACAATTGGCCATCTTTGTGGAAGTAATATACGTATAGGAAATGCATTGGTAGTGTCTGCATGGGTTTAGTGAGATTTTCAAACACACCTCGCATAATTCACTACAAGTTAAATTCTTGCTGATTCATTGATACCTAGTCTATTGGAAAATAACACTTCTTCTGGAGTGTAGGACTCCTTTAAGCTTCCTGTCAAGGGATGTTGAAAATTCATCATCATTCTGCTCTTCTAAGTAAAGTAAAAGAACTGTTTACCTTCAGTCATTGTCATCCGGCTCCCGGCTGATGCGTAGCCTGAATCCGATGACAGAACGCTTCCTGACGATACGGTACTTGCGACTGACTGGACACTAATTGCAGCTGACTGGACATTTGCATCTGACTGGACACTTGCAATGGACCGGATGCTTCCTGCCCTTGTTTTCTGTGTAATCTCCAGTTCTTCTGTTTGACTGGAACTGCCCAGTGATGCCAGGTGTGGCCTCACCTGTTCCACCCGCTCTTCCTCGGGGAGCTGTGGATCACCTGGGACAATTTGAGCAGGTGCATCAGCTTCCACCTGTCGTGTTGCACCTGTCAAACCAAGTAATTTTATTTTCAGAATATGAAAAAGCATGTATTGGTACAATAGTCAGTAAAATCAACCGACTAGTAAGTATATGCAGAATATTATGTTGATAAACATCGGCTGCTTTTCAGTTGCACATGCCAAACCATTAGTCATTTCATTTTCAGATTTTTGTTAAACCACATTTTGGTATTTATTTCAAGAATTTTGTAAAAGCATTATAATTGGTATTCATTTTCAGAATTCTTGTAAGACTTTTGTATTTATTTTCAGAACTACTTGTAAACCAGTCAATCCCTACCTAAATTTTTCAAGACATACATAAACCTTTACAAGCAAAAATAAGTCTTTGATTGAATGAGTACTCTACCTTTGTTGAAGAAGTGCCTCCAAGCTCTGTAGTCCTGCTCCAGAACCAGAGTCCTCACCACCAGCTGGTCTCCTCCCTCCAGGCTCCGCATCTCCTCAGTCATCAGCAGCTCTGTCAGGGTGTTGGAGAGATCTCCTCTCGAGTAGGACCCCCAGAAATGGGCAAATTTGGGCTCAGAGTCAGACTCAAACGTCAGAAACAAAATTACACAACCCTCGTATTTACTGACTATGATAGCTTTGTACTCTTCTTTGATTTCGGCCTGTATCTTATGGTACTCTCTCTATATGCTTTCTTGGGTCATCAAATTTGATGCTTTTGCTCTCTCCAATGACTTAAGTCGAATTTCTTGAGACGTGTCAAGTATCTGGAGCCTCATTTTCATCTTCAGTTGGCGAATCTGTTCATTTTGATATACTGACAAAAGCTGTTGATTTGGAATGGGTACATGGGGCTGATCTTCATTGAGCATATTGAAAGGGTAGATTGCCAGTGCCATGGGCATTGCTATCAATTGAGAAAAAAAGCAATGTAAGTTACATGACATGCTTTTCATTGATGAGATTCCATAGGCGTAGACAAAGGAGAAAAAAGTAAGGTACAATGTATGTTGCAATTATTCACAAGATAGCTGTATAGACTGAATAGACACTTGTTACATTTTACTGTCTGTACCCTTACCTTTGGGCACGAATTTGCAAGTGAATAAATATTTTAAAATGGCTTGAATGTGTAATAATGCTAATCGCTAAGCTTATTAGTAGACTGATGAAGTTGTTTAAAAAATGGATGCTTCAGGGATCTCAGGTGGATGGACAGTACAATATTTTGAAAATAACTGCAGTTTTAGAATGTTTTTAAAATATTTCTAAAATATTGCAGTTTGAAACTACTGTCTGTTGATTTCATATCCCTGTGGAATAGATGACCTACAAATGTAGCGTTGCGGTCCATGGACCCTGTTTTCAAATTTTAGCAATTAAAATGATTCTGAAGCAATATATTTCAAATCTGAGAACCAACAAATGAAATAGTGTGTGCCCTTACGTGGTGTGGATTGTTGCTGCTGCCCCCCTGTGAGCAGCTCCATGAGATGTCTGTACCCAGCATGCCCGACTGCTGTACGGAAAATGGTGAAAGCGTTGTCACCCATCTGTAGAATCATGTGCAGTAATGTGCCAGCTCTGTGGTGCCTCTGGTCTTCTGGGATGGTGAGGATGGTCTGTTTCATCTCATCTGTGAGAACACCCTGCTGGTGGAGATAGTCCAGCACTTTTGTCGCATCCAGTTCCAGGTAGATGGTTGGGTAGTTCCTCAGTAGCAGGGTGCGATGAGCTTCACTCATGGGGACTGTCTGTTGTTGAGCTGTTGAGAATTCCAACAAAAACATAAAACTCAGCTTGCTTGCATTCATTATTCAAAGCTTTTGTGTATCTGAATTCTTGATGTGAAGTTGAATTGACTCTTGGTAACTTTAAAGAATTTGATTTTTGCCTGGTAATAGTAACAAACCAGAATAAGATTTTGCTGTAATTTTCATCTAAACACTGCATGAGTGGCACATGAAGATCAATTGTGATGAAATTCATGCAGTAGAGCATTTAGCTTTTAATTAGCTTTCATTAGTTGAGTTCATATTGTCCTTCATGTAGAAAATAGTTGGCCATGAAATGTTACATTAAAGAGGCTTTACTCATTATGTTACTGAATACAAAACTTTACAAAATGTTCATATGACATTATATGATACCTTCTCCTTTCTGTGCTTTTTCCAGTTCTTCAGCTTCCTTTGCCAATCTTCCTTTCCTCATAGATTTTAAAATCTGCACGAGCAACCTCAGGTTGCCCTCGCCGATCTTATTGTCAGCCTGTAGCATGTTGAACATCTCGTGTGGCATTGCATGTTCCACTCTTGCCAATCCCAAATGGTCAGGGACCAGCAAGGCTCTCAGATCTCTGACATCGGCATCTGACAAGTGATCAGAAATCTTGCGGTAAAGCAGAGTAAGGGCAGAAAGTTGGTGATCCATGGTCGCTTCAGTTCACTGCAAGTGAAGTGCCTGGAAGGAAAAAAGTAGAATATATTGAGACAAAAGACTCATTAGAATAAGGAGATACATGTATACTGTGATCCTAGGTTTTTAGTTTCAAATTGGCAATGCGTACATTACTCCAACAGAGGGACATGTTCATGTATTATCCATTTTTTATCTGTCACTAAGTCAGTGTGTTTAAGCCAAAAAGCTCATTTGTCAGAACAAGTTAACTTCGTTCATACTGACAAATGACTCAGTCATCAATTGACTCAGATTATAGTGTTTGATGTCATGTTACGTGGGATTCAGACACTTATCACTGTGAGATTTAAAGGGACTGTGATCAAAAAGTTTTGAGGAATATTAGGCTTGAGGCTATACTTGCACATAGTAACATCAATAACTACCCTGGCTTGAAGTTGATGCTTCCATATGTCCGTTGCAATTTACCTGACAGTTGGGGCATCATTTAATTTAGTGACTTCAACCCATTCTTGTCTAAACTAAAGCTTACAGACTCATGGCTTCATTCATGAGAACTCAACAGAACAACTCTGACAAGGGCTGTAACTTATGTGTTGCTTTACATTGAAAAAAATGGGTGCCCATAATTGCTGGTCAAAGTAGCATAATTTATTGATCTTTCATCATCACAACTTAAGCCATTGTTCTTCAGTCTGAAGTTCCTGTACCAGTTAGTCAGAAGATACTAAAGGCAACAACAGCAATAATCAATCGGCAAGAATATTAAATTTCATTACTGAGTGACAGAACTGTTTTTACATTGTAAAAACTTACCTTTTTCCCACTTATTTTATGTTGAGTGTGGACCCTGGACCTTCTGGTCTATATAAATGCATGCTGAGAAACCTGATCAAAGACATTGAGTTAATATTAACTTGAAGCTGTTTCCCCAGCCAATAATATCGACCAGTATGTTTTCCAAGGTCATGTGTACACATTATTAATGTCAGACTTTACCAGCTACTGCTGTGGTTCAAGTCTGTGTGCAAATATTTTCATCAGCTCTACAGGACTAAATTTACATAATATGCACTTCGAGTACACCAAGTATGCCTCTGTCAATAGTTTGAATACCAGATTTGGAACATTGGAATTGCTGTTGTTGCCAAGATTCTTTGCTCAAGGGCACCAACTTTTTTCTTTCTCCTGGTGCATTTTGCATTGAAACTGGTATTTTTCCGGTGGTTATATCACCCTCGGTATACCACCCCCACCTCAACATTCACTGAGTTGTAACAGTCAGATTTCAACTTCCTGCCACTTTTGGTTTACTCGTGATGTCATCACTCTTACAGATTCCAGAAGTCAGACATCTGATGAAAATCAAATTGAGGGAATGAAAATTATGCCATTTTCTTAAAATTTGTGTTGAAACAAAGTTCAAACTGTACAACTTAAGCTAAGGGCACAATCCGCAGTACGTGCAAATACGTGCTGTCTACGTGCCAAAACGTGGGCAATCTTTGGGGATCCATAAGTGGTATTTACCACTTCCTGGGCTCGAAATACTGGGTGCATGTGCACCCAGGTGCACCCAAAATTGGAGCTTGCACCCAATTATTTTCTGTGGCCTGTGCACCCAAATATTTTCTCATGTTTATGTAATATGTAAAGATATCAAAGTACACTAGAATACATCATATTCTTGACATCTAAGTGTTAGATAGATAATAAAAATGTTGTCATGGTACTTATTTAAGAATTTGATTGCTTGTAACTAAGTTTTGTTAACAGGTTATTACTTAAATTTAAGTGAGACACCCAAAATTGTTTTGGTGCACCCAATTTTTTAAGCTTGCTGCACCAGTGCACCTAATCCCAAAAATGAATTTCGAGCCCTGCACCTTCGTATCAACCCGTATGGAATCCGACGGATTTTGGAGCACGCAGACACACCGTAGAACTTTACGTGCAGGCAAAACTTTGTGTGCCATCGGGCTGCAGATTCTCCCCCGTACGTGCCAGTACATGTGACGCACCTGCCCTGTACAGCCTGAAAGTTTTCAGAAATATGTGGCGGACGCGGCCTCCCTGACAAAGGTACAGACACATTGCACATAGCTTTATGTGAGCCTCTTTCTGTATTTTCAGGCAGAGCTGACCGCCTCAGCAGTGGAGAGTTTCCACACATGGAGGCAGAAGTTACAGGACCCAAGTCTATGTATGAAGCTGTACTTCTGTGGGGGGCTGGAGCACCCAACCTCCAGGATGAAGGAACTCATCAAGTATGGCTTCAGTGAACAGGGTAGGTCCAGTCTGTTTATTTGTTTGTTTGTGTGTTTGTTTGCTCTGCAAAACTGCATAGTCCGGTGGTTGGCAGCCTTGTCTCCGGAGCTAGAAGCTGTGAGTTTGATTCCGGCTGTGTCGCCCGACCTGACATATTTGGGATAGTTTGTACCTATAAATTAGAACAAACGGTTTCACAATGATTTGCATTTAACATATCATTTTGCTCTTTTATCTCCACTATAACAAAAAAAGCGAGGAGAAGTTGAATTTATCCAGCAATAGTCTTATTTTGTATCTGTTAACTGTTTCTTTCAACATACCTTGTTGTGACCTGTACTTAGCCCAGTGTGACAAAATGTGCAATTAAGGTCTTCATTCAATTAACATGTTCCTTTATCATTTGTGACAGATTTTAGCCATGGAACCTTTGGAGTTGGTCTGTACTTTTCCAAACACCCGTCCAAGGCTGCAAACTTCTGTCCAGTAAGTATTGTTGTTTGACTTAGGCTATACTTCCAAGTTGGGCATTCTGCTTGTATGAGTAACCTCCTGGCATATTGGCCTGTAGTCTGTCCTGCTTTCTGTGTCAGCATTGGCCAGCCATCACTGACCAATCATGTTGCCTGCTGTCAAGAGATATAATGATTGGTTGGTAACTGGCTCCCTCTAACAGGAGGGGAAGGATTTGATTGGCTGGCAGCTGGTCAGAATTAACAGTATACTTAGCCTGTCTAGTAACAGTACACATTGCAGTATGGTATGCCATATAGTTTCTTAATGAAAACAAGCAGCCTGCCAAATATGACAACATGGCTAAGGAAGAACAAACAAAAAGCAATTTTTGTAGATTAGTTACTTATCATGTTCTTCTAGTAGATTGCTATTGCTGCTTGTATACAAGATGAACTTGTTGCTGAATGTCAGTCTTAATCTTATCATTGTTCTCAGCTGGGAAAGATTCTGTTGGCAGAAGTGGTACTCGGGAAGACAGAGTCTGTTGTGAAGAAAAACCACACAAGGTGAGACCCTGTCATATTGAATTACTAGTCATTAACCTTTGGAGTAGCTTATTTGGATGTGCCTCTTGTAAAAGTATTTATCAAAATTGTATCTATTCCTTACTGCTGTTACCTGTACTAATTTTAACTAGGGTCAGACCCTGTTGCGTCTGCTGTCCCTGGTGCTGAATTAGAATGATATCCACACGTACAATGCTGTCCCTGGT
This sequence comes from Branchiostoma floridae x Branchiostoma belcheri, assembly GCA_019207045.1. Taxonomy (NCBI): domain Eukaryota; kingdom Metazoa; phylum Chordata; class Leptocardii; order Amphioxiformes; family Branchiostomatidae; genus Branchiostoma; species Branchiostoma floridae x Branchiostoma belcheri. Next base: position 18,655,327 of record CM033037.1, on the reverse strand, counting down.
GCTGAATCAGAATGACATCCACACTAACACTGCTGTCCCTGAATCAGAATGACATTCACACTTACACTGCTGTCCTTGGTGCTGAATCAGAATGACATCCACACTTACACTGCTGTCCTTGGTGCTGAATCAGAATGACATCCACACTGAATTAGAGTGACATCCACACTGACACTGCTGTCCTTGGTGCTGAATCAGAATGACATCCACACTTACACTGCAGTCCTTGGTGCTGAATCAGAATGACATCCACACTTACACTGCTGTCCTTGGTGCTGAATCAGAATGACATCCACACTGACACTGCAGTCCTTGGTGCTGAATCAGAATGACATCCACACTTACACTGCTGTCCTTGGTGCTGAATCAGAATGACATCCACACTGACACTGCTGTCCTTGGTGCTGAATCAGAATGACATCCACACTTACACTGCTGTCCTTGGTGCTGAATCAGAATGACATCCACACTGACACTGCTGTCCTTGGTGCTGAATCAGAATGACATCCACACTGACACTGCTGTCCTTGGTGCTGAATCAGAATGACATCCACACTGACACTGCTGTCCTTGGTGCTGAATCAGAATGACATCCACACTTACACTGCTGTCCTTGGTGCTGAATCAGAATGACATCCACACTGACACTGCTGTCCTTGGTGCTGAATCAGAATGACATCCACACTGACACTGCTGTCCTTGGTGCTGAATCAGAATGACATCCACACTTACACTGCTGTCCTTGGTGCTGAATCAGAATGACATCCACACTGACACTGCTGTCCTTGGTGCTGAATCAGAATGACATCCACACTGACACTGCTGTCCTTGGTGCTGAATCAGAATGACATCCACACTGACACTGCTGTCCTTGGTGCTGAATCAGAATGACATCCACACTTACACTGCTGTCCTTGGTGCTGAATCAGAATGACATCCACACTGACACTGCTGTCCTTGGTGCTGAATCAGAATGACATCCACACTGACACTGCTGTCCTTGGTGCTGAATCAGAATGACATCCACACTTACACTGCTGTCCTTGGTGCTGAATCAGAATGACATCCACACTTACACTGCTGTCCTTGGTGCTGAATCAGAATACATCCACACTTACAATGCTGTCCCTGGTGCTGAATCAGAATGACCACACGCACACTGCTGTCCTTGGTGCTGAATCAGTATGACATCCACACTAACACTGATGTCCCTGAATCAGAATGGCATTCACACTTACACTGCTGTCCTTGGTGCTGAATCAGGATACATCCACACTTACACTGCTGTCCTTGGTGCTGAATCAGAATACATCCACACTTACACTGCTGTCCTTGGTGCTGAATCAGAATACATCCACATGTACAATGCTGTCCTTGGTGCTGAATCAGAATACATCCACACTTACACTGCTGTCCTTGGTGCTGAATCAGAATGACATCCACACTTACACTGCTGTCCTTGGTGCTGAATCAGAATACATCCACACTTACACTGCTGTCCTTGGTGCTGAATTAGTATGACATCCACACGTACACTGCTGTCCTTGGTGCTGATTCAGAATGACATCCACACTTACACTGCTGTTCCTGGGCTGAATGACATTCACACTGACATTGCTGTCCCTGGTGCTGAATGATGACATCCACACAGGCACTGCTATGCATTGTGCATACTGACAAATACACTACATGGTCTAATGCTTGGTTGTTGTTTTTTTCAGGAGAACCCCACCAAATGGATATGATTCAGTTGTGGTAAGTTATCCACCAAACTTCTCTTTTGGCAAAATGAAGATAAAGTTAGTTGACTTTAAGTGACTTTTGCTACATACTTTTTACTGCAACAGAAAATACTTTTTTTTCAGTTACTGTTGATTGATTTATTAGTCAGAGATTTTATTTTGCAGGGTAAGTTGAAAAATGCTATGTTTTAACACTGCAGCCAATGATCAGAGAGAGCATTCAACAACATTTGCTGTCAGATATGGAAAGGCTATGTGTGACTGTCTTTCAGTGTAATATAACCAGCTGCTGCCATGCCCCTTGACTCTGCAGTTGGTGTGTTACACCAAAGGGCGGTTATACCAGGTATATAGATACAGACACAGAACAATTTCATAACAGAAATTTTAAAACCAAGTGAAATTATGGTAACTTTCCTTGCGTTATTTTCCCAGACTCCAGGACGACTTCTACCATCTGCTTCCGGTGATTCCATGGTTACCAACCAGGAGTATCTGGTGTTCCACCCTGACCAGGCCATTCCTGTCTGTCTTATAGAGTACAAGATCGTAGGACAATCAGCAACCAATGGCCAGTCAAAGTAATAACAGGGTCTTGTTAGAAACACACATAGTCTTAGACTGCTGTATTCTCTCTATAAAGTCTGCACTAAAAAACTATTCAAATTCCAAAAGTTGCACCTACAAGTTGTTGTCAAAGTTGAATGCGTACTTTAGGTGAGAAAATATGGTAGAGTTATAATGTTTCACTGGGCATTCTGTAAACACCCTTGATTTCTAAAATTATGTCATTTATATACATGGGCATGAATATCCTTCATGTGTCAAATCTACAAAACATGTGGATTTCATATTTCATTTAATGTAAATAAAGCATCAGGAACTTAAGATTATCTGGTCCAGAATCTTTCTAGTCTACAGATCATACAGCAAAGTTTGAATCATAGTTTAGATGAACCAGTATTTGCTGCTATAGATGAAATTTTTACCAAGATAATGCTGAGATGAACAAGTATCAGGGAATTGAAAGATATATGTGATATTGTTTCGTCTAAATTGATATCTTTTTTCTTGCTTTTCTAAACCAATCAGCTGAATAAGATTAATCAAGGGGGAAATATTCTAAATTTACAATGTGATTCATATGCTAGAAAAAATTATATTTAACTGAGTGCCTTATATGAACAGTGAGACGTATGCATTGTCATACATTTGTAACCTCCAAGCAGATCATAATGGTAGGATAAGATAGTATCAAAAGCTGACAAAGGAGTGAAGCAGGCCTATAGCATAGGTCCTGGAGTGTTCATTGGCTTACCGAAGACATTCTTCTACGCAGAGAGTCCAACATCATCGCAAAACACCTGTTTAGCAATGACTTTGTGACTCTCTGCGTATAGGAGAATGACCTAAGATGGCTGCCAAAGTTATTTTGAGCTGAAAGAAAAGCTTAGGTGTGTCCCTTTAGGCAAATATTACCGTATATTGTGTTATGACTAGAATAGAATTATAAGTTTTCAGTACTGTGGAAAGTAGAACAAAGACTGTCCCAACTGTCCAAGGAGACCACCCAGGGACCAATTAAGTTTGGTCTATGTGGACAAGTGGTTAGTATAGTCTTAGACAGGGTACTTAATGCTTGTGACAATGCAGGGCTCTAGCCAGCGTCCGTTTTTCCGTCAATTGATGGAGATTTGCTGCATGTGACGGAAAATTTTTTAAACCAATCCGTCAACCTTGACGGACAAAAATTCTTGGTGGAAGCTACAGGCGGCTTGGGGACGCTGTCCACGGTCGTAAAAGCCACACACTGTTTGTTTTGCTGTTGTTATGATTGTTGACAATGTGTGTCGGCGCCCTTTTGCATATGATAATCTCATTAAAAACCCGTTTTTCAAGGTCTCCGTTCCGTCTTTCTAACTTAATTTTCGCGGTTTTCGTGACAATGGGAATTGGTTGACAGGAAAAAAATTTCGAGCTGGCTAGAGCCCTGGGACAATGAAAAAGTTCTATTAAGAGAACACCAAGTGGTCACATTGGTGGTAATTACATGTAGAGGTAGTCTGACTTGTGCTGGTGTTAATAGCAGAATGTAGTTTGCGTGAATTGTTTTGCAGTGTCATTCTGGAGTTTAAGTGTTCACAAAGTTTCTCTGACAGTGTAATATGATATTAATATTAGTAATGAATTGCTCACGGAGAATATAGATTTACACATTCCAGCTACATTAACTATGCAATTATTGTATGTAAATATGATATTGATGTATACTTTTGTTAACTTTGACCTAAAATGTTAGATTGCAGTGATATGATAAGTCATATTGTCTGCATCACCTATTTTGTTTTGCGTGTTGTTTTTTCCAATAGTATATATTAAGGCTTGCTGTTAAAAATAGATATGGCTATTTAATAGTTTAATATTCTGATCTCTATATTGTATGATTGTGTGACTGTTTGCCATTTGTTGAAAACTGTAGCTCATATCACTTTGGAGTATGTTTCTATATCTGTTGGTCACCAGGTGATATACATGTTCATGTACGTATTAAAGAACTATGTGCCTTAAAACCATACTTTCTTATGGAGGATTTTCCACTGTCTTACAACACCAAAATTTGCTTACCTCGAATTTTCAGTTGCACTTCCGTCGACCTTCTTCAGGAGTGATGATTCAGTTACTCTGATCACGTGACTTAGAGACACGTGACTCGAGTAACGAATCATAAATGCCTGGCAAGCGATATCGGCCCCCGTCTCTGTTCAGTGTCGGCTGATGTGCTCTTTTGTAGATGGCCTCCTTTACCCCCCTCGCAAAGTAATCCGGTTCGGTATACCATACTTTCTTGTCTAGCAATGTAACAAAAATGTTGTTGGTCAGCAAACCATACTCCCAGGAGCCTTACCTAAAAGTCAAGGAATGTACTGCAAGTCTGCAACTTTGTAGAAACTTTCAAATTAGATTTCCATACATGTGGCAATAAATACATGTGTACTTATTTGAATGTGTGGAAAATGCTTTTGTTTCATCATTCAGATTCGTATGTAACTAAAACCTTCACTGCCCTTTAGTATCATTCTCTGACACCTGTTTGAAACTGTATCCTAGAATGCTGTTCAGTTTGTAATCTGCTGAATTGCCCTGGCTTCCCTTAAACTATTACTATTAAGGCATTGCCAATAACCAGCAATCAGAGAATATGCCTTAAAGTTGTATTGTCCAAAGGGAAATCTTGTACTAAAAAGGAAAGCTAAGGCCATACCAATTTCATTGATTGGTTAACGGATTCGCTCGCTCCTATTTTTGGAGAAAAAAAAATAAAAATTACCAGGTGTAGCAAATTGGCCTTTACTTTATAAGCTTCTTAAAATTTGGGTATTATTATTCCAGTTATATTTTTCATTCATGAAGAATGGGACAGACATAAAAACTGACACTACTTCTGTAATTTTCAACGAACAGGTGTTGTTACTGTACAGTTTTGTTTTGGATTAGCCCTTATCTTTACCCCAACCATTTTACAATTTTTTTTTTCGCCCTGACGCTCCATATTTTTTATGAAAAAATCCGTGAACCAAGAAATTAAATTGGTGTGGCCTAATCAATATATATATGTATGTATGTATGTATGTATGTATGTATGTATGTATGTATGTATGTATGTATGTATGTATGTATGTATGTATGTATGTATGTATGTATATATATATATATATATATATATATATATATATATATATATATATATATATATATATATATGTGTATGTATATGTATGTATATATATATATATATATATATATATCAACAGTATAGCAGAACATACACCATAACATTGGAGTAAGGTTTGCCAGACTGAGTTCCTTCTGCATATGGATTTGCTTGGTTTTTAAGTGTCACACACTGGAACATGGCCGCCATGATATTGGAAATTTGTAATTTTATTTCGGTGCTGATTGGCTTGTGACTTTTCCTTTTGCAGAGTGGCTTCAGCATAATTATCAGACAAGCGGCAATTACAAAAGACAAGCCCCTACCACTTGTAGGTAAATTCATCAAGCAACTAGAGTTCCACGAACACATACCTTTGCCAAATAAACCAGGTTTGTTATGTAGAATGATGTCTGTAGACATAAATGTGTTACTCATTACATTTTATTTTATATGCCCGGAGTTGGTTCATAACATTTCGCCATTGCTTATACAAATTAGATCCCTATTTACATAATGATATTAAATTGTATCAAGCATCACTTAAGCTATCAGCATACCAAAAATCATGATGATCCTTTCATCCCTTTTTGACTTATTCTCTTTCAAAGTAGGAAACTAAACCGGCTCCTGCAGTTCAAGAAAAGATGTTACCGGACCCAAACATACACCTCTTACTCTCTGCCATCTTTCTCAGTTCCATATGTGTCAAGTTTGAAAGTCCTATCACGGAATGCAGTGGATTTATCAACATTCCGCATTAATTCTGCAAATTGTTAATTTATATAATTATTATCCCATTGTGTAAGTTGTTACTTAGGATATCTACATACCAAAACTCATGACGATCTGTCAACAAGTTCATATTTTGCCATTAATTATGCAAATGAGATCATCATCTGCATAATTAATGTATATAAATATTTCTTTCTTTCTCAGCTACAAATGTGACAAGTTTGAAAGTCCTATAAAGGAATGCAGTGGATTTACAAACTTTCCTCATTAATTATGCAAATTAGCTGTTGATTTGCATAATTTGAATTCCATCATGTAAGTCTTCCCATTGGCTATCTACATACCAAAAATCATGACGATCCGTCAACACGTTTATATTTTCTCATTAATTATGCAAATGAGGTCGTCATTTGCATAATTAATATGGCTTGATTTTTCTCTCTTTCTCATCTATATATGTGACAAGTTTGAAAGTCCTATCATGAAATGCAGCGGATTTATAAACTTTCCTCATTAATTATGCAAAATTAGTTGCTGATTTGCATAATTTGTATTCCATAATGTACATTGTTACTTGGGCTATCTACAAACTAAAAATCGTGACGATCCATCAACACGTTCTCGAGTTATTCTCGTCCAAAGTTTGAAAGGAAATTGGCGACTGCAGTTCCAAACAAGCCGCTAGGGGGTCTAAACTTATACAATGTAGTACTTACTCTCTGCCCCAAGGGCTATCTACCACTCAAAAATCATAACCACAGCATGTCCAGAACACGAGATATCAAAAATTGAGATTCTGCTGCAGTACCGTAGCAAGCCGCCAGAAGGCCCATTATCGAACTTGACCTTCGTTTTCCCGAACCCTACCCACCTACTAAATATTATCGGGATTCATCCAAGACTTCTTGAGTTATGCTGTTAACACACACACAGACACACACACAGACTCACAAGGTTAGCCTAAAACATAACCTTAGCCATTCTGGCAAAGGTAACTATGGCTCCACCTGGGAAAATGATGTAAACAATACTCCACATAAAACTTCAAATTGTCTCATTTAATGTCATTTCTCATTTTAACAAGCTACTGTCACTTAAAATATTGCTACTGTAACAGTAGTACCTGATTTTCTGGATGAGTCATTGGCACAGTATCTTTATGCAAAATATGAAATTGACTTTCAGTTTGCACTGTCCATTAGTGCTTGGATGCATGGATAGATGTCTAGAAGTTGAGATTTCCACAATTCGAATCACTAACCAACCAAAATCGCTATTACAATGTGCTCAAAACAAACTTCCTTTATTTATTTACGATATAGCAACCATTGGTCCATACTGCAAAACAGATATGATGTAAACCAAAGAACAGCACAAGCCAGAGAAACTGACAATTACAATGACCTTGTACATGTTCATCTTACGATTTATTGTCATACCTTACAAAGTCACTCACTCACTCACCACTCACTATCCATGTCATACCTTACCAAGTAAACTTGACAGTGTTGTTCCTGAGTTTCTTATTGAATAAGCCACACCCCTGCCTCAAACACTACATTGTATGTAAGAAGGACCCCATCCAACCTGAGGCTTCACTAATCCTGGTTTGGGATTGATGAACTGATTTGGGAAGCCTGGTTATGCTACAGTCACAGATAGGAAGGTAAAAGGGCTGTGTCACTTGCTGACTTTTTTTCACATTATCTACGGTGGGACACCCTGCCGCAAGAGGGCTTTTTTTGGGCAAGGACAGGCCCCTGGATTTTTTTAACTCGCACTTAAAATCAACCAGAGACTCCAGGGATAAACAAGTCCACTAGCCCTATTGTCCAGGGCAAGTTAAAATGCTGTTCTGGCAAGTGCATGTCCTACCCCACTTGTCCGATCGGGCAAGTAAGATTTTTCCATTGATTTCAGTGCAATTTTGATATACTTGTTACTTTTTACAGTCATGACATCAAGCAATTGTCTACAGAGAATTCCATTGCTGGAAGTGAAAATGCATGTACTAGTAACAGTGACATTTGAATTTTGGGCAAGTGAAAAATTGGTTCGGGCAAGTACATTTTTATGTGCTTGCCCGATAGGACAAGTGGATTTTAGAAAACTTGTTCAACCCTGGAGACTTGGCAACATAAATGCCATAACCTAAGTGTGAAAGTACTGAAAGGTACCACCAAGCATCTGTGAGTTGACCCAGACAATTTTGTGGCTTCAGAGCCCGACCTGGATTACATTTACAGTGCCCCTTCTAGCACCAACTTGCAAAACTAATGTTAGTAATACCATAGCAAAAGAAAGTCCAAAGACACCCCTGTACAGGGAGAGGGAGCACCCCCAACTACATTTTTTGTACATATTTGAATCCAGATTTGCAAAGCCTCAACCCTAATATTAACATAGTCTCTAATAACTACTAGACACCAGGTTAATCTGTCATTCTCCAAACTTTATTTGCTTTCTAATCTTCTTGACCTCTGTCTGCATCTGTTTCGCCATCGTCTTGTACTTATCAGCGAGTTCTGCATTCTTCTCTCCTGCGTCCCCGGTATGATACATGTGTCCAACATTCGCACAGCCCAACATGTGTCCCATCTCGCAGCTCTTCAGCGAATACTCCAACGCCTTTCCGAAATCCCTCGCTATCCCATCCACCCCCTGTAGGTACAGCGTACCAAGCCTGAAGCAACTGTCAGGGTTGTTCAGTTCGCAGCCCCTCTTGTAGAACTCGGCGGCTTTCGGAAAGTCCTTTTTTTCCACGGCCACTCCGCTCTGGTGCATGAGGCCCAGATTGTGACAGCCACTCCCAAACTTCATGTCACATGACCTGGTGAACAGTTTGAAAGCTTCCTGGGGACTTTTCTCCACTTGACCTGTCGAGGAAAATTTAAGGCAAAGCTTTGTTATCCACTGTGTCTATCAGCTGCTATGTTTACAATAACATTACAATAAGTTTAGAGCAGATGACATGGCTGGAAATACCACCTGCATATGCAGGTTAGTGCACATAAAATTGGAGCTGTGTAGGTATTTCAGGTGTTTACCTGCACCTAACCTGCACTGGTCCATGTACATGGTTTTATATAAACGTCCTATGATGCAGGTGCAATGGATTGTTCTTAGCTGCATTGACAGATACCACCTATTAGTATAAAAGAAAAAATAGCAATGGTTCCTTAACAATTTTAGTATGATCCATACTTCCTAAATTCAGAGTGGCGCAGGTAAAATTTGTCTAATTTTCAATGTTACCTGCACCAGTGCAGGTATGCAGAAAAAAGTGTTTCGAGCCCTGCAGATATAAACTTGATTACGTTGCAGCAGGAATCAAATTCTGGATGTACACATATCTGTGTTCATTGTACAATACTGTTATGGTTAATGTAATCAAGAAATATTCAATTTTGGTGACAAGCATTTATATGATCCACTGCTTAAAAACATACATTCCTTATGGAATTCATCCTTACTAATTTCTTGGACTTAATTTCTTGGCACCTCTGTTTCTGTAAGGTATATAGCATAATGACTCACCCCTGCCCACCAAATGGTACGTCCCCAGTTTGAAGCATGACTCGGCAAAGTTGTTGTAGTCGCAGTTGGACTTGAGCACCTTGGCTGCCGCAGGGTAGTCCTTCTTTATCTGCTCATAAAAATTGGCCAGGCGATGACAACCTGTGGAGAGGGTTGGACAAGTTGAATAAATTTTGTTGTTGTTTTTGTTGTTGGCATCCATCTGTCTCGGAAGACAATGGTAGGCAGACAGTTGCTCGTCTTCGTGGGTTAGGCAACCCGTCTGCCTGGCCTGTACATGACTTTTTTAAGGTGAAGGAGGGTTGTGCACTTCCTTCTCCACCCTCTCGTCTACTGGTTCACTAAGTCCTACAGGGGCAAGAACTGCGTGCAATGTGTAGGATGGCCCCAGCAGATGCAGGTTTGTTGTTTGGAGTTTCCGTCTCCTAGGAGGACTTCCGACCAAGGATGTAAGGGGTTCCTCCTACCCCTGACTCGTGTGTCATGGCGAGTGCGTCATGCCCGAACATGCCCCTATGGCCTGTCACTGCCACTAACTGACTAAGTCACAGCTAGGTACTCATTCACACCTGAGTTAAGTGAGGAAAGTCGTGTAAAGTGCCTTTCCCAAGGGCACAAGAGCGGTGACACAGCAGCCGGATTCAAACTAAGGACCTCTTGGGCCTAAAAAGGCTAAGCCCAACGCACTGCCAATTGCGCCACACTATCTCACTGTAAGAATTCACTTTACCCCATAAAGAGCCCAATCAGGCTTTTAGCCAGGTATGCATCCTTTAGGCAATGTTCTAAAAATAATAAGAAATTTGACACAATACTTGGGCAAGATGTCTAAAGATGCCCCTTTCCCTGGGGAGCAGATCCTCTCTGACAAGCATAAAATTGACCAGGAATGCTACTAGCCTGGGTACCATCTTGAAAGTAGTCCGCTCCACGTCATATATACTTTATACAGTCGCTTCTAGCTCTGACATTCATTATACACGCTTCTCTGCTGTTCTGTCTGGAATCATGCAAACTTTAGACGCAGGCGCTGATTGGTCCCTACACATGAGCAAATTTTGAAATGGGTTACAGCGCTCGTTCGAACAGGCATTCCGTCCACTTGTTGAAGGCCTGTTGTCATCGAACAAACGCTTTAAAACCCATTCCTTAATTTGCTCATTAACTGACGTTAGCACCAAATGGTTTGAATGTGCAGGTCTCCAGATGGATAGCAGAAGCGAAAATAGGAGCGAACTTCTATCCGGATGGTACCCAGGCTAGGATGCTACTAGGTCACACATGTGGCCTGTGTGTCACTCAGTAACTTTTAGAGGGAGGATGCCTCTGGCCCCCTACAATGTGTCCATATGTGACCTGGTAGCATCCCTGGTCAAGCAGAATTATATACTTGTCAGAGGTGTGTACTGAAAATTAGATAACCTTTTCTGGGATCTTTGACCTAACTTCCCGTCAATGTCCTCAAATTTGACCTCCACTTCCTGTATGTCTACTGTCCTATACATACATTCTAGTGCAAGTCTACGAAAACCTCGCCTTCCGCACTGGTGTTCCAGTGCTGATTGAATTGTCTGAACGGCGTCAGCACTGGTTTTCCAGTGCTGAATGTTCGTCAGCACTCGGTTTCCAGTGCTGAAGCCGGCGTTTCGAGTGCTGAAAGCGCGTCAGCACTGGTTTTCCAGTGCTGAATTTCTTTCAGCACTCGTTTTCCAGTGCTGAACTTCTGTCAGCACTGGTTTTCCAGTGCTGAACTTCTGTCAGCACTCGTTTTCCAGTGCTGAACTGCCGTCAGCACTCGGTTACCAGTGCTGAAATCCGGGGATATCGGGTCCGGGTCAGGTCAAAGGTCATTCAGCACTGGTTACCCAGTGCTGAAAGTGCCGTCAGCACTGGAACCGAGTGCTGATATACAAAAACCTCGCCTTCCGCACTGGATTTACCAGTGCTCGAGGACACTTCAGCACTGGAAAACCAGTGCTATGAAATCTTCAGCACTGGAAAACGAGTGCTGACGTATTTAAAGGACTGGAACGATGTGCGAACCAGTGCTGGAAGGACGTCAGCACTGGAATCTCCCAGTGCTGAGAGGGGTACAAGACGTAAATTTGAAGGACAAATAAGTTATTTCGTGCAAGAAAATTGTAGTTGTGCTATCCATTCGTTATGTAATTGAATATATGTGTACTGTATAAGGGATATATATCATTTATAAAATGAATGAATGGATGAATACCTTTATCGAATTAAAGCTACTTCGTGCAAATAAAACTCCGTGTAATGCTGTGTATTTTATTCGCTGTACATGTGTAATTGAAAGGTAGAGATATGTATAAATTATGTGTAAGAGGTGTATAAGGGATAGCTATCAATAAGCAACTTTATTGTGTGATTGTGATAGATATAGCCCTTTCGGGAAAGATTTGGGGGGCCCTGAAAAGGGCCGGGGTGCTGTGAGGCAGACTTCAGCCTGCCTCCTCGTTGTTGTTGTTGTCGTTGTCGTTGAAGAGGCGCCGCTGAATTTCCAAAAGGATGAGGTCTGCCATAGCTGCTGTTGGTTCCCGTGGTGGTTCGTAGTTCTCGATGTGGTGCTCGATCTCGTGGCGAACGTCGTCCTGTTGGATTGCCCTCGTCGCCACCCCTCTCTTGGACAGCTTTTTGGTGAGCTCGTGCACAACTGGACGAAGTTGCTGCCACAGGATGATTGATGAATCAATTCGCTGGTCTTGTACGACCCGCTCCTCGGGAACACCCTGCCGAATACGCCTCCTGTATTCAGCCTCCGTGTCCTCTGGCCGCCTCGTTCGTCGGATGTTGAGACGACCGTCGGGAAGTTTGCCCGGCTTTGCCACGGAGCGGCATGGCTGGTAAGCCGGGCTGTGTTCCCTCCACAGACGCTCTGCTTCCTTGTAAGTCGCCTCGAGAGTGCCGTACCCACCTTCGGCTTTGGTTTTCTGTACGTTTTGTCGGAAAACCGCTCCCCATTCCTCCGTTGACTCGTAGGCAAACACCAGTTTGGTGCAGCGGACCCGCACGCTTTTGGTGACGCATCGTTGATAGACCACGTCCGTCACTGGGACCCGGGGCCTGACGTGGTCAGGCAGACGAGCCAGCCGACCATCGAGTATTCCCTTGAAAAAGTTACTCTTTGACCGTTGGACGAGGATTTGCACGTAATCATGCAAGGAGTCTTCTTTCCTCCTGGGTGGAAAGAGGCTGCTTACACCAGACTTGCCATTCTCGTTGATCATCGCAGTAGCCATGTCGATTCCGAAGAATTCTAATGAGTTAAACTGACACACTCTATTTAAATGCACAAGCTTATCAATATTCAAAAAAAATCAACCAATGAGAAACAAGATGTGGCATGCAAATGTGTGTGTCTACCACGTCCGTATACCATACCATGATGCTTTAAAGTTTGCACCAGGATAAGTGCGTTTTCTACTAGGTCCGTATCTATCTTTATTTAACACCTGTCCGTCTTCTTAGTCTTGTCAGAAATGGCTATTTCCGTTCCAAAGTTCGTGGTTCTCAGAGATGATCAAATCACCAGACTGTCAGACGATACCGTGTTGCTGAAGCAAGGAAAGCCTGTGAGTCGATTCATTGAAGGTGTCGGACCAGAAAGCATCGTCCGTGCCAACCTGGTGAAAGGCAGGCATAAGATCAACGGGAAACTTGTGACGGTTTCTAGAGATGAGGGGGCCGCTTGTTTTTCGACCTGGACGCAGAAAGGTGCGGTAACCACAACACGCCGTCTGGACGACATCCTTACACTTACAGACGATGGTGCAGCAAAACAAGCAACTGTCAAACCAGACCAACACGGGAAGGCCTTCTTCGACCTGCAAGTGTACAAGTAAGTTTTTGTTATCATGAGTATATACTTACTGCATCTTACTTATCTATGAAAATCTTATTCTTTTAATCATAGTTTGAGCTTGAGTTGATTAAGTACTATGTAACGAACATCTTATTCTTTGGGCGGATTTCTTATGATAGAGTCAGGCAACTAACAAGTGCGTTAGGCTAACACATATGATAGGGGGTTACTAGACTTTAAGTCCCATAATATCTGATATCAGAAAGCATAGTAAGAATCACGCCACTAACAGGTGCGTTCTCTATTAGGCTAAGAAAACTTTTTTTCTTCATACACAAAGAATAGTTAGAATCAGACAACCTACGTTGGTGTTGTGTTATTTATTAGATAAAAGAAAACTTCTTTTCTTCATACACAAAGGATAGGTAGAATCACGCGACTAACAGGTGCGTTCTCTATTAGGCAAAGAAAACTTCTTTTCTTCATACACAAAGGATAGGTAGAATCACGCGACTAACAGGTGCGTTCTCTATTAGGCTAAGAAAACTTTTTTTCTTCATACACAAAGAATAGTTAGAATCAGACAACCTACGTTGGTGTTGTGTTATTTATTAGATAAAAGAAAACTTCTTTTCTTCATACACAAAGGATAGGTAGAATCACGCGACTAACAGGTGCGTTCTCTATTAGGCAAAGAAAACTTCTTTTCTTCATACACAAAGGATAGTTAGAATCACGCCACTAACAGGTGCGTTCTCTATTAGGCAAAGAAAACTTCTTTTCTTCATACACAAAGGATAGGTAGAATCACGCGACTAACAGGTGCGTTCTCTATTAGGCAAAGAAAACTTCTTTTCTTCATACACAAAGAATAGTTAGAATCAGACAACCTACGTTGGTGTTGTGTTATTTATTAGATAAAAGAAAACTTCTTTTCTTCATACACAAAGGATAGGTAGAATCACGCGACTAACAGGTGCGTTCTCTATTAGGCAAAGAAAACTTCTTTTCTTCATACACAAAGAATAGTTAGAATCAGACAACCTACGTTGGTGTTGTGTTATTTATTAGATAAAAGAAAACTTCTTTTCTTCATACACAAAGGATAGGTAGAATCACGCGACTAACAGGTGCGTTCTCTATTAGGCAAAGAAAACTTCTTTTCTTCATACACAAAGGATAGTTAGAATCACGCCACTAACAGGTGCGTTCTCTATTAGGCAAAGAAAACTTCTTTTCTTCATACACAAAGGATAGGTAGAATCACGCGACTAACAGGTGCGTTCTCTATTAGGCAAAGAAAACTTCTTTTCTTCATACACAAAGGATAGTTAGAATCACGCGACTAACAGGTGCGTTCTCTATTAGGCAAAGAAAACTTCTTTTCTTCATACACAAAGAATAGTTAGAATCAGACCACCTACGCTGGTGTTGTGTTATTTATTAGATAAAAGAAAACTTCTTTTCTTCATACACAAAGCGTAGTTAGAATCAGCTGCAAAAAACGCAAGTTGCAGTCATCGATAATTAATGAGTATGTCCTGTTAACTTTACAGGAAAACCCTCCATTGTGCCGGAAAGGGCAACTGTCGCAGAGAGTGTGGCGGGTTCGGCAAATGCATGGATGGTTGCTTCGGGCGGAAAAGTAAAAGTGACCTGAAACACGTGTGCGACTTTAGAGTCCACATCACCGCAACGCTTACCGATGTCAAGTTGGGGTACCGCCGCGTGACTGTGGAGGGGAAACACGTACCGGAGGAAGTGGACTGGGTGCCCAGCGACATTCGTCTGTTGACCCCAGCAGAGGAGGTAAAAGACACCATACGCGTCCAAAGAGAGAAGTTTGGCACAACAGCAGCAAAAGTTGTCAAGAGTCTGTTGGCAGATGCTCCACGTACCACTGTGACCAACTCTCGCTACGTGCCACGTGAAAAGAAAGTGCGCAGACTAATGGAGCATACAGACAGGGTCCACAGAACGGGTGCCGACTGGGAACAACTACACGAGATGGCAACAGGAACACTCAAAGCGCAAGGGCTGGTGTTACTGTATGAACGACCAAGCACGGAGAATGGGCATTATCTACTCGTAATCGCTAACGACTCTATGCTCGGGAACGCAAGCAAACACGGCAGGGGTGTGTGCATGATGGACACAAAGCACGATACGAACGACTACAGGGCTCCCTTCACAATCCTGATCACAGAAAACCACCTGCACCGAACAGTACCCGTAGCCTTTCAAATCTCTAACGTAGAAAACAGTGACACACTGGAGGCACTCCTGAAAGCGGTGAGAGACAACGTCCCTTGCAACAACCCACAATGCGACCACCCTTTCGTGTACAACACTTCGGACAACGGCAGCTTCACCAGGACAACCCCTTGCAGCGCAAACGAACCATGGCAACCAGCATGCATGATAGATAAGCACGGACCATCAAGACTGGCCCTGGAGAGGATGGTGATGCCAGTTCTGCTGTGCTGGTTTCATGTCATGAACGCGCTGGGAGACCTGAAGCGCAAATTCAAATACACAATGACATGTGACAACCGCTGCATGGTACACATAGCCTTAAAGTAAGCTATAGAACAGTAGTTATGTAGATGCCATACTTAATACATTGTACAATTGTTGTGCAATAATGTTATTATTATTCTTATATTATGTATCGCTGTATATTGTAAAATTTCGTTTTTTTTAATTTTGCTGTGTTAAAAGGTACGTAGAAATTAACATCTTAGATGGAATTTAATGCAAATTTGATATTTATTCATCATCTGAGTACACACGCCCACACATTTGTATATATATATATGTATTGATTTTGGCAGGTTGATGCCGGCTGACGTGCTGCGCCGTGACGGGTGGCATGTTGCGAACACCACAACAGGTGAATGCACATGCCGGGACTTCGCCACGAGGGGAAGCGGCATGGATAAGTGCAAACATGTCCATGCTGCCACCCTACACCACATGGGAGCTGATCGCGAGACCGAGAAGGGCCACGTGGCAGGTGCTGTGCGGAATCGTGAGCGACTACAGCCAAGACAGGACAAGAGGCCAGCCTTCATCTCCAACGACAACGATTCAGTCTTCACTGCGTACTGTCGGGAAAGCGGGCTTGAACAGCTACATGTGCCGCCTGAGAGAACGCAGCGGGGTGGGAGGCCGGCAGCTCTCCACAAGAAGCGGCCATGGCGGAAGGTTGCCGACAGCCACCAGCCCCGCGTTCCGTCAAGGGCAAGGCAGGTAAAAGGAGCGAAGCCCCGGCGTCCTTCCAGGCTCACTCCTGCAAATCGTGGCAACATTGATCCGCCTGAGACAGATGAGATTGCTTGCGTTTGTGGTATTGATGAAGAGGATGGTGAGATGTTTGTGAACTGCGACATATGTGGGAGGTGGAGTCATACCGAATGTTACAATCTGGGGGAGGATGTGACCAAATTTGTGTGTTACGAATGTGGGTATGTGCCTCGTGCAAAGCGTCGCCGCTAATATTGACTCCGTATACGTACTGCTACGTTATATACAGGAGATGAGTTCTAGGTTTCATTGTGCGTTGGACAATGATATGTACACACTAATAACCTGAATAATCATGAAACATACATCAATGTATACTGCGACTACTCCTCAGTATAAGTTGAGAATTTACAAATCTTCTCAAGAAGGTTAGTTTGCCCAGCCACATATAATTTACAACAATTTTTATGGTTGTACATACATGTCATTCTTATTCTTATTCAAAAATGCTGTGCTTGCACCAAACGTACTTTTACTATATAACGAAATGATGCATGTGATCTTTACATTGGTTATGATGAAGATAGAAATAACGTCCAAATATTTCCATGTCTTCTAATCCGTCCTAAAAATCACGGTAAATGTCAACTTCTTCAATACAATTGCATGCCGGGACAAACCATCCAAGTAGAAAAAGCAGTATTTCCATACAGATAATGCTTTTTTTGTTCGGGAAATGAAATGAGTTGTAACATTACGTGCGTTTTTTAATCATTTCATAAATCTTGTAGATTTTATTTTAGCTTTGAGATAGTAGATAGTGTAAGTTGCTATTAAAACGTTACATGCAAAATAAAGCATTTTGTTGTGAATGATATAGTTTCGTGTTTGTCACTTCTTTAACATAGTTAAATTCACCACGGAAGTAAAGTTACGATTACGCAAAAAAATGTCTCCAGTCCAGGCAGTCAACGTGACCTATGCAACGGCCCTCTAACAATGGTACCGTCCAATGATGTAATGCGTTACACTTTAACCTTTTGTCCGCCCACGTAAAGAAAGCGTCACGCCGATCGCGAGTATATTCCATTATCCCCGAAGGTAATCGACAAATGAACACTGTGCACACTGCTATAGAGGCGTTATAGAGCAGAATATAACGATAGGTGAAGTTTATAATCCAGCATTGCAGCAATGTCTTAAGTTTTAGTAGTAGAGCATAGGACGTATCGTAATTCCAAATTACTGTATATCTTAGTCTCCCGATCTCTCAGCACTCGGTTTCCAGTGCTGAATGTTCGTCAGCACTCGTTTTCCAGTGCTGAATGTTCGTCAGCACTCGGTTTCCAGTGCTGAATTTTCGTCAGCACTCGGTTTCCAGTGCTGAATGTTCGTCAGCACTCGGTTTCCAGTGCTGAAGCCGGCGTTTCGAGTGCTGAAAGCGCGTCAGCACTGGTTTTCCAGTGCTGACGAACATTCAGCACTGGAAATCCAGTGCTGACGCCATCTTCAGCACTGGAACCCAGTGCTGAAAAAGGAGGGCGAGGTTTTCGTAGTTTTGCCATTCTAGTAATGCCCTATAAATTTTCAAATGCTTACAACAGACGCAAGCAAACACACGAAACTATACGACATCACTGTCCTCTGAGTTATACAAACCATCATAAAGCTTCTCGTGGTAGCACTGGAACCCAAACTCCGTTTCCAAGTTCCCGAGGTACTTTTCGACCTCCTTTTCGTTCTTCCAGTCGGTCACGAAGGATCCACCCTTGGCCTGCGAGCTGCCTGCCTCCGTAGACATTTTTAAGACGAACCGTTTACCAAAATTTACGGGCCAAGAAAGTGGAGCAAGGACGTTTTCGTAACCGGTTTCAGTACTTCCGGTTATTGAAAAGGTCAAAGGTTAGTATTTGCTGGAATGTTTCATTACTAAATTAGGGGTGTTAATCAGTTTTATAAATAACTCGGTATCACCTAATAACAACTACAATACTTCAGAGTTTCAATCATTCTTATATTGTTGCTCAAATGCTGTAGATTTTCATGATTTTTATTTGCAAGAATAGTTTTTTTTTTTTTTAACTTCATTCTGGAAGAAATTCTTGGACACGGAAGTGCGGTAGCCCAAGGCATTTCCGCTGTAGGAGAAGTTGCGAGTGGCAGAGATCTAGCAGAAAGTGACGAAGCGAAGTTCAAGGCAAAATTTCCGTGAAGACAAAACCGCCAGTCCTTCCAGATCGAACGGAAAGCGGAAGACGATTGAATGGGTGAGCTTCTCTTGGCGTGTATTTTTCCTTTTCTGGGACGGTTTTTGTGATGGAATTCAGGGGTGTTGTTCTTGTATGTTGGTACGTCATACCGCCCCCCCCCCCCCCATCTTTGACATAAAATAGTTGTATCGTACGATTTTTCCCATAGCAACGTCTCAGCTGAGTTCCCGCCAATTTTACACCACTAGGCAGCTGAGATGGAACATATGGACGGCTTTAGAAGCTGTCTAGTGGAATATTGGATGGCAGAAAAGTAGATATTTGAGGTAAAACCACTTAACGTTACCCAGGGTTTGACATCTTCTGAGTCAGCACTATAAATTCAGTAGTGTTGACCGATGACCTCAAGCAGCTACGGATGTACTGAAAGGGTTTACATGGGGGGATCCGGGCAAACGCTTAATGATAATTTATGAGGACCGGCAACGATTAATGGTGAATTAAGTATGGCCGACAAGTAAGGGTGGGTACCGGTACAGTAAATTCAGATTCAGGTCCAGAGGATCAGGTCCAGGTCCGGATCTGAACTTGAACCAGATTATTGCTAAAGACTTGTAAATAAAAGATGCACAAAACAATAGTCAGGTTCTGTATTTAGGAATCTGTTTGGTGGAGTATCCGACCCCTTATTTGTTTGTTTTGTTTGTTTTCTTTGTTTATTCAGTTTGCACATACAAAATGATAATAGATACAGAAGAGAATAAAATATAAAACAGGTGCAGGAGGAGGGAAAAAACCTTAACGGTTTATGCTGTGCCCTCCTCCTCTATGCTTATACAAAACATATGATCAATGAAATCATAATTAACAAAGAAAGAACTAGCACATGTTATAATAATGCAAAAGATGTACGATCAGTGAAATCAATAAATAACAAACATAAGTAACTAACACAATCATATGTTATAATAATACAACAAAAGATGTATGATCAGTGAATCAATAAATAACAAGGAGAAGTAACTAACACAGTCAAATGTTATAGTAATACAAAAAAAGAAAATGTGTGATCAATGAAATCAAATGATAATAGCAATATGAATTAAGATAGGATAAATATTTCTATAAGGGGCTAGGGTGGTTTATGTTTTCAGGGCACTTTTAAATGCATGTTTTTTGAACTTTGTAGAATTAACTATAAACTCAATTCTTCTTCGCTCTTGTAATTTTCTCATACCAGTAAACCCGAAAACATGTGAATGACTGTTGATATAATGTGTTCATTTTCTAAACGGTCCAAATTCTTATCCATTAATTATTTCCAGGTCTGTTTTTTCGACTAGTCCAAGGATAAAAAATGATTTTGTACTGGTATAGTGTACCGGTTCCCCCCAAGCCCTGTTAACAATGCTATAAACTGACTTGTTAGTCTGTGACCAGAGGGTAACCTCCAGCGACAGACTGTTGTTTTTGTCCATGTAACGCGCGTTCGCATTCTGTATCTGTATATTCTGTATTTGCCACATTTGTATGTACTAGTTAGTAGTTTGGCACGTCCTCTGCACAGACCTGTGCGGCGGTGCACATTGTTTCTTTTTTCCAGGTACTAGTAGCTGTTTTTATTATCGATGTAATAATTTTAGAAATTGCCCCTATATTTCTGGCATTATGGAACAGCCCTTATGGCTAAGGGGTTTGGTAGTTAGCTTATCTCCAAGCAGATATGAGTATGTGGAGAAGGACGACCTAAAGCCAACCGTTCACACTCACGCCACATCTTCAGAAAAGATGCTGGAACCGCATGTTCCCCGTTTAGGAACTTTATTCGAACCGACACACAATAAACATGTTTTGCCGTGTGGCTTCCTCAGTGTTATGGGCTCGAATGAGCATAGCACAGCATGTGCTTGCTTTTCTAGGCCAAGTGCATAGTGCACTGACCAGATGCAGGGTGCCCTAGGTGGCTTAACCAATCACAGTTCAGCAAGTTAATGCAGTTTGCTCTAGGACTAGTACATAACATGACCTTGCTTTACCTTTAAAAAATACAGATAGCGTACTGTAAATGCATTCATGTTTGCGGGGATGTAATTTTGTGGTAGGGGGGAAAATGGACTGTTCACGGTGGTGTCGAATTCACGATAGCGTCATAGACTGTAGTCTCATACTAATGGATAGATGTTCACGTTGGTTTTAAGTTCACTGTGTAGTGGCCACCATGGTCTTGATGTTGGGAACAGATATCTTCTACTACACAATACATGTAGTACTGGGCTCCTTAGCTACATATAGTTCTTTTTGATGTACCGACTTCTCAGTCAGGATGCTGAAGGCATGACTTATCAGGGCTCGATATAACAACTGTATATGCAGGTTAGCAGGTTAGTGCAGGTAAAATTGGAACTGTGCAGGACTGCAGGTATTTCTGGTGTCTATCTACACCTAACCTCAGGGTTCGAAATACTGGGTGCATGTGCACCCAGGTGCACTGGTCCATGTATTGGGTTCTGTGCATAAATATCCCACGATGAAAGTGTACATGGATTGTTATTAGCTCTGCTTGACTGTTACCACCTGTATAGTATAAAAGTACAAATAGCATCGGTTTATGAACAATATTTTAGTGTGACCCATACTTCCTAAATTCAGAGTGGTGCAGGTAAAATTTGTCTGGTACAGGTAATTTTCAATTTTACCTGCACCAGTGCAGGCATGCAGAAAAAAAGTATTTCGAGCCCTGCTTATTAACAGTTCATGTACATGTGTATTAACATTGCTTTATCAAGTTTATGAACATGTGTAGTTTTGCATCCTAGCTAGTTCCTAGAACTTTAACATACACCACCTTGGTCTATTTGAAATCCTTACCCCAACTACATGTGTAAGTGCAATAACCTTAAATAATGTACAGTCAAACCTGCCTAAGCGACCACCTCTTCTTAGCGACCACCTGGCCATTACGACCGCTTTTTCTCGGTCCCCAAAATTTTCCCCATTGACGTAAGCATTAAGGGACCTCTTTACAACGACCACATGGTCAATGCGACCGCCAAAAATTTGGACCAAATCCCTGCCCATAACGACCGTGTTATTTTCAACCTTGAGGTGTCATCGATTTCCGATGATAATTGGCGCAATTTTTTGCTGAAATCGGCCAGTTTGCGTCAGATTTTGACTACCATTACAATGTTATGTTCAAAATGAAGATAGCTGCGGATGCACGTGCGTGTGCTTTCTATTTGCCATTAAACACAACAGAAACCATTTACACTATGCATCGGGCATGTTGAATGATACTCCTTTAACCGACTACCTGTCCAAATCAACCGCTTTTTCCCGGTCCCTCGTGTGGTCGACTTGGGCAGGTTTGACTGTACTAGCAACTTAAAAATACGCATGCTCCGCATCTTGCAACATCCGCAACTTGCCGCATCTTTCAAATTTTGACTTGAATAAAGGAAATACTGTATCTGTTGTACTGTGAAATTGGTGATAATATCTTCAGTTGTGTTTGATGAGACAGATTTCATGGGCGGTTGATTTCTTAATTTTGAGACACTCCCCAGGGTATGCAGGCTTTTGTACATACACTTCAGTGTACTGTAAAATGTCTTGTTATTGTTTGGATTAAAATAAATCTGCTATATCAGTATATGTGGAGTTCTCTCATTGTTTGAAGTCCATAGTTGAAACAATTCAGTTAGTAGTACAAACCCTCGCAAATCTCAGTTGAATAGTCGAAACTCAGGGAAACTGAGCAAAAGAGGAGATATCCCCTGTGTGAATCTTCCCTTTTTTTTCTTTAGGCAGAGGGTCCTTTATGTTTGCTTTGGAGGATACATATCCCGAAGATTTCCTTATCACCAATTAGTACTAGTAAGTAGAGACTGTCATTTCAGTGTGTTTCTCATGAGTTTCATGGTAATCATAGGAGGAGAGCATAGCAGACAGCAGGCTGGCAGGTCCTTGTGTTTCTGTGGGTGGAGCAATTGGTCATGGATATTTGCTATGTCTTCCATTGGGTTTCACATTGTGTATCCTTCAGTGATACAATAACATTGGAGTCACAATAGAAAAGTGTCCCAGTATGTCTAAGGGACCGTACGGCGTTTAGTGAGGGGGGAGGGCCGGTCGCCAGAGGGTCGGGTAAAAAGATTTTTGCATGGCCCTCCCCCCAGGTAAAATTTTTTTTGCTAGGCCCTCCCCCCAAGACAAAATATTTTTGCTTGGCCCTCCCCCCTCCTATCAACTTTGAAAAAAATATTCAAGACGCCAATAAAACACTGTGCTCCCGCATTTGGAAATGTGCTTTGCGTCATACTTTTTCATGATTTTCATCGAGAAGCAGATCTCTCACCCCTAGTAAAAAAAGGAAAACAGAATGGCTCAAAATATCTGCTAAATAGAGGGATAAATATCTGCTTCATAGAGGCATAAATATTTGCTTTATAGAAGCTATTTCATTGTTTTGATATTAAAACAACACCTAAAAAGCATTTGTACCTGGATTTCTAGTAGATTTGCGCGACGAAGCGGCGCGCGCCCCGCTCCCTAAATTTACGTATTGCAAGCTCGCGGGCCTGAGCGGCTTGACGGAAACTATTTTCAATTTACATGTATTTTGGACTTTTTCTTGGTTCTGTGGTGGTAATAGCTTACGGTAAATCGGGGGGAAAAAATGAAAACCAAAACGACAGCACGATTCGACTTGCAAAACTGTAATGGGGAGGGGGGCGCCGACGCTTGACGCTGATTTTCCCACGGCGGGGTAAGACCGGTCGCGTCTCTCTAGCCGCCGGCGGGCGTGAGACCGCAGACTTGCAGGAGATCTTTTAGAAATGCCACGCTTTTTTTGCCACGATTTCCTGCATTGCTTTTTTATGGGAAAATTTGCTGGTTAGATGACATTTCCATGAAAAAAAAAATACGAGGGTTTCAAGTTTTTGAGAACGACGTTCCGAACACCATGTTCGGCGCCAAAGGCACAAAGAATCGCAAGGTAGGTCCGGGAGAATTTTGAAATCTTGACCCTCTTAAAAGCTATTTCCTTCAGTTTGAGGAGATATTTTGCTGACAAACAAAGCTAACTTTAATAGCATTTCAATTTAGAAATACAAAATTAAATCCCCCCCAAACACATTATCACGATGTCGGTCATCAAAGGCGCGAGGCCGGTCACGTCAAAAGGGATCCAGGGAAATTTGCAAATATTTACCCTCGAGCTCTGAAACGCCATTTCTTACATTTTGAGGGCAATAAGACAGGGGTAAATTTTGCTGGCAGACTAATCTAGAGTTTAATAACATTTCTGTGTGTGAAGAAGGTTTTCGAGGGCGTCATGCATAAGCCCCACCCCCTCCCATTCGCATTTTCACTGTATCCCAAGCGCCAACCTATCGGGCGATCCCTTGCAGAGGTCCAGAAAAATTTTGAAATCTTGACCCTCTGAAACGCCGTTTCTTGGATTTTAAGGGACATATTTTGCTGGCAGACCAAGCTATTTTTTTTTTGCTTGGCCCTCCCCCCAAGTAAAAAAAATTTTGCTAGGCCCTCCCCCTGGCAAACTATTTTTTTGCTTGGCCCTCCCCCCCTGGCGACCGGCCCTCCCCCCTCGCTAAATGCCGTACGGTCCCTAAGAATTATGTACAAAACACATGTGGTTTCATGAGAAAATAAGACCACGGCAAATGTTTCAAGATTTACTGTAGTTTAGAAATATGTTTATTCTCATGCATTGCTGAGATCGTGCTGTAATTTGCATTTTGACCAATGCATACCACAAGTTGACCTTCTTTTTGAGCCGTGGCCTTCAGTTAGATCTTCCAGGTCACTACACACATTCCTGTCAAATATCAGCCATTCTTATTTACTAAGTCAGCCATGTATACGTACAGTATGGCCCATAGGACTTGGACTACTGTAAATGCATTTAAGTTCGTTGGGATTTAATTTCCCGGTAGTGGGAAAAGGGACATTTCGCAGTGACGTTTTAAGTTCATACGGTAGCACCATGCCCTGTAGGTCTCTTTAACTTGTTTAAGTCTTGCTGCCATGGAAAAATGTTTGCGGTGGTTTTAAGTTCACGGTGAAGCGGCCACTGCGAAAACTGCGAACATTAAACCAGCGCAACAAAAGTTTCTGCATTTACAGTAATTAATGCCTTTGACATTATGTTGTCTTCCAAAGGAAAGGGATCAAAAGTAGTAAAAGTGCAGCCGGTATATCTGTGTTTTGTTTGTTTGTTGGTTTGTTGGTAGACACGGTATTTCTAATTCTAGTAATATCATTATTTTTCATTTTTATCAGCATCAAATGATATCAAAGGAAAAAGAAATGTCTGAGCTGAGCTGGGACCTACCCTAGGATCATGTAAATGCAAAGTCTAGATGAATTATTTCAGTTGCTTAGCACAACATTTTGGCATATATCGTTTGTGCAACAAAATTGTTTTGACTGCTTTTAAGTTTTAAACACTTGAAAAAGCCCTCCTGCCGCAAAACCTATTTCTCAGCAAATATAAATTGATGACTTTTACTGTACGGCACTGCTTTTAGCTAGGCATGCTTCATGGCGTCAATTGGATGCACTATACGCACTTAAACTGGGGAGCAGATCCTCCAGATGACAAACATGAAATTCTGACTGATCAGGGACAGGATTTTAGCCAGGCATGCGTCAACGCGTCATCTGGACGCACTTTTCTTAGAATAACAAGAAATTTGATGCCCCTGGACGCCCTATACTGGGGAGAAAATCCTCTGACAAGCATGAAATTCTGATTGACCAGGGATGCTACCAGGTCATCTGTGGTCACAGTCTTCTACTGTGACATCTGTAACAGTATTCTTGCCTCTTTGGATACCTAAGAATGCACTGTTTTAATTCAAAATCATCAAAAACTCTGCACCATGGAAGGTGGATGCCCCCAGACCCCCTACAATAGTCACTTACCGCGACTCACCAATAAGTTTGGACTCCCTATTATAAAACTCTAGCTAAAAGCCTGATCAGGGATGCCACTAGGTCATCTAGATATGGTAGAGTAGATTCATTCAGTACCGACATCTTGCACACTGCAGTCGTCCCTCAGTAAGACATCTGGAGCCGCATAGTTCAAGTTTTGAACTTTTATTCAGTCTGTCGAGTAGTAGTAGTTTCACTATGTACAGCTTCTTCAGTGGCTAGAGGTTACATGTAACAGGGTTGAACAAGTTTTCTGAAATCCACTTGTCCTATCGGGCAAGCACATAAAAAATGTACTTGCCCGAACCAATTTTTCACTTGCCCAAAATTCAAATGTCACTGTTACTAGTATATGCATTTTCACTTCCAGCAATGGAATTCTCTGTAGACAATTGCTTGATGTCATGACTGTAAAAAGTAACAAGTATATCAAAATTGCACTAAAATCAATGGAAAAATCTTGCCCGATCGGACAAGTGGGGTAGGACATGCACTTGCCCGAACAGCACTTTCACTTGCCCTGGACAATAGGGCTAGTGGACTAAATTTGTTTATCCCTGTGTAAAATCATATCAAATGTGTAAACATACCTATTATAACAATGGATGAAGTCATGCTGTGGGTCACCTAAGGTCAGGGCAATAAGCCCTTTAGGATTCAGGTGCAGTATGCACCAAGGCAGAATGCACTGGAAAGGTATATAAGTGCAAACTTCACTGTACTTGTGTCATTTAGCCTCTAGCCACTAAAGAACCACATAGCAAAACTAGTTTGCCCGAAATGCTGAATAAAAGTTCAAAACTTGAACTATGCGGCTCCAGATGTCTTTCTGAGGGATGACTGCAGTGTGCAAGATGTCGGTAGTTTGAGGAATGAATCTACTCTACTAAATACTAGGTCATCTAAATTGTTTGTTTGTTTGTTTTATTTATTTTACCAGGGGTAAGATATCGCCTTTTCTAGGCACTTTTCAATGTGTAGTCACAGTCTTCTACTAAAGCTATGGCCTATCTGGTAGTAATTATACCCTCACGATACCGTAGTATGCACCATTTTAACTTAAAATTCTTGAAAACTCTGCACCATGGAAGGGGGATTTAACTGCAGTCTTAAAACACTTAACAAAAAACCTTGTGCCACAAAATTAAGTTCACAACAATGGTTTCATTTACAGTTCAGTTCAGAGTTAATTTTACAAATCCAGTACTGTATTGCATCATAACCTTTATAGCTAAACTGTACCTCATTCCCAGGGCTAGCCATGGCGGACTTGGAGGACCCCCCCACCTTACTGCAGTGCTGCATGGACTACATCTGTGACAACCTGGACGACCTCTGCTTCAAGGTCAGGACCAAGGACACAGCAAGCCTTCGCCTGACCTTCAGACAGCACGATGTCTTCTTCCACAACGAGCTCTCTGAGATGTTCTTAAGTCGTCTCCTCGAGAAGGGCAAGGTGAACGATCAGGTTCTGACCCTGCTTTCCTGCTCGGACATGTTCAGATTGCGGAGAGTTCGGGTCAGAAACACCCCCATCGGACTCGAAGGCCTCCGAGCCATTCTGTACAATCACAAACTGATTGAGCTAGATGTTTCTAATACTAACGTAAAGAGAGCGGCCTCAGTTTTACAACTTCTGTACGAGTCGGGACAGGACGCGCTACAGTCGCTCAACGTAAGCGGGCTTCAACCGCACAAGCAGGATCTCAGCGAGGAGGGACCGTTCGGAAACTTCGAGGGCCTGGGGGCCTTCGCTACTATCAATAGAACATTGGTGTCCAGGTTAAGAAATATCAGATGCCTGAATGTCAGCCATACAAACTTTGACACGCCGGACCTCGAAATGGTGGCTTCGGAACTGCCTCACTTAGAAAGCCTGGACATTTCTAAGACCTACGTGTCCAGCCTGACACCTTTACTTCAGTGCAAGCACAGGTTAAAGTCGCTGTCTACGTACGGCGTGAGCTCGGTACAGGGGAGAGACAACTGGGACGAAGACGAGAAACACTCCACGGAAAGAGTCATCGCGGAATTGTCCTTACTCCGCCACTTAGACATCTCAACCGAGGAGACTTTCAGCGTCTCAGGCACCTTCTTCGCAAGTCAGAACCAGTTAAAAGTCAACGTCGACAACCTACTCTGCATCCCGGGAGTTCTACCCAACCTGACTTCGTTAGATATCTCAGGGCGGGACTTGTCGGAGGGTACGCTGCTGTCGTTTTTGGAGAGCCACCCGCAGTTGGTGTTCCTTGGGGTGATGATGGGGCCGGCATGCTTCTGGGACTTCATCTGGGATGAGGAGTATGAGGGCTTCCGGAAGGACCTAAGGGTTGGTATTCACCTCGATATTCGTACTGAGGTTTTGTTTTCAGTTTGTGTTTCAGCAGTTTTCCTTTGATGTTTTATATACTTGAGGAACTTATCACCAGAGGGTCAGACAGGAAGCAAAGCTTTTTAAAAAGTTTGCAGGCTAGGACTAGTAGGAGTGACAGAAAGTAGAGTTCAGAGTTGGTAGAATTAGTCATTTATCAACCTTTGCTGACAGTTTACAGACATTCCAGGTCGTGGGGTCATTGGAAGAGTCTACTTATTCAGAGGGAGATTCTCTTTTTGGCCTGTCTGTGTTCTGTTTGCAGAAACAATGAATATACTTTCCATGTTATATATAAATTTAGCTACTAGTATATGCTTTCACTCTAGTATCAGTGGTAGGAAGTGATCAATGGACAATCATGTGTCAATAAAAACCTTCAAAATTTGCATTATTAATTACTGAAATCTGGTCATTTAGCCAATAGATACACAAAACCTAAGCTTAACACTTCTACCAAATTGAATGTTACTTTCAATAGCTATTAGTATTACTAGTATGTATATTTAGCATGTTGATATTGCTCAAATACATTAAGAGTCATTTCACAATTGTCTAATTTCTTTGTCATGTCAATTCAGGTGACAGGAGAAGGTAACGAGGCCCAGATCCTGGAAGCCCTGCGACAGTACAGTGAGAGAGCTGTGTATGTGCAGAAAGCCCTGTACAAGCTTTTTGGCCGCACCTCAGGGATGGAGCATCCTAGAGTGGATGTTATCAAGGTAGGGTTTTCAGTACCATATTTCCTTTGATAACTGTCACTGTGCATTCAGTCAGTCACAGTACTACTAGACTAAGTTCTTCTACAATCATTATCAAATGATGTTTCATGGCTCGAAATACTTTTTCTGCATACCCGCACTGCTACAGGTAACATTGAAAATCACCTGCACCAGACAAATTTTACCTGCACCAGTCTGAACTTAGGAAGTATGGATCATACTAAAATTGTTCAGGAACCATTACTATTTTTTCTTATAATATATATTAGTTAATATATACTCTATAGGTAGGAACAGTCAATATAGCTAATAACAATCCAAATACAGATACATTAATATATAATTTATAGGACATAATATATAAAACCATTGCAGTGCAGGTTAGGTGCAGGTAGACACCAGAAATACCTGCACAGCTCCAATTTTACCTGCACTAACCTGCATATGTAGGTGGTATTTCCAGCCCTGTGTATATTATATATTAATATATAATCCTTAAACACACTGTAATGAAAATATGAGAACTTACATCATGTTTTTAAGAAATTTTTGTTTGTTTATGTTACTTTACTCCACAGCTTGTGGTTCAGGGGATGAAGAACCACTGTGATGCCAAGAGTCTCGGGGTGCAGATGGCAGCCAGGTCAGGACTCCTCTCTTATTTGGGATAAAGTTCTATCATTTACTACTATATTGTTATTTAAGTGACTGTGTAGGTTTTTACAATAATTGTACCATGTTCTCAACACTATCAAAGTCTCTCTGTGATACCTATGACTAATAAAAGATAAACGTTTAACTGTGGGGAAGTACAACTTAGCGTGATCCCACCACTTGACACCAAGTTTGTCTGCTGTAACCTTTGACCTTCCAGTGCCTGCCTGTACAACTTACAATAATCCCACCACATGACACCATGTTTGTGACTGTGTAACATTTGACCCTCCAGTGCCTGCCTGTACAACTTACAATAATCCCACCACATGACACCATGTTTGTGACTGTGTAACATTTGACCCTCCAGTGCCTGCCTGTACAACTTACAATAATCCCACCACATGACACCATGTTTGTGTTAGTGTAACATTTGACCCTCCAGTGCCTGCCTGTACAACTTACAATAATCCCACCACATGACACCAAGTTTGTCTGCTGTAACCTTTGACCTTCCAGTGCCTGCCTGTACAACCTGACCCGGCATGACATCAGTAAGCGAGTTCCGTCCCGTGACCTGTCGGACGTGGTGAACTTGACCCTGAAGGCCATGGAGGTGTTCCCCAACCACCAGCAGCTGCAGAAGAACGCCCTGCTCACACTGTGTAGTGACAGGATCCTGCAGGAAGTGGTGGGTCAACCATGGGCATGAAAATGACATGGAAATTATGTAAAATTGAAGTTGATTGGGGCCATGGGATATTTAAAAGGCATGAAAATGAAAAGAGTATAGTCATGGAATTCAAATGAAAATGATGCATAAATAGTTGAAATGGTATAAAATGACAGTTTATTATCACTGTGGATCTTGAATGAAACTGATATATGAAAGTTTACTGAAAATGACATGATAATAGAATGAACTGACAATTCATGAAAATGTAATGAGCAGGCTTACAAGAAAATGATGTGAAAATCAAATGAAATTGCAAAGAAATTTATCAATGCATGACTTTTGAATTAGTAAGAATGAAAATTGAAATCTTGAAATGAAACTAGAATGAATTAAACTAGTCTTATGCTTCATGAATATTACATGAAAATGAAATTGGACTGACATGAAAATAAATTGTTACAGTATTAGAAATGATTAAAAAATTAATTTTGTTTAGTTTTCTCAGTATGACAATATTGTTGCAGTCCTTTGCAATTTGTGTAATGATCGTGAATGGTTTTCTTTCCCATACAGAGGTTTGACCGTTACCGAGCTGCGAGACTGGTGATGCACTGCCTGTGTACACATGAGGACGCCACCATGCACCGCATGGCTGTAGCTATCATATCCATACTTGCTGCTAAGGTCAGTACCATTAAGAGTGTGGATAACACTTATATTTGGAACATTGGCAATGCGGAAATTAAAGTTTAGTGTGTTTCATGGAATGCAGGTATTGGTAGAAACAAGACTTAGTATACAATAGAAGCCACTTAATTGCATGGCCTATATTTGCCAGTGAATTTCGTGCAATTATCCGGCTGGTGCAATAATGCGATTGAGTTATCTAGCTGGACGGCACCGGTTTGGGATTTGGGGATTTCATGCAGTTAACAGAAGTGTGCCTTTATCCGTTGTGCAATTAACTGACTTTTGCTGTAGTTGGATTTTGAAAGTCAGTTTCAATATCATACAAATTTGAAAGCAATGATTTATGATGAAAAAAGTATTTTTTAATGATTGAAGTTGGTTTCAATTTCTCATAATTTGTTAGCCCTTAGATTTGTCTTCCTCAAATTTAATGGCAAATATTTAAGTCGACTTATAGAGTAGGACACATTTAAGATTCTGACAATAGTATAAAAAGCCTGACTGTACAGTTACAATATAGCTTTGTTGGAGTTACTGTTGTTTTGTGTTATATCTCTGTAACCAACTGTTTTTCTTTTTTTTGTTTTGTGCAGATCTCTACTGAACAAACTGCCCTGCTGGGGACACAGAACTACCTGCAGGTTGTAAGACACATTCCCTGCTTGCTCAGTCTCACATCTAACCCAGACTCACCAACAAGACACCTAACCAACCTTCTTCTGTATACAGGGTGGCTTTGTTGTGCCTGGCATTTTGATCTTTGTTATTATTAGTTGTTTTATTTATTTTGAGCATATAACATGGCATGCAACTAATGCCTAATGCTTGTACATTAGAAAGTGGATTTAGGGTTTTCCAGAAATCTGATTGCACCTTGCTTTGCCATTTGGAGATAGATCAGTATGTAATGTACAAAAGGAACTACATTTAATGTAGTCTACACATTCCATGACTGCATACCTTCACCAAGTAAATTTGACTCCTTACAATGCAAATAATATGCTGAGAAGTCTCAGACTTATACGCATGATTTGTATGAATTTATTATTTCCAGTCTCATTGGTTTTGCAAATTTCCTTAACGAATTAAGCTATAATTGTATAGCATTTCCCCATTAGTTTTGCAAATGATGCCCACGTTCAAGGTTCAAGGCTGCCAAAATTTTTTTAAGGCAACTTCTATAGATATAGTATACATTCTTGAAATATTTTTGGTTATGTAGGACTTATTTCTCATTTTCTTTTTTTGTGTATTAATTACCGTTTAGCATGTTACGACCATATATTAAATACATTCAACATGCATATTACTTCTTAACAATAACAATCATACCATATCTTATTGTTAATACCAACTTATAGAAGCTGCTGAGGATAGTAAAAGAGAAGACTGAGGAACAACAAGTGGACATCACTCTCAAGTTTACACTCAGCGCACTCTGGAACCTCACAGGTCAGTTCTGATGGAAGACTAATCAAAATCATTCAAAGCTGAACAAGTGACCACCTTTGCAACTATCACAAGCAAGTTTTAGTCTAGTATGGAAACCTATTATACAGGGATAAACAAGTCCACTAGCCCTATTGTCCAGGGCAAGTGAAAGTACTGTTTGGGCAAGTGCATGGCCTACTCCACTTGCCCGATCGGGCAAGTAAGAATTTCCCTAATTGAGTGCAATTTTGATATACTTTTTACAGTCATGACATCAAGCAATCTTCAACAGGGAATTCCATTGCTGGAAGAGAAAATGCATACACTAGTAACAGTGACATTTGAATTTTGGGCAAGTGAAAAATTGGTTTGGGCAAGTAAATTTTTTATGTGCTTGCCAGACAGGACAAGTGAATTTTAGAAAACTTGTCTAACCCTGTTATAGCTGCAGAATCTCTTCTCAAATAGTGAGAAGATAAAGAGACTAGGCAGCTACATTGTATATAATATATTATGAGAGGTTTGGATCCTGAATGCTATTCTGTCATACCTGGTCATATAGTGACTGCCTTGCCACATAAAACAGATTTCATCACTCTGACCTCTGCGTGATCTTCTTGGGCAATTTTGACTGTACCTACACAGACATTCGATTTGATTTTAGCTTGCATGGAAGTAATATCGAGAAATAATTCAATGAAACTTTTTAAGTTTGACAAAAACAATAATGTTTAAGAAAATTGTCCATGGACATGTTTTCAGTGTGGTTTAAGTTTGCAGTGAGAGGTCTTGGCAAATGCCAAATTTACATTATTATACATTATGAAGTTAAACATTTTTTGTTAAAGATAAAGTCCTTCCTGCGCCAGTGCCCATCTCTCTCTCCTGACTAGTGTACTTAATGGGCTAGAACTCAACAGTATCTAACCATCAGTGTCATAATTTGATCCCTAATGACTCCGTTTTTGAATATCTGTCATATTTTGATCCTGAATGACTCTGCTTTTGAATTTCTTGATAGGTACATGTAAATTAGCTTGCTTTTCAATGAATAGCTGAATAAATGAACGCAGTATGAATGCATGAATCAATGAATGAACAGACGAGCCAACTGTCCTTACAGATGAGTCCCCCAGTACCTGCACCACATTTGTAGAGAACGGTGGCCTGGAACTCTTCATGCAGATCCTCGAGGTCTTCCCTAACGAGTCCAACCTCCACACCAAAGTCCTGGGCTTGATTGTGAGTAACATACAGACTCCTGCAGTTCCCACGGAAAACTGCCGGGGGGCTTACATTTGTTTTCACTTACACAAGGATATAGTGGATACCTAGTGAGCTTCTGGGCTTGATTGTGACTCAATAACATTAGAAACAGCTGCAGTTCCCACCAAGACTAATAGGGGGCAGATTATCTGGGTCTAAGGTACTGAACGAGGATCAATTTGGACAATTGCAGTCTTTGGATACTGTTTCCTTAGTGTTGTGATTTGTTCATAGTGCACAGTTACATCTTGTTTGTTCTGCATAACGGGTAAAGCATTTTTAGGTATATCACAACCGTTACAGTTTTGTAATTTCAGGTTCAAGCTGCATATTAATATCATTATTCAGATTGGAATATAAAATGTGTTCTTCTCACACTGGAATAGAAACTTTACCCGGTAGTAACCCTTTTTTCATCATATCTAGAGATTGTGTATGCTTGAGGTATATGGCCCTCCTTTAACCCGGTTCCATCTTAACATGCAACACTAGGCACTCATTTTCACCTTGGCTGAGTTAAGAAATACCTAGTAGATGTTAAGAGAATAATAGTGAGGTCTGTTTGGGATTTAAATCCAGAACCTTTAAACTCTTAGTCAGCAATCCCAACCACAAGTCTTAGACCACCTTGCCACATGTACATTTCTTAATGCACTTTTTCTGTTCTCACAGAACAACATTGCAGAGGTACGGGGACTGAGAAAGGTGCTGTTGAGGGAGGACTTCATGGATTATGTCAAGTAAGTCTGACAGTGTTGTTACTCTAATTTAAGAAACAACCACTGTACACATAAAGTCATTAGCAGAATTTTTATCTTTGTAAAGCACTGTTTGATACTACACGAAGAAGATAAGAAACCACACAATCATGCAAATGTAACTCAAAGCACTTTCTAAACTTTTGAATGAATAAAAAGGTATGTCAAGATATTTTGTCAAGGTTGTTGATGATTAGTTCTTTTTAGTTGAGGTAGGTAGTTCTTTTTAGTTGAGGCCTATACTGTATGCCACTCAATGTGTTATTTTTTCAACTGTTAAGTTCACTGGGATTTGATTTACAGTACGGAGAAAATAGAGTTTTCGCTGTTGTTTTGAGTTCACATACTAAAGGGAAAGTACAGACAGCCACTCGGGAATAAATGTTCACACTGTGGTTTTTGAGTTGGTGGCAGATTCACCACCACAAAAACTGCAGACATACAGCCGCCACAAACACATGTGCACTTTCAGTATCCAACACATCCTATAATTGTGTACGGCTTTTTCTCTCTTTCACATGTACAGGAAGCTGCTTGTGTGTGATCATATCGAGGTGAGCTACTTTGCGGCTGGCATCGTGGCCCACCTGGCCAGCGAGGGGAGAGAACACTGGAACCTCAGGGATCATTCCTGGGACCAGATGCTGAATACACTGGTAGGAGACCATTATTGTTTCTTTTTGTGAGGTTATACACTGGTAGGAGACCATTAATGTTTCTTTTTGTGAGGTTTTGTGAAGAATGTTTGTAGACAATATATTTAAGGCCACGGCAAGTGAATTTTGTAAATGACATACTCTGCAGAAAAGGGCCAAAAGGAAACAAGATTGGAAAAAAAAAATTGGGTAAATTTTCAAAATATACAAGGACAATACAATGTCATGCATATTTACATAGCAATGAATAGATGAAGCAACAAACATGGTACTACATCCAACAAGTCTTTTATTTCTATATTCAAGAGGTGCACAAAGTGGCACTAGTGTGGCAGACTGGTATCACTTACCAAGTTGAGAACATACTACAGTGGAAACCAGCTATTTGCAATACGCTTTATCGCAAAAATCGGTTAGTTGCAAAGAATTCTGAAATCCAAAACCATTTCCCATTGGCGCCATTGTATACAGCACCCCATATTTGCAAAGCATAAATCGGCTAATCGGAAAAAAAAATCAAGTTACAATGCATAATAACCCCGAAATATGCCAAACAAATCACCAGAATCAGCAGGAATGAACCAAAATTTTCCCGTATAAAGACATCAGATCGCCAAAAGTATGGAAACTGTCTGTTTTGAGTCCCTAAAGGGCGCGATGTCTATTCAATTTACGTCGCTAGCACTCGGCCCGGCGGATACCGCAGGGAATCAAGGGATACTACACATGACGCTGCGTCCGCCATCTTTGTTTTCGTGATGGAAATGTTTTGAAAAGGACGCTGTCGGCTGTTGCAAAATTTCAGTGTAATCTGTGGACATCGTGACTGGAAAATTTGTAGATATGAAGATTTAACAGTTTATTTATGCGCTAGTCATGAGTATTTTTGCGTAGTACATAAAGTTTGTCTGAAAACCAAGAGTGTTTTTGTCCTACAACGTAGCGATGTTTTTCGTCTGTGTATCACATGTCAACAAATCTTACGTAGTAAGCGCTTACGCGCGCGTGCACTGTACCTTTGATCAGTTCTCTATTAATCAAAACACTTCTTCATTTGGCAAATTTAGAATACGTTTGCATATGTACCTCGTTTTTTTTCAGTAGCTTAACGTGTTTTAGCAGTGTCAATTTCTTTGTTTTCTTCAAGCCGATACTATAGACGAGATTCGTTCTTCGACACTAAAATGTCATAACAATATCACCGATAAAAGATAAATTTGCCACCGAAAGTGGCTAATAAGTATATTTATGGAGTTTAATCAAATTATGGACATGATTATTTGTGGTAGAAATGATTGTGTTTGTATTCTTTGTGTCAATGCGTGCGTTTACCCATGCCCCCCTCCCCCATCCCCACTCGGGTCATTTCGAGCAACATCTTTTAATCGGGAACGCCGGTTAGTCGGGAAAATTCAGCTGGCAAATGGCCTTCCCTAATAAGCGGCTTCCACTGTAGTTGACTGTGACTGTCATGGCTACCACATTGGTGTTACTTTAACAATAGAACTACATGTACCAGTATTGTCGTTTCTACAACTTACTACGGTCATGGCTACATGTGCTTCACAAGTGTCACTTCTACAAGACGAGAACAACCAAGGCTACCATACAATACATTTTCCCATTCGATACTTTCTCATCATGTTCACGTTCTCCAAATGGAAAAGATTCTCTTTTTTTAAAAATCAGGAGAAAATTAATGCTCGGCTGATGTCACTTATAGAAATTTACTTGATGTAACCTTATACATGTAGTCAATATCATTTTTTTTTTTTTTGCAAAACATGTACACCGAAGATATTTATTACTTGATGTTCCCTGCTGATTTGAATTAAATCTCTGGTAATGTTTGTACCCTCAGCTGATTGCTGTGCGGAGTTGGAACAACCCTACAGGAGAGATGGTGGCGTACCGATCCTTCCACCCGTTCTTCCCCCTGCTGGAGTGTTACACCACGCCCGCCGTGCAGCTATGGTCTGTCTGGGCCATGCAGCATGTCTGTACCAAGAACCGTAAGTCCGTTACGTCTAAATTTTTTAAAGGAAGGTACGTCGATGTAGGTTAGACATCCAGGTAATAAGTTTAAGATACACCAAAAAGTAGTTACTCAAGCAACTGGATATGGTTTTAGAAGCGGTCAGACATTTCAACTGGAATCGCACCAGTTTTCGTCAGTGACACTGAAGTGATCTGGAAGAAACAGGTCTTTCATACTCTAGCTATGAATGAAGACAATTTCAGCTGGACAATAGGAAACGTAGTAAGACAATTCAGACTAAAGACAATTTGGATTCCAAAGAAAACAAAGGTAAGGCAAATTCATGCTTTTTTAAGGAAGGTTTTCTTTTTTTTCAGAGAGATTACATTATCTATGGAAGGGTTTAGACAGTTTAAAACAAAAAAAATGACTGTCTGATAATTTTTTTGCAAGACTAGTCCAGAACTGTTCTTTAACTGAACCTGTAAACGATTCCAGCTCCGGTCCAGTATATAGGTACGCAGCTCTATTCAGAAATGTCAAAAAGATCTAAAACTTGGCAATGCTCTTGACAAGTTCATGAGGCTGATATTACACAATCTGTCATATGATTTTGATTATATATTGCAACTTTTCACTTTGTGTTGTAATTCCATGGGCAAAAAATTTAACCATATCTGGTACCACAAATCATTGATGACACCACTCACAACTTTCTTGAGAAGTACATTTTAATTTTGTATGCTCATGTCTCTCTAATGTTCATGCAGCAATTATAATGGATAAGATGACGTCTAATAGAACATTGAAGGCGAAAAAAAATATATATAGAAAGAGAACTTCTGTACTGAAGCTAACAAGGCCATGATTCAGGATAACTCCTGCATTTAATGCAACTACTTTCTGTTAAAGCGTCTGGAGTTACATATTACACATTTTATACACTTTAAAGTCAATAAGAAAGATAACACTGCCCCCTCCGCCTTTCTAGCTGACCGCTACTGCCCAATGCTGATAGAAGAAGGCGGAGAAGAGAGGGTCAAGCGCTTGGCCACCAACCCCGCCACTGCAGAGGAGGTCCGGACGCTAGCAGAGCTCGTGATCGAACTACTCCAGGACAGCAAGCTACCACCGAGACAGCGCAAGCTGCTCAAACCTGCTGACACGCCTGGTTCTCCTGAGCAG
Source organism: Branchiostoma floridae x Branchiostoma belcheri (assembly GCA_019207045.1). Taxonomy (NCBI): domain Eukaryota; kingdom Metazoa; phylum Chordata; class Leptocardii; order Amphioxiformes; family Branchiostomatidae; genus Branchiostoma; species Branchiostoma floridae x Branchiostoma belcheri. The sequence continues at coordinate 18,616,972 of CM033037.1, read as the reverse complement.
GAGTAGAGTGTACTCCGGAGCAGGAAGAATGAAGTCTTCTCCGGAGATGGAAGGATGGCAATTTCTCCAGAGCTGAAAGGATGGAGTTATCACCAGAGCAGGAAGGATGGAGCGTTCTCCCAAGCAGGATGGAATAAGTAGAGTATTTTCCGGAAAAAGAAGGAGTGTTCTCTGGAGTAGGAAGGATGGAGTGTTCTCTGGAGCAGGAAGGAATAAGTAGAATATTCTCCGGAAAAAGAAGGAGTGTTCTCTGGAGTAGGAAGGGTGGAGTGTTCTCTGGAGAAGGAAGGGTGGAGTGTTCTCTGGAGTAGGAAGGGTGGAGTGTTCTCTGGAGTAGGAAGGGTGGAGTGTTCTCTGTAGTAGGAAGGGTGGAGTGTTCTCTGGAGTAGGAAGGGTGGAGTGTTCTCTGGAGTAGGAAGGGTGGAGTGTTCTCTGGAGTAGGAAGGGTGGAGTGTTCTCTGGAGTAGGAAGGGTGGAGTGTTCTCTGGAGAAGGAAGGGTGGAGTGTTCTCTGGAGTAGGAAGGGTGGAGTGTTCTCTGGAGTAGGAAGGGTGGAGTGTTCTCTGGAGTAGGAAGGGTGGAGTGTTCTCTGGAGTAGGAAGGGTGGCATGTTCTTTGGAGAAGAAGGAGTAGAGAGTATTCCCTGGAGCAGGAGGAATAGAGTATTCTTCTCCTGAGCTAGAGGAGTACTAGTAGGGTGATTTCAAGACCAGGAGAAGTATAGTGTTTTTTGAAGAGTAGAGTGTAGCCTATGCGACATGGTACAAAGCTTAAGGATTTATATTACATGACATTGTACAATTGTAACTTGTAAAATTCTGTGGTTGTTTACAGGGGGTACATGTACGTTTTATGATTGAACAATAGATTTAGATGCAATACAGGTAGTAACACTGAAGATGTGCTCTCAAATAGTATTTGTTGCAGGATTTTTCACAATGGGAATTAAACCAAATGTACTTGTATCAGATTCTCATTTTTGGCGATGCCTTGTGGGCGGAGGCATTTTTCAAATGAATGACTTGTGTAACTGAGTTGAAACGTTCGTCCTCATTTATTATACAGCTTAAAATTTCCCATAAGAGCTTGCTTGTGTTAGCAAATTACGTTTTTGGTGCAATTTTATAATGAGGCGAAGAAGATGTGTAGAAAAAGAAGAATGCTGCAAAGGTTTTGAAATGGAGATTGTTTGTTGTTGGGAAAGCTTCAATGTATAATTGTACAGTACATCGTACTGATAGTCAGTTTTGTTTTATTTGAGACAATAAAAGATTCTCACTATATTATTCTATGCCCACAAAATCTGTAAGTAGAAAAGAATGGGTTTTTGTTGATCCCTATTAAAATGTTGACATTCAATTTTCATTTAACTATTCCAATTGAAGCAGGCCAACATTGAATTACTTCCAAATTGTGGTCAAACAGAAGAAGTGAAAAATTGACCCAGTGTGCATTGGGGGTTATGAAATACAGAGCATTATGGGAGACTGCATCTGTGCATTATGGGAAATTGCAGGCTGTTCCAGAGTGCAGACACACTCCCAGTTTTGTACGGTCTACATTGTAAATTGTTACTGACATTGCTGTACAAACTCTAGGTCGTTTTGGTATATTAATTATTAGGATCAGTACTCATTTGGTTTACAGAAGATTAATTACCCATGTAATGGTTGTTCAATGCTAGTCTGGAAACCATACTACTGTAAATGCATTTAATTTGTCAGTACTAGTACCGGGAAAATGGAGTGTTCACAGTGGTTTTGAGTTTACGGTCAGCTCGATATACTGTAGCCGCATACTGTAATGGGAATCTATTTGCAGTGGTTTTGAGTTTGTGGTGAAGCGGACACCGCAAAAAACACAAAGTAACATAAAACGCCGCAAACATCTCTGCATTTACAGTATTTGAGGTCCAGTTTGCTCCAATGGTCATTATTTACGCAGAACAGTTTGTTGCCTATCCCTGTTCAAACATTTGGTTCACTCAGATACTGGTCACAGCATTAGCTGCAGGTTGGAGGAACATTTTTAGCCTTGCTGGATATACTACTCTAAAATGTTGCTGTATAGTTACTACATGTAAATGTACATTTCATGTACAAAACTTTACAAACGTTACTATCATGGAGTTTTCTAATGCTGCTTTTAAATGTCTTACAGTAGAAATGATACTCAGTGAATACAAAAATATCACACTAATTTAATCACGGTTTAGTAATATTTGAAAATGTCATGATTTTGATGTTGAATTTTTTTCAAACCTACATTGTACACTGTTCACAATTTAAACTGCATATGCATGTAGTAGGTGCATTGTGGGGAATTTGTCAAAGGTGACAGCCCCTAACTTGTAAACAATTCTTGTTTAGGCAGGTTGAATGATGATAGAATGGAAACCGGGCTAAGCCTTTTTGTATCATGTTAGAGAAAAATGTCTTAAGACATTTTGTATATTCCTTTTGAGCTTAGCTGAATCTGAACATGCCAAACTATTGCATGTGTGAAATGAGACAATTATTGAAGAAGGGTCGAAGGCAGTGTCTATGATAGTCTAGCAAGCGTCAAGACAAAATTTTACATAAGGAAAATTCTAATATTAATTTGGCAATCATTTAGTACTGTAACAGCATTGACAGATGGTGTTTGACCCTGGTCATGCTTGTGTGTATATTCAAGTCCTTATGTTTCACATTTAACATATTTTGGCAATGTCATATGGGAGAGAAGTTGTGTTCTGCTCTCAATTTAACCCAACAGCTTAGAAATTGAACCGAAAAACTACATCGACCTCAAATCTAAGCCATATAAATGCGCAACTCATGATCATATGAACTTGAATATACGTATAGGTGTGAACGGTTTGCAGAGTGTAACAATCGAGGATTTCGTTGGACCACATTGTGATAGACATGAATACTAGTATTGTTTATGATGGGAAGAAAGCTGTAAGATTATAGAATTATTATATTCCATGAGAATGGGATTTTGCGTCATGTTACTTAAAATCATGCAACTTTTTTGAGACTTGAACATAATTAGTTATGGTTGAAAGCTGTAACTATAGCTGTACTATAACTATTTTTCTGACTGCTTGTAAGATACCTTAGTTTACAAAATGTGATGGACTAGTACTATGGCAAACTCAAAACCACTGCGAACACAACAATTTTCACAAACTTAAATGCATTTACAGTACACTATGGATTACAAAATAGTAACGATTTGCCCTATCGTATTCTGTGTCATAATATTTTTGTTTGCAATCAGTTTGGATTTATAATGACAATGTTTTAGATCGTGTTGTAGAATTGGTTTGTATAAGGAGACAGTGAATGGATAAGCAAAGTGCAATGATAGGTGTGATGTCAAAAGATCTGTTTGGTCAAGGAAGTTTTTGAAAAGTTGAGAGTATGAGTTGGTAAGAATGAGTTGGTCTATTAGAGGTCTCAGCTAAGAGTAACTATCACAGGTTGTATGTGCAAAACTACAAATCTAGAATACATTTTCTGTATTTTCAAAATGTAATACATTTATCAAGTTTATATCAAAATTGAGATTGGAAATTCGGAATTCAACTATAACTAATAAACAGATCCCATTGTCCAACCCACCTCAGTCAACACATAGGAATACAACATAAAAACACAAATATTTGAACATCATTTATCCACTCTCCCATGGTAAATTGCCACTCTCTCATTGGTTGAACTGCTAATTGTGATAGACAGCCAGGATTTGGTATTATTATTGTACCTGTTTAAGAGAGAGGGTTATGAAATAATTTTTCTGAGCTGAACCTTTTGATTTTTAAAGACATTTTCTTACGTCAACAATCATTGTTGTGTTTCCTATATTTTGCTCAAAAAGTATTGTTACTGTAAAATAACGAGTGTACCCCTGCCCAGGAGTTATCATATAATGTAAGAAACCTGTTTGTATATCACTGTATGTTGAAATAAATTGCACAAATATACGTACAGTGTTCTAAATAAATTTTAAAACATGATTGTGTGACTTTTCTTAATTTCAATTCATTTTCACTAAATCTCTAAGCAGATGTTAGAAGGCAATAAATTGATATTTTCCAAACTGTCATTTCTGTATCAAACTATTAAGTTGAGTACTAGTGAATAGATTCTTTAGGTTGATAAGTCTCTAAAGAGATTCTTGGTACACAACCAAGTTTTTATTTCATTCAATGGACGTTTCGGGGGCAATTCTGCCTGGTTTACATTGTACTGCAGCCTAGGTGTCGCTGCTTAGAGACGTAGTCCAAGCGTTAAGTATTAAACGTTTTGGAGGCGATTCCGAATGATTCACATCGCACTGCAGCCTAGATGTCGCTGCTTACAGATGCGGTCCCAAACGTAACGTATTTACATACATACATTGAGTCAATGAGGCGTCTGACACAATAGAACAACTGGGAAAACCTACTGATTTAGCATTCCAGCATCTGTTTGGACGTGTTATGTAGATATAGCCATCCACATGGTAACTTTGTGTATGATAACTTTGTTGTGTCATTTTGCCACATTGCGGGCTGTAGTACGAACCAAGCGAAGTTCTATGACACAAGTTTGGCTCTGAGAATGCTGGGCACTAATGTGTACCCTTTCACTCATAGGTTGCTATTTGAACAGCCATACACAGAACTATTGACGTAGGCATGACTAAGCGCAAAGTCTGGGTTGTCAGGCACAAGAACTAGCATCTCCCGAGTAAGTGGAAAAGCTTCGCTGCTCAGAACCAGTACAAATAAACGAAATTGTACGTCTCTTCTAAGACAGGTTCACAGCTGTGGATATCAAACATTCAGGTGAGTTTTGGACCGTTGACTTTATAGCATTTATACTGTACGGGTTAAGGTACTGTGGACACTTCATAAGGGGCTTTTAGGAATAAAAATGTGCAAGCAGTTGTGCTAATACGACGCTTTCTTGTTTGTGTAGGTACTACATTTATGTGCATATATATTTACGACACTATCATGATATGAATGACATGCAAAAATAACAACAGGGATATAATCAGACATGCTGTTACTATATAGCATGGGACTACAGCTACAACTGTACTTTGGACCCTGTGCTTTTTATACGCCATAGAACACAGAAATACACACAGAGTAACATACAAGATGAAATGCGTCTCGAATATTCTTTCATAGGGTTCATCCTTTGAATTGATAGAGAAATTAAATTTTCTCTTTTAGATTACTAGATCTACCAATTCTAATAAGTTCACGGCACCTTATTTGGTCTACAAACCCAAATCTTTACTTCCGAATATTGTTTACGTTTGTGGGCCATTATATAGAGGATTGCGTGCATGGTGTCACTCCCTGTCTCTGAATACCTAAACCGAAGGACCGATCGCGACCACTACTGAGTTAGCCAAGAAGCCCCAGTCTGTTATTTTGTCAAGCTTGACGAATATCCCCGACCTAATATTCTCATTAAGATTATAGATTTTCACTTATAACTATTATATCATATTACTGATTGTATCTTGTATCGCCTGTTATCGTAAGTTACATATATCTCCACGCTGCTAACATGTTTTGCTCTGTTAGTGAATGATTGACAAAAATTGAAGTTGTCTTCACGTAATTTTTAACAATGAGTTTCTCTGGTATGCCTCTGGGCAGGCTTGTGGTTTCTATTGATATTAATGAAAATGTGAACAATTGTATACGGCGGGCACCCCTAGCCTCACCAAACCTTTATTTGAGTTCGTGGTTAAAACAATAGTAGCACCATGCACTATGGGAACGCTGGCACCTGTTGCTGGCTTGGTAAGTTTTTAGTGAAGTGACCGTAAAACTAAAAGCCAAACATACTCACAAGCATAGCTAATATTTCAAGTTTTACAGAATTTAAAATTAAAGTGAACATGTGCGCTGGAACACATAAATGTCCCTTAGTAACACAAATTTCTTGAAACATTGAAACCATAAAAGTGTTTTCTCCATTTTGCATCAGAATAAAGAAGAGAAAATGTCTGGCATCAAGTTTTCCAGTGTCGCCAAGAAGCTATCTGACTTGGAGTTGTTTCTCAAGAGTCACCATGGCCAAGAAGCCGCCTATAGTCGGACTCTTAGAGAAGCCATAGTTTGCAACGATCACTTCATGGAGGTAGAAGTCTTGAAAAGTCTTGGAGACCTGTATCTTTGGAAGGCCAAACTCAGGAAAGATTCAGCAGAGTTTGACAAGGCTGCTGCCTTGTATGCTGCTGCCCTACTGCGCTGTACAGATCCAGACATGGGACAAACACTGGAACATCGCATCGGCTACATGGAAAAACTCTCCAGAAAACCGCTGCAGGTGTACACTCCACACTACCAGTTACCAGGCTACTGTAGTGATACAGCTGACAACAATGTCTTAAGGGTGGCAACTACTTGTGACAAATTGGACAGAAGAGTTGGTAAACCCTTTCACTCTGTTGAGGAGGCGTACACAGAAGCATTAGTGACGGCAATCAGAGATGGCGACGTATTATTTGAACTTGAGGTCCTAAAGTCACTTGGAGATCTTTATCTCGAGAAAGGCAAGAAAACATCCGATGTATCCCAGTTCTCCAGTGCAGAAGCAATGTTCGACAAGGCCCTAACAAGATGTGAGGAGACTCAGATACAACAGACATTACAACATCGCATCAGATATCTGGACAAGACTAGGGAAGTCGTGAAAAAGGTAAGACAGCTTTTAACCCATCAATCAAAAAGTCGTATACAGGCTATACATTGTAATTATAATTCCCCGGTGTCCATATTGCCGGGTATATTAGATTAAGCAATGGCATGTCCGTGAATTTTACGGGCATAAACTGTAATGCAACATGGCGCAGATGGTGGCAAAAAAAAGCAGTTCTTGTCTCAAACAAGTTTCAAACATGGTTGGATAAATATGATTTCCGTCGGCCGGTTTGCATCCGAATGTTCAGACATTATTTGTTTATGTTCTGCTTGTACATTGCAAGGTAAGAATAAAACATTGTCTGTGATAGTTGAAAAGTGATGTTTAATTTTTGCAGAAACAGTCAGCAAAGGAATCAAGAGGACGCGTGGGGCACCAGTTGGGAAACATATCAAGAACGGACATTTTTGTGGACCGTCATCTCTATCCGGATATAGAATGGTGAAAAAATTTCTACTACAAACTTGGAAATCATGCACATGCAGGCCCCAATGTGGTGCCCTTAAAAATGCGCGCAACAGCTACTTCTTAGGCTAGACTAAAGTGAAAATGAGTACCTAGCTTCTGTTAGGGACGTCCTTTCGATGATAGAACGTAAAGCCTAAGGCCCCGCGCTAAAGAACCCAACGTGTATCGGAAAGATTAATTCTCGGGTGAATGAATGAAGTCTTACAGTAAGGTTTTACACAGCTTGTACACACCGGGTGTGTTATGCATAACGGCGGTATACCAGGTAGGTAAAACAAGAAAAGCTCACCTTTGATCAGTTGTTACACAGATTGCAAAGTAATTTCAGAAAATGATTGCATATGCCATAAAATGACATAGTCAATTCCAAGGCCAAAGAAGAAGATACGAAAGGACAAACATGAAGAATCTATCATTCCTTTCCGAAAATAATTTCACCAGTTTGGTAGAACATACAACAATGTAGGATATTGGAGATTTCTTTTTCTAAACCAGTAATACAATTTTAATGTATCTCACCTGCTGACGTTTCGATGTCTGTCAGACATCTTCCTCAGAGCTTCTAACTGGAGTTCTGCTTGTCCCCGCTATATGTAGCCGATGTAGGTGGCGCTTTTGATATGGGACTGTGTTTTAGAATTCCCAGATAGTGTCATCCACATAATAAAACTAACATGGCCTAAAAGAGTGATTGCAGCACGATAGACAGAAGTTTGTTGTTTCACAGCCGGACAACGGAAACAGAAATGTCCATCCTTGCACTTAAAGCCGGTGAAGAGGAAAAACACACAGATATGTGAGTAACACCGTGTTGAATCTTCATTTGATCTTTGTAAATAAAATAAAAACTACAAGTTTCTGGCAACTTCATGCCCGTGGTCTAATTTTACATGATAGCAATTGATAATGTATACACACCCAATCTGCCAGCGTATTTCGTGCAATTATCCGGGTGGTGCAAAAAAACGAAATTATCCAGATGGACTGCACCAGTTTGGGATATGGAGATTCAGCGCAATTAACAGAAGAGTGAGTTAATCCGTTGTGCAATTAACTGGCTATATAGTGAAAGTATAGAATTGAAACAGACAATGAAGGCTAAACTATGTTGTTGGTCTATATTGGGTTCTTCATCTACGTTACTAGCTAATTTCTTTGAAAGAAGTGAAAAAGAAAAGAAAACACGTTTTCAATGATGAGTGAATTGGATGACTTCGGAAGGAAAATGTAGGTTTCTTACACTAAACGTATGTCCATACACGTCTAGCCACAATAAACAAGCTGGACCAAAGTAAAACTGCAATTTTCAACACAGTGTTTTGACTGTCCAACTCCTGTCAAGGCATGAGCAATCTACTTATTCTGTAAAGGCACGTTAATATGTCTAGATAGGACATTGCCTGTCAGTGAGCAGTGGATCATAAGTTGCAAAATGTCCATGGCGCCCACCGTCTCTGATGAGGGATGATTGTAAATATTGTATGTTTTCTATTAGTAGCAATACCACTTGAAATAAAGTCTCATTCTGTTTCCAAGATTCTTACTATGTTCAGTGAGCGTGTTGACAACATGAGGCACAGTGGATTGCCCATTCCTTGACAAAGACTGTAGTTAGACAGTGGGAAATTTGGCTCAGTCTTATTATTGTGTTGGAACTTACAGTTTAACATCGATACAGAACATGATATCTGTCAAAAGATGAACATTCAAGATAACAACAACGCCCGAAATAATGCTGATGTCTTCTCTTTGGTTTTAAGGCAGTACAGAAACCACCTTACGGAAGGCGAATCAGCCCTTGCCAAGTCAGACCTCGAGTCAGCTGAGGAGCAATTTGCAGCTGCGCTTAAGACGGTGCATGTAAGAGGTAAGGATAAAACTCAGGTAAACATAGTCATTATGCGTAGTACGTAGATTTAGTCTTCAGTAAATGTGTAATCAAATGATACATGTACTTTACTTTCGAAGTATGTAATTTGCTATGTTGGTTCGGTTATATGGGCAAGCATCAATTTAGGCCCGTTTCTAAAAAAAATTCACTATTCTGCAAATGGTACAAAGTAGCTGAAAAAACTATAAGAAAACGGATACTATTTTAAATTGTAGAGCGCTATACTTTGCCCAGCATGAAATTCTTCCTCCACAGATCCCACAGTCCAGCAGTACCAGAGAGAGGTGGAGCCCCTGTGCAAGTTGGGGGATGTCTACAGTAAGCGAGGTCAGCAGACAGGAGACGGGGGAGACTTTGTCAAAGCAGCAGCACTCTACAATGCAGCCATAGCCAGGTCAGAGGATCAATCCCTCAATGATAGCATAGCAAGAACCATAAGAGAAGTGGAGATGTCTTTTATCAAATGTGTCTCAGACATACATGGCAATGTGATCGAAGTCGAAGACAACACAGAAAACCACAAGAAACAGCTGAAGGAGATGCGAGACCGGATCAATTTGGAGATGGAAAGCATTGACCAGCAGCTGGATCCCTATGTACATGATGAGGATGACCCATGTGTTAAAGAGATAGAGGCAAACCGTGCTCAGGCTGTCAGGCACTTGTTTGAAAAAATAGCACAGCAAAGGAAGGAGTTCATCAACCTGCTTGTAGAAGAGTGTATTGGGTTAATGGGTCCCCCTCCCTGTAAGTACGCCCTGATAGGTTTGGGTTCACAGGCCACAGGACTGGTAACTCCATACTCAGACCTGGAGTTTGCCATATTGGTTGAAGAGGAAAGTGAAGAATGCCTTACCTTTTTCCGCAAACTCAGCCACTTTCTTCACATGAAGGTGGTCAATCTTGGAGAAACCATTCTCCCAACAGTAGCGATAAGAAGTTTAAACGACTTTAGTTCCAAAAATCCACTTGACGACTGGTACTACGACTCTGTCACACCGCGTGGGTTTGCATTTGATGGCTTCATGCCAAAGGCAAGCAAGACTCCACTGGGCAGGCAAGGAGATGTGGAAAAACCAAGTAGTGAACTAATCTGCACCCCAGAAAACATGGTTTCAAAACTACAAAAGGATGTCACATTATATCTAAAAGAAGGATACCACCTTGCCACTATCTTGAGAAACCCATGCCTAATAACGGGAGACCAGGATATGATTGACGAGTATATGGCCATAACGGTGAAGATACTGCGAGCTGATGGAAGCAAATTGGCTCTACAACTAGCACAGGAGACACTAAATGAAAGCCTTTTAAGAATCTGTAATAACAAATCACTTCTAACAGCGAGTCTGACTGATGTAAAGAAAGAGCTCTATCGCTTTCCAACTGTAGCAGTGGAGTTCTTGGCACTGTCTTCAAACATTGTACCTACCACAGTTTGGCAGACAATAGAAGAAATGGAAAACCAACAAGTGATCAGTCCAGACAATGCACACCACCTTATGATGCTCACCAGCATCTCAGCAGAACTCAGACTCAGAACCTACATTGCAAATGGTGGCCAGAAAGAAAACCTGTCGGCTTTAGCCTCGATGGAGGCAGTGATGCATGATCGGGAACCATCCCTACAAACCAATGCCAAAGTGCAAACCAAAGCATTGGTGCCGGTTTTCCATCTACCAAATGACAAACATCTTTTTCGATACTATTATACATCAGTACCTCTGAAAAAGGCTCTGCGAGAATTGTCTGAAAGGAAATCAGGTCTTGATCCACTCTCTAAATTCTATGACAATTCCCCATGTGTACAAGGAGAAATGTACTATGAGTTATGCAAATATGAACAGGCAATCAGTTGCTTTCATGAGGGCTTGGAGTTAACCGATGGGACTGACATTGAGAAAAGAGCAATGCTAAACTTCATTGGAATCGCATTGGGTGACCTCGGTGATCACAGAAAAGCTTTGTACTACTTTGAGCAGAAGCTGCAGATGGAAAGGAATATCTATGGTCATAGTGCAGCTCATCCTCACATTGCTACTTCGCTCAACAATTTGGGGGCCACCTGGGCCAAACTGAGTGATAACAGGAAAGCACTCAGTTACGTTCAACAGGCACTGAATATGTACAGTAGTATTCATGGTCAGAGTACAGCACATTCTGACACTGCCGATTTGCTCTTCAACATAGGGGCAATCTGGCATGATCTGGCTGATTACAGAAAAGCAATCAGCTACTATGAACAGACACGGACTATGTATAGGAGTATATATGGCAAGAGTACAGTACGCTCTGAGATTGCTGTTTTACTTGGTTGTCTCGGGGACGCCTGGAGTAATCTAGGTGATGACAGGAAAGCAATCGGCTATTGCGAAGAGGAGCTACAAATGCATAACATTATCTATGGCCCAAATTCAGCACATCCCAATATTGCCTCCACATTTCATAGGCTGGGGTATACCTGGTGCCAGCTGGGTGATTACAGAAAAGCAATTATCTACCATGAACAAGCACTGCAGATGTGCAAGCGTATATATGGTCAGAGTGCTGAACATCCATTGATTGTCAGGTCACTAACATCTCTGACGGTTGCCTTGGGTAAACTGGGTGATTACTCAAAAGCCATCACCTACAATGAACAGGGACTGCAGATGGTCAGGAATGTATATGGCCAGAATGCAGCACATTCTCACATTGCAGCAATGCTCAACAACTTGGGAGAAGCATGGAGTTCTCTTGGTTATGCCAGCAAAGCAATTAGTTATCATGAGCAGGCGCTGCATATGTGCAGGTGTATCTATGGTCAGAATACAGAGCATCCTGACATTGCCGCCTCACTCAACCACCTAGGGGAAACCTGGCGCCACCTTGGTAATTATAGAAAAGCAATCAGTTACCATGAAAAGGGGCTTGAGATGAAAATAAGTGTCTATGGTCAGACTGTAGAGCACCCTAGCATTGCTTGTTCACTCAACAACTTGGGATTGACATGGGGCCAACTGGGTGATTCCAGTAAAGCAATCAGATACCATGAACAGGCACTGCAGATGAAAACGAGGATCTATGGTCAGAGTACAGAGCATCCTGACATTGCCAATTCACTTAACAACCTGGGGTTGACATGGGGCAAACTGGGTGATTTCAGAAAAGCAATAAGCTACAATGAACAGGCACTGCAGATGTACAGGAGTATCTATGGTCAGGATAGAGTGCATCCGGGAATTGCCAGAACATTCTGTAACCTCGGGACCGCCTGGAACCACCTAGGTGATTACAGAAAAGCAATCAGCTACCATGAACAGGCACTGCAGATGTACAGCAGTGTTTATGGTAAGAGTAAAGCACATCCTGATCTTGCCACCTCACTGGACATCCTGGGGTCATCCTTTCAGGGACTAGGTGATTATAGAAAAGCCATCAGCTACCATGAACAGGCACTGCAGATGCGAAGGAGTATCTATGGCCAGTGTACAGAACATCCTGACATTGCCGTTTCACTTAACAACCTGGGAGAAGTCTTGAAAAGCCTGGGTGACCACAGAGAAGCAATTAGCTACCATGGACAGGCATTGCAAATTTATAGGAGCATCCATGGTGAGAGTGGAGCACATCCGTCGCTTGTTACCTCACTCAGCAACATGGGGGGAATCTACCACCAACTGGGTGATTACAGTAAAGCAATCGGCTACTGTGAACAGGCACTGCAGATGTGTAGGCGTATCTATGGTAGATTAACAGGACATCCTGTCACGGCCACCTTACTGAACAACCTGGGGAGTGTCTGGAACAGCCGGGGTGACCACAGGAAAGCTATCAGCTACTTCAAACAGTCACTGCAGATGCATAGGGCTATCTATGGTCAGGGTACAAAACATCCAAGCATTGCCAGGACCCTTGAAAACATGGGATCAGCCTTGAGTGGCCTGGGTGATTACAGGAAAGCAATCAGTTACCATAAACAGGTACTGCACATGTTCAGGAGTATCTATGGTCAGAGTACAGAACATCCCAACATAACCATGGCACTCTTCAACCTGGAGAAAACTTGCAGACTCCTCCATGATCATCAAACTGCCATCAGCCATAGCAAAACAGATTTACCCTCAGAACAAAAGACACCCAATGACAAAACACATTAAAAGGAACACTCAATGTGACATCAGTGCATTAATTGGATATGTGGGAATCTACATATTATCTTGATATTTTACCAAATACAAAACACTTGGGTTTTTTGTACACATCAGATATTACAACGATTTGATCAATAATACTACTAACAATGGCTTTGTCACGTATTTCTGTCTAATCGTTATTAAATATACATGGAGATATGTGATGCACCTGAAACGACATCATCTAGCTAGAATCCACACAAAAAATCTTTGGATTGTAGATAGAAGTAGGTTAGTCAGTAGGCAGCCATAGAGGCAGAGACACACTGAGAAAGAGTTCAGTGGACAGGGATTGCACGTATCGTAGACTAAGGAGAGTGACTTTGTCAGTTAGCATCTACTATAATTAAGGGTTAATGCTCCGCCCCGAGGTGTATATGGTGTCATAACGCCTGGTCCTTTGCTATAACCACCGAATAAAACCACCGAGTGAGCGAAGCGAACGAGGTGGTTTTATGAGGTGGTTATAGCAAAGGACCAGGCGTTATGACACCATATATACAGAGGAACAGGCGGGTCATTAACCCTATTATCATATAGCCTACCTACACTGACCCATTTAAGAGTAGAGTAGAGTAGAGTAGAGTAGAGTAGAGTAGAGTAGAGTAGAGTAGAGTAGAGTAGAGTTTCCGGTTGAGTAGCAGCGACAAATTCCTTTATAAAACATACATCTTTCATTCAGTACATAAATTTTAACAGTGAATTTGAACAACATAAAACTTGTACGTGAAATGTATTTCTGTTCCAAGGCTTGAAATAAGAACAAAGTCGATTCCTTATGTTACAAACTGTTGCACGCTCCGTATTTCTCCACTTGCCCATTCTCCAGTTTGTCGAGTTCGTTCGTATCAGGCGCTAAATCTCTGCCGGCTTTCCTGAGGCATTCCGGGATCCCTGTGCTTCACAGCTCTTGAGAATCTCGTTCACTGCGATCTCAGACACGTCTTCTCCGAAGAAAGGTAGCATTTTGGTCCTCCAGCGCCATGACCGCTACTCAATCAATGAATGGCGGACGGTGGTGTTATTGTCGTCTGAACTTGAATGGGCGGGGGTGCAAATAATTTTATTTTCCATTTGCAGTTTAAATTGGACATGACTTGAAATAGATTTTATTGTCTTAAATATTATAGGTAATTCAATGTTGTTTTAAGACGGCAAATGTTTTCTTTGAACAAAGAAACACGCACTACCGATGTTAATAGAGGGAGTCATCCCCCCTGCCATGCCTGTACTTATTCCCCTATCTTGGCAGATGGACGATTCCTGGATATCTCATTCTGATTGGCCAGCGTCCTGTTTGTCTGTCCTTCTGATTGGTTTAAACTTTCAAAAGTCATTAATGCACAAGTGCAATAATAAAAAATTTCATGCACGGCTGTTGCGGCGTCATAACCAGCATGAAATGGGGCCTTCTGATTGGCCCACGTCCCCTGGCTATATGATAATTTATATGATCTGGATGTACAGTAGCACAATACAGTATAAAATAGAGGAAATTCTGTGTCGAGTCCAAGTGGTGTCAATTTGGACCACCAGTAAAATGTTCAGTTTTCACCACACATACATGTCCTCAATATGCATTCTTGGAAGAACTAGAAAGACAATATTTTCGAGAAATGCAGGATATTTCCCTCCCTTTTCCTTTTATTAAGCGCTTTGCACACATTACTATGCAATTAGGCTCGCCCCTGAGGCGTCAACAAAAAACGAGAAGAAAAAATTGACTCGTCCCTGAGGAGTCGCAAAATGACTGAAGAAGAAAGTACAACATACCAAGTGAAAACAATACATATTCTCTGCAGGAAACATAATACTTTCAATCAGTATTATGCAGTTTTTTTTTTATAGTATACGCATTGTTAGGTCAATTCTTTAATATAAAGTGCTGCTGTAGTATGGCGCCAAGCCGGGAAGGGGTAGTCTCCACCAGACTCTATAGGTCGCTAAAAAAACGTAGAAATGAAACAAATATCGAGGACTTAGCCGGCCAGAGATGTACATCCGGTTAGGGAACAGCACGCGACCCATGTGGGCCGGCTTACTCCTCTGTTTTCCAGCGACCTATGGAGTCTGGTAGAGACTAGGGAAGGGGGCGTTTATGGACACTTTGAACACGGAAAACATGATACGATCCTGACTGGCGTCTGTAGACATTCGGAACTTTTCAACATCGATCCATGTTGATCAGTGGACTATTGGCTTGAAACTCAGGATTGATTGATGTGAGACCACTCTAGCACATCATTCTTGCAGTAGGGACTACCAGCAAAATCGCCGATTCTGCCAGATGGAAATCCCAACTCATATACGTAAAAATTGTAAATTTAAAGATAATTTTAAGGATGATTCTTCCCTAAGACATTCGGAACTTTTCAACATCCATTCATGTCACTTTAAAACAATGAAATGACTTGAAACTCCGGACTTATTATAGGAGACCACCCTAATATATTCCTGACATCATAGACTCTGATAGGGAGCTGAGATTCTGTTAGATCGCAATATCAACTCATACATAAGAAAGTTATCTTGAAGCAGTCATAGTTAGAATTTATTGAATGTACACATAACATGTACATGTTTAGCAGCCAATTTAGCAGCCGGTTTTTATGCATAGAAAGAAAGTTAACATCCGGTTGGAATACATAATTTAAAAAAAAAATTAATTTGATGATTTAGCACAATTGACCACATTTGTCAACGTGAGGACAAATATTATAAACTATAACTTGCTTCAGAATTTGAGTCATTAGTATCACTTGCTCAGACTTAACTAGAACAGAGAGAAATATCGAAAATCATTTATGCAAATTGTTACCTAATCTAAATTGTTATCATAGTGTCAAAGGACAAAAAATTCCATTCTTGTGACATTTGGTAGCAACATGTACGTTAAGTTGAACATGCGGACGTAAGTCATGCAAATTAGGATCTCATTTACATGATTTATGAGAAAATGCTACAATAGCTTTCTTTGCTGAGACTTTAATACCTAGAACACATTATCATTGACCGGTGAGGTGAGGTGAGAGGAGATCAACTAACATATTTTAAGCAAATGAGGACCTCATCTGTACAATCAATGAGAAATATTGATGATAGGTCACTCGTGATAAGAGATTACCTTTCTTGTTCACAGCAATGCCCTACAAACATCCTTCACATAAAACAATCTTCATACATACAGCCAGGCGAAAGGATAGAACACGAAATTTAATACAACACACCTACAACAGCAATCATTAATGCTTATAAACAATAAAACCGTCGCCATGGCAATAGTTTTTAGCCACGCGTATTTACACTACAGCCTATTGTCTTCGTGAAACACAGTTCTCGCATACATTCAGTGACACTTATTATGTTTTATCACTTTCCTGTCCATGCGTCTTGTACAATACTGTTTCTCCAGAGCACTTCTCGCCAATACTGAAGGCTGTCTACTAGGGGTGGGTACCGGTACATAAAATTCAGGTCCAGTTTAGGTCCAGAAGATCAGGTCCAGGTTTCGACCTGAACCTGATTCAGTATGTGAGATACTGAAAACAATATCCATTTCACTGCAAAGAAATACGTTTAGCAGAGTACAAGGCTTACTTCCTTTGTACTATTGACTGTAAAACTTGGTAGAAATGGCTATAGACTCTACTCTACTTCGCACTTATCATTTTCGTTGACGAGTAAGGCCCAGAACATGTGAATACCTGATCATGTAATCTGTTATTTTCCAATAGGTGCAACATCTGGTCCACAGATTTTTTACAGATCCGTTTTTTCTGGACCGGTCCAATGAGAAAAACCAGTACGGTATAACCATAACGGTATCCACCCCTACTGTCTACCTTCCTGAGGCCACACTCCCTAACTTTTCAGTCTTCATGGAGCCACATTTTTCACTTCAAGTTCAAGTACAGCTTATTTACGACTGTGTTTGGTCATGTGCTTGTTTAAAGAGCCTTTCCGTGCAGAAGAATAGTCACACTGGTTACACCTGTATGGTTTCTCACCTGTATGTGTTCTCATATGTACGGTTAGGGTAGACTTGTTAGTAGTCCTGTATCCACAGTCACTACACATGTAGGGTTTTTCTCCAGTGTGTTTAGCCATGACGTGTTGGTCTAAAGTGCGTTTCTGTGTAGCAGAATAGTCGCACTGGTCACACTTATGTTTTTTTTCACCTGTGTGCTTTTTCATATGTTCGGATAGGTAAGACTTGAGAGTTGTCCTAAATCCGCACTCCCTACACATGTAGGGTTTCTCACCAGTGTGCTTAGCCATGTGCAGGTCTAAACTCCTTTTCCATGGTGTAGAAAAATCACACTGGTCACATTTGTAGTTTGTTTTGCCAGTATGCGTTTTGATATGTTGAGATAGGTGACATTTTGTAGCTGCCCTGTATCCGCACTCCTCACACATGTAGGAGTTTTCTCCACTGTCCATGTGTCCATTGTGTTTAACCATGTGTTGGGTTAAAGCGCATCTCCATGCAGAACGATAGTCACATGTGTCACATTTGTAGGGCTTCTCACCCGTATGTTTTCTCATGTGGTTGGTCAAGTCGGACCTGTGAGCCGTCCTGTAGTCGCACTCTCCACACATGTAGGGTTTCTCACCACTGTGCTTAGTCATGTGTCGATATAAGTTACCTTTCTGTGCGGCAGAATAATCGCACTGGTCACACTTGTAGGGTTTCTCACCTGTATGTGTTCTCATATGTAGGGACAGGGCGGACGTGTTAGCAGTCCTGTATCCGCACACCCTACACGCGTAAGGTTTCTCAGCTGAATGTTTTTTCATGTAATGTAGGGTCATGAAGGATTTGTGAGGAGTTCTGTATCCGCAATCCCTACATATGTAAGGGTTGGCACGTATATGTTTTCTCATATGTACAGCTAAGAGAAACATTGTATTTGTCCTGTACCCGCACTCCCCGCACATGTATGGTTTTTCGTGGTGTTTCGCAATGTGGTGGTCTACCTGCCATTTCCATTTCGCAGAATAGTCACACTGGTCACACTTGTTTGGTTTTGGATCGGTGTGTCTTCTTGTATGCACTTCCAGGCTGGACGTGCTATCAGCAACATACCCACACTCCTTGCAAATGTGGGATCCATCTATAGGGACTTCCTGATGCCTGTGCACTTGTTCTACCTGTGGAACGGTTTTCTTGTCGTATGTGGAATCTACAGCAAGAGTCTGCTCACATGACATTCCTTGGTTCTCGTTCTGCCATTTTCCATGTACTGTTGCCATGTCTTCTGCTGGATGTTTCTCCAATCCATGCAGGAAACTGTCCAGCCAAATGCTTGTCCTTTCCTGGGAATGAAGGGAAATAACAGAAAGTTGAAATGAAATGTACATTTCTGGTATAACTACTGTAAATGCATTATGTTTGCGGGTATCTAATTTCAGTGGTTTGAAGTTCACGGTAGCACCATCGACTGCAGTCAAAAACTATAGCAAAAAAATGTTCATGGTGCCCTAAGTTCGCGGTGAAATAGCCAACATGAAAACCACGGATATAAAACCACTGTGCATTTACGGTGCCTCCTTGCCTGGCACGGTAAGTGCTAAAATAACTTGAATACGTCCGTTCATTCCAAGATTCAAAGATTCCAATGTTTTTAATAATCTTCCGAACAATGTCTAATGAATTATTGCTTGTGTAAAATATTGCCGGAAAGGCATGTTACAAGCTCTGATTGGCTGACTGGCATCTCGGTGTGTCAATAGGCACACTGAGTGTGTCAATAGCCACAGGCCCACAGCGTATGTAAAATATGTGAATATTGATGAGCTGTGCTACCGAGTTTGTTAATGATTAAAAACAGTACGGAAATCTATATCCAGATTTTGCGTGAAATCTAGGTTTGGGAATGTCTATGGCGTTCAATCTATTAGATAATTGCTGTCGATATGCCCCCCTCCCCAAGTATGATTTATTTTCTCAAATCGCACCCGTGAGTTCAAGTAGCCGCTATTGAAGCAAGTGAAGGTGGTAAACAAATGCCTTACCTGTCTATTCACACCTTTAAAGGTTGATATCTTGTCGAAGTAGACTGAAAAGTCGCCTCAGACTGCAGAAAAACGACAACACTCACAAGAATTGCGGAGAGGGGTCAACAAATCTGGCGCAGGCCAAAGGTCAGAGTTGACAAACCTGATGACCCAGATTCGTGAGGTGTCGCTGTAGATCTCTTGCCACTTTTATTCCAGGGCCGTCTGTTTATGGCGACGCCTCAGGGGCTAGCCTAATAGTATAGTGTGTGTCCGTTTGACAGGAATTCACAAAATTCCGGGAATTTTCTACAGGCCTAGGCATGTCAGGAATTTTAGTTGCATCATCCCTTTAGAGAGGAATAACTCGGGAATGGGTTGACAGATCTCCATAATATTTGGAATATAGATAGCTTCAGAAATGCCTTTATAAACCATTGTCGTTGCCTGTGCAGTGCTCCTTATATAATCCTCGGTCGTTTCCGCTACCGTAGAAAGGTCTAGAATGAAAGGATGTGTACGGAAATGTCATGTAACAAAAATTGTTACATCAACATGTAATACATGTAACAGACAACCTGTAAACTCATGAATGCATATACACCGTATATTTGATGAGTTGCCGTTTTACCACCGTACCGTATTCTTATCATTTATTCAAAAGGGCATAATAAAGGTACAGAGAGGTAAGCCAATATATACTAGCTACGGGAAGAAAACAGTTAAATACGCAAAAACGAAGAACTAACTGGAACCACAGTATTGCAAAATTTGCAAACCTTGTAGAGCAAAGTCAAACCTTTTAATGACTTAAAGGTCTACTACGGAGTTTTTGCGCTCAAATTGGAAATATTCTAGAACTAAGAAATCTCAGATTTACTACCACTTTTTGACAGTTTTTAATACTTTTGTGTCATTTTTTCACGTTTGCAACGTAAAGGATTAGCATACAAAACATTCTGCTCTAGGCCCACTGTAACCTGTTGACCCTCCTGTTTGTAAAACAGCATGCGTGCCACCGGTAGGTTCCCCGGGGTGGGGTAATCAGTTAGCACATGGAAGACTGCAGATAAACAACACAATGCAGATCTTCTTCTTTACTTTGGAAACACCCATATCTAATCATTCTAAAATAGCATATAATCATATTAGTCTATTTTGTAGGGTATCAACAAGCTGAGGTCATATTCCCTTCAAAACTGCAAGAAACCTTGTACAGAAAACTAACCTACTGTACTCAAAGGAAACTGTCAACTGGCCCCCCACTGGGAAGTCAGGCTGATAAGAAACACCAGCCAGGCAGTGGCCATGCAGGCCTGTGCCCATCTGTTTGTTGGAAGATCACAATTTTTATACATGCTTATTTGGTGCAATGATGTCGCAGCGTCTCTCCCTGAAGAGAATAGATATATCTTCAAAGCGCAAATCTTTATGATAAACATATAACTTTTTAAAGTTTTAAGCCTTTAAAAAGGCTGGTGAAATTGCAGTGGTGTTTCGGGAATGTTTTCCAACGGATAAGTCTCACTATAAATACACCCCCACCTAAATCCTTCAGCTTTTCCGGCGACCCGTTCACCTTTTCCCCCGGACATCCCTTTGACCCCCGCTGTACTTCATCTGTGCCCCGTCCTTCATCTTTACCCCCGTGTAATTCCGCTTTCTCCCCGCCGTTCCGCTTTACCCCCACTGACCGCCGTCAAATACTCCTCTAGAACAACGAATATGTAGATACTGCAATCTAGATAAGTTAGAAGACGAACATCATTTTGTAGTAGAATTGTACAAGAAAGAGACAGCTGAACTCTATAGACGGATAGAACCCATGTTCCCCCACTTTATACAACTTTGCAATATACACAAATTCGCATATTCCTTATGAATTTATACAAACCTTTACTTATAAAGCATATCTGTTCCTACATTTTCAATATCACAAAGAAACGTCGAATTCACACAGTAGAATAGGATTGTAGATTCATAGTAACGTTATATATTTCATGTATCTTTCGTTGCGACCTGTACTGAACCCTGTTGGTATGTATATACAATAAAGGTCTTCATCATCATTAAAAGCCATCCGGTCTGCAAAGGAGGCTAGAAATAAAACGCTTCTGATTACATCCCCCATACGTTTATATACAGCCGGTATTCATTGAGATCCATCAACCCATTCCAGAGTTATTCCCATCTAAAGGGATGATGCAACTACACATGTCTGTAGAGAAATTCCTGAGGTGCCTGCAAGGTTTGGGGAATCCTTTCCTCGGTCGCAAACTTGACTATTAGGCTCGCCCCTGAGACGTCGCCAAAAATACAATGTGTTTTTTGAAACAATAACTGTTCCTAAAGGTATATGCACCTCCAAAACCCCTATCATTTGTTGTATGAGCAAACAGACTGTAAACACTCTTTGGAAAAACCAAGGAGCTTTTATAACTTACAACATCCCCATATTTTCTTCTTTTGTGCAAATATTTCGACCCCATTGGTCAAAAGTAATTACGTTAGAGAGAAAAGGACCAATCACCGCTCAGACTCAAAATGGTTCAAAATGGCGGTTTCCCTGACCGGGTTGATGCAAACGGGTGTGTCCCTTTGGTGAGTATTTTGGGAAATTTCTACGTTGTCTGTGACTGTCATTAACGGGAAGAATACGTAACAGATGAAGGAATGGATGTGTGAAGTATTCTAGGAGATGTCGTGTAGACTTATCCTACAAAAAGACGCGAAAAACGACTTCCACGTGGAGTACAATTTTTGCTGTCGCCTGTCATCGGCTTGCACGGGTGGACAGATTTGGCGCCCATTTTAGAGAACTCCAGTCGGGTTTGAAGCCAAACAAACTGTACACTTTACCCAAAATACGTTATAGGACTTAGAGTAAGGGTTCATTGATCAATGAAGTTTGATTTGCTCTTGTAGTAGTCGAGCTAAACTGTGTGCCATGTGACATAATTTGTTTTTTATGCGCTCACATAATAATTTTCACATTAATATTTCTTTACTGTGAACTTCCACAAATTCAACAACGTATTCTCAGCACGAATAGACTGAGCTTTATGTATGGTTGAAAATATGCTGCTATTCATCCATCTGTAGGGCGATATATACAAGCAAACGTTTTTTGACTACTTTGTTTTGAAACTGCCCCCCTCCCGTGTCTACCACTACCAGTTCCAAAAGAGTTCAGAGAGCTCATACCTCCAGAAATATTTGGACCTTTTATTTAGATGTTGTGCAATTGTCTTCACCATTTACATACTTCATGCATGGTGATATTCGCATTTGAATTATTTACATGTATATCAGTCATTATGGCATTTTTGAATCAATTACTAGTAATGGTATACATTTAAGTCATTATTGTAAAACATACTGTTTTTGCTCTGTTTCCTCTTCTCCAAACTAATGAATGACGAACAAGGGCCATAGTCCTCTTTTTACCCACAGTAAGGCCAATGGTCTGAAAATATAACCAATATAACCAGCTGCTGCCGCACCGCGTGCCTGCGAAGCTGGTGTATTACGCCGAAGGGCGGTTATACCGGCTATATAGATACAGATACAGATACAGAAAATGGACTTAACTCAGGGAGGACTGAAGATGGACTTACTGTCTAAATTGGTGTAAAAGCCTTACTTCGGATAATAGTCCACCAAAACGAACACCAACAGTACTTTCAAACATGGCAAAGTGGGGTGGACTTGCTATGGGAGTAACTCCGCCTCTGATATAATTAAGTTCACCATCAGTCTACATTCATCGTCCTTCAGGTCCAAGGTTTACGTGGGTTTAGAAAAAATTGTGTCATTTTTTCAAGCAGATGTTGGATTATGTGGTGCTTCAACCTCCTTTGTCTGGCAGCTTAACATGGAGCAGACGTCACCAACTAGAGATAATCCGATAGGATTTAGCTTCCTACGCTATATTCATTTAATTATTGTGCACTCTCTACGCAGAGGGACCACAGTCGTGTCGAAACTTCTTGTGGTCACCTCTGCTGTCTGGTGCACTCAGATGAGTTACTGACAACCCTGCTTATGAATTTATTAATGACCTTATTCTTATAAGGGCAGTCAGCCGTTGGGGATCGGGCGTAGGAGGAAGGAGCTATGTAAGACATAACATGATTGGCTGATAGCTTCCCAGCGGCCTTTGCGAGATGGCTTTTGGTTCCGGTTCGGAGTTTTTTTTAGGATTTGCGGCCGATTTGACTGTCTCTGAGAAAAGCACTAGCGCTACTCAAAACATTGTTTTTCGGATAATTCAATGTTTCCGATGGAAAAGGGTGTGTTGTCGCTGACCGACAGACTCATTTGACATTTTCTGTAGAAATGTTGTTTTTGGTAAAAACCATCAAAAATATATGCTTTTCATCCAAAAATTGCTAATTTGGGGCCATTTTTTACAGGCCGCTACACGGAAAAAATGAATTTTCCTGGGATAATGACTGATATGGCAATGAAGGTCAAGACTTCTTCTGTATACTGAGTAAAAAGGAAAAAAAGTTATCCGATACGTTTTCCGCGAGCTCCGATGGTGCTAAAACACCCAAAACGCACATAGAACGCATGATCTGGGTAATCAGGCGACGAAACGCTTTACCGCTATCGCGCGCACTAATACCCGGAAGTGTTCGCCGCACGATCAAATCTCCGACACCATAAAACGCTACGAATAACAAGCATTTGGAGAAGTATAAAAGATTATACACTTCTAAAGCGATAGCCGAAAAATCTAGAGCCAAAACTATGGAGACAACCTCTGATTTGCGTCTTATTCTTAGGGACTATTTAGATATCTGGACACTTGAAATTCCGAACCGGAACCTTAATTTTGTGAACAGAAAGCCCAAGAAAGGCCTATTCTCTGATTGGTTGACAGCTGGTTTGTGGTGACAATCACAGTAACCGCTGGTGGGCATTCAGACAGCAGGGCCCCAATAGGCTAGTGCGGTTGGGGACTGTCGTAGGAGGATGTTATTGCATAGCTTATTGAAATAAAACAATTACCTGGACATAAAGAGAAATTTCAATTAGATACAAATCATGTGAATCAGGAGCTAGTTTGAATATTAATAAAATTATTAAAATTATTAAAATTAATAAATTGCTTGATTATTGATGAGGAAAATTTATATATCCTGGCAGCAGACAATTGAAAGAGATCTCCTGACTGCAGTGGGGATTAGATGGAAGGATGTAACGAGACTGGCTGCAGAAAGACCGTGCTTGACTACTCTACAAGTAACTGCCTCATGCGTTGCACGACATGGTGGGAGCTACTTAGTCTTTAATTATATAAGTCTGTATGTCTTGACTCTCAAATATGTGACATGTAGACAGAGAGGAATGTTAATAAATATTGATTATGCATTGATTGAGGACTAATTTCCATAATGAATAAATTCTATAATGGTAAATGATGGGAATGTCATTTCAAAAGTAAACTTAACATTCAACATGATCATTTTTTTTTTTTTTTTTTTTCTTTATTGAAATACGTGTAAGAATACAAATAAACGGACGAGGACTAAGTGACGGCGGACTCAAGTTACATTCAACTTATATTAACGCCGCCACTTATACAAGAATTGAAAATAATAAATTATACAGGACAATAATAAATAGATAATTACATATGTATGAACAGTGTGCGTGAGTCGATCTCCCTTACTGGAGTAGAAAACAAAAACAAAGAATTATACTTGAATCTAAAAACGATTTGTTGTTGCAATGTACACATGTGTTGCTTCTATAATTCTGCAATTGACATTGAAGGAGCAGAAAGAACTACCTTGTAAAATCAACATTTCTTTGGCATTATTTGCAAGACTGTGGAAATCAAGTATATGTACAAGTAACCCAGAGAGTTTGCCGATGAGAACTGAGCGCTGGTAATTATAGGTAGGGCAGTGCAAAAGGTAGTGTGAAATAGTTTCGAATGGACACCCGCAGCTGCAGGCTGGGCTTGACACAAGACCCCACGTGAAAAGACTATAATTCAAGCTGCAGGTGCCCATACGAAGTCGTGAAATGAGAATGCAAGAGTGTCGAGACCCGAAACTGAAATGGCTGAATTTGGGAGGGCGTATCGTTTTAAAAAGATGTTCTCGAAATTTCGAGAAATCGAGTGCACGAAGAGTTAAGTCCAAGTTGTTCCAAGCAGTGATGGAATGTGGAGTAAAGGACTTTCCAAAGCGGTCAGTCGAAAATTTAATAGGTCTCAAGTTTCTGCTGTTTCTCAGATCATAATTACATATCACCGTAATTGCATAAGGAAGTAAAGTGGTAAGGTATTCACGAGTCAATCCGTTAACAATATTGTGAAATAGTAATAGGCGGTGAATATGACGCCTGTCGGACAATGACTCCCAGCCGAGTTCTTTACGAGTGGCAGAATATGATGACCCTTTTATTGCACCGGTTACAATGAGGGAGCAGTGATACTGAATTCTTTCGACGAGATTTGATTCCTCAATTGTGCACCCGTGCCAAACAATGTCAGCATATTATAACAATGAACGTATAAAGGACTTATTATATAATAAGTATATTTTTTCTAGAACCTGACGGGATAATTTGAATTTTAAAACACTAAATAATTGGACACTTTTAGAGGCTTTGGTGACAATGCTTTCAATGTGTTGATGCCAAGACATATTGGAGCTAAAAATAACCCCAATATGCTTGTGACTAGAAACTGACTTAATCATGGTTTTATTAAGAAAAAGAGGGGGATGGACCGGATAAAGTCTTTTGGAGGTAAAGCACATTTCTTCAGTTTTAGCAGGGTTTAGTTCCATTAACCAATTGGTGGACCATAAATGAATCTTTTCCAAATCTGAATTAAGCGAAAGTGCGTCGTTAATTGGGTTATCAATAACTTGGAGCAGAGAGCTATCATCAGCAAATAGCATAGGCTGGGAGGCAAGTCCTTCAACAATATCGTTAATGTAAACTAAAAAAAGTAAAGGGCCCAGAACAGAACCCTGGGGGACGCCGGCAGAAATGCCTCACCAGTTTGACGACTGGCCGTCGATAACGACACGTTGAAATCGATTTTGGAGGTAACTATATAACCAATTTATAAGGGGGCCTTCGATACCATTTTTTTTGTAACTTATAGACTAGGCCTGTATGCCATACTTTGTCGAAGACCTTTGAGAAATCCAAGAAAACAGAACGAACCTCCCTCCCCGAGTCCAATGCTTCAAGAATTACATGAGTAAAGTATACCAATTGTCGTACAGTGGAATCACCACGTATAAAACCTGATTGTAATCGATAAAGAAGGCTGTTCTGTGTAAGGTGGTTGTACAAATGTTTGTAAACTATTTTCTCAAGGACCTTTGACAAGGAAGACAACAAAGAAACCGGGCGATAGTTGCATTTGTCCTGGGGGTCCCCCTTTTTAAAGATAGGAATAACATTAGCATATTTCCAAATTTCAGGGAAAGTTCCGTGACACAAAGACAGATTGAATACATAAGCTATTTTATCAGCAATTAGGGGCGTAATAACTTTGAGGAACCGATTATCAATGTTGTCTTGACCATGGGCCTTATGAATGTCTATGTTACCTACAAAAAGACAAACTTCCTCAGCTGAAGTAGTGATTTCGGACAAACGTTGATCCGTAAGGTAATAAAATGGTGGCAGAGAAGCATTTGAATCATCAACAGTAGACTGTGACGCAAAATATTTGTTAAGAAGCTCTGCCTTTTCTGTAGATTCTAAAATAAAGGAACTTCCTTCTTTAAGAGGAGGGATAGTGGACGTAACTTTTGGCTTGTAAAAATACTTAACAATATGCCACCACTTCTTACCTAAAGTTGACGGATCGTCTAATGAGTTAATAAGGCGCTTATAATATGTAGATTTACTATGGGAAATAGCATTGGAAAGTCGATTGCGAACTCTGCGGTAAGCAGCCCAATTAGTGGAGGATTTAGAAAGTTTGGCAGCTTTGTGGAGTTTGTCGCGCAATCTCATTAGCGTACGTAAATCACGAGTTATCCAAGGTTTGTCCTTGGGTCTAACTAATATGGATTTGCTTGGAACACACAGGTCTTTTGCCTCAAGAATGAGTTGGCTTAGTTTTACCGCAGATTCGTCAACAGATGAACACAAGAAAATGTCGCACCATGTAGGATGCGTGCAGAATTCGGATAGCTTATCAAAGTTAATGTTCCTGTAGTCCCAAACGATACGTGAATAAGGTTTGGGAAAATACACAGAGAATAACATAGAACAGATCGTAGGGCTGTGGTGGCACCCTGATAAAGGTGCCAATATTGATGTCTTATCTACGTAATTAAATGCATCAGTAAATATCAAATCAATAAGAGAGGGATTCTGAGATAAGTCACAGGTTGGCTCGTTGATTATTTGGGTAAGATTTAGAAGCTGCGTAGACTGAAATAATTTGGCACCAACAGATGTAGTTTGGTCGAGGTGCCACCACTGCTGGTGTTTAGCATTAAAATCCCCAACTATGACAATTGCGTCAGGGTGTGACTCTCTGGCCAACATGATCATTGAACTGAAGAACTCTACCAACAACCTCAAGTTTAACATTGTTTGATGTACTTAATACTGAAAATCAGGGGCGGCCTATTTTACACGATCTACAAGAAAATGCTACAACATCCTTCTTTGCTAAGATTAGTCTTACTTGCTGCACCTTAGCGGATGATTAATGATGATGATGATGATGACGAGTCTTTCATACATTATTCAACTTGTTTTGTCTGGGGTTTTGCCATTGCTATATTTAAATCAAGATCCTTTTGATGGATTTGTCTAACATTTGGCACACACCTCAGCAGGCTTTTCCTAGCTAAAAGTTTTAGCTAGGATTTTATTATAGCCTATTATATAGGGAGCCCAAATTTATTGGTGAGTCGCGGTAATTGACTATTGTAGGGGGGTCTGGGGGGCATCCCCCTTCCATGGTGCAGAGTTTTTGATGATTTTAGATTAAAATAGTGCATTCTAAGGCATCCTAAAAAGCAAAAAAAAAAAAAATGGCTTACAGACTGAGGTCAATGTAGAATGTGACCACAGATGACCTGGTAGCATCCCTGGTCAATTAGAATTTTATGCTTGTCAGAGGATTTTTTGCCTAGTGCAATTGCGTCCAGCCCCGTCAAATTTCTTGTTATTCTAAGAAAAGCGCGTCATATGAACGCGTTGACGCATGCCTGGCTAAAAGCCTGCACCTCAGCCACATCTACATTATATTGTACCTTGTGCGATTGTTGAGCATCAAATTCATTCATTCATTGAGTACAGCAAACACTAGAACTACTTCATGGAGGATTGTGTACTACAGACTCTTGTTGTTTATAGAACATGTTTTCTTGTTTGTATTTCTTATCTGTTGTTTGGAGCACGAAAACTGTAGCTTGTTATGTGTTGTTTGTATTTTGCATGATTGATAATATATACTTATATGATATGTTGTTTGTTGCAGACATTTAAGGTGCAACTGCAGATGAAAAGAAAAAAGCCAGTCCAAGTCATTTTAAGCTCCTCAAGGTGCTGGGACAGGGCTTCCCTTTTACAAGGTCAGTAATCCACAAGCAAATCTTAGTCTACTAGGCAGATATGAGACAAGCATTCCTTAATTCAGCAAGTCTATTTGATACCTGAAATATGCCATATAGATATACTTAACAAATGTTACAAATGCAAATTTTTGTTTTCTTCAATAAAAATCCAGAAATAACTTTGAAATTCATAAACTTTATGAAAGTTATTTCTGGATTTTTATACTTTATGATAAAGTATACTTCATCATATTTCTACATACATTAATTTGTTGCTTAAAGATCTAAGGGCATCTCCTGAATTTGAACTCTGCAATAAATGATAATGAATTTAGAAGATTTTGAGGCACTAATAGTTGTACCTGGGCATGAATATGTGTTCTGACTGTGCTATACATCATTTCTTTGCTCTTAGCGTATATATTTAATGTTCGAGGAGCCAGGAAGAATTTTTGGGATAAAGGAAAGGAAAATTCTATGGACGACTAACCTCTGACGACAGTATTGTTGTTGGTGTATGTGATGAGTATCTGTATCTCTATCCATTTGCCGCATTCGTATGTAGATGCACATTGTTTTTTGTTGTTGTTGCGGTAGCTGTTGTTTTATGATCAATGTCATAATTTCAGAAATCACTCCTATATTCCCTGAGTATTGTGGAACAGGCCATGTGGCTTCAGGGTTTGGTAATTTGCTTATCTCCAAGCAGATATGGAGGGTTATGTGTTGTCTAATGCACAGAAGAGCTGCCGCGGTAGACATCCCTAAACAGATGTTAGACTCTGGCTTGCTAGCGCATTGCATAGGTCACTGCCAGTGTTATAATAAACAATACTTGTTCTGGTAAGATATCAGTAATATTAGGTCTTAGTTTTCTTTCCTGTTCGTCATTATTTGTCTGTCTGGGACTGTCCATATCATCGGCATAATATATATTATAGCAACTGATGCGAGGGAATCCATAAATATGTCATGGATTACTAGTATGTGACCTACGGACGCTTGTTTTTGTTTGAATTTGAATAAAAGGAATTCCTTAAACTTTAACCTCCATCATTGGCAAACATAATCTCAGTTTAATAAGAAAATAAGTCGTAAACCTCTGTCAGTCAATTGCATCGAGAGTTCCAAGACCTCAAACCTCTGAAATATTTAAAGCAATTGTAGATTTATTGTTTAATCTTGTCTCATTGATTATGCAAAATAAGGTCTCAATCAGTATGATCTACATTATTAGTCGTGGTCTTTTTAACCAAAGACACAAATTTTTGGTTAGAAGTCCTGTCAAAATTCCATGTTTACATTCTGTCATTAATTATGCAATTAAGGACATCTCCATAAAATGTGATTTGCTTTGTAAAAATGGAGAGCGAAGCATTGTAGGTGCAGAAGTAAGCACAGAGCTTACTCTCTCTCCAGGCATACCGGCTGTTTCCCTATGACGGCATTGGTCTCGCCTTACATGGGGGACATTGCTAACAAGGGACCAGTTTCACAGGGACTGCCTTAGACAAGAAGAAGGGAGAGCGAAACACTGTATGTGTGAAGTGAGCAAGGAAGCTTACCCTCTCCAGGCATACCGGCTGTTTCCCTATGACGGCATTGGTCTCGCCTTACATGGGGGACATTGCTAACAAGGGACCAGTTTCCCAGGGACTGCCTTAGACAAGAAAAAGGGAGAGCGAAACACTGTATGTGTGAAGTAAGCAAGGAAGCTTACCCTCTCCAGGCATACCGGCTGTTTCCCTATGACGGCATTGGTCTCGCCTTACATGGGGGACATTGCTAACAAGGGACCAGTTTCCCAGGGACTGCCTTACACAAGACAAAAGGAGAGCGAAGCATTGTAGGTGCAGAAGTAAGCGACAGAGCTTACTCTCTCTCCAGGCATACCGGCTGTTTCCCTATGACGGCATTGGTCTCGCCTTACATGGGGGACATTGCTAACAAGGGACCAGTTTCCCAGGGACTGCCTTACACAAGACAAAAGGAGAGCGAAGCATTGTAGGTGCAGAAGTAAGCGACAGAGCTTACTCTCTCTCCAGGCATACCGGCTGTTTCCCTATGACGGCATTGGTCTCGCCTTACATGGGGGACATTGCTAACAAGGGACCAGTTTCCCAGGGACTGCCTTACACAAGACAAAAGGAGAGCGAAGCATTGTAGGTGCAGAAGTAAGCGACAGAGCTTACTCTCTCTCCAGGCATACCGGCTGTTTCCCTATGACGGCATTGGTCTCGCCTTACATGGGGGACATTGCTAACAAGGGACCAGTTTCCCAGGGACTGCCTTACACAAGACAAAAGGAGAGCGAAGCATTGTAGGTGCAGAAGTAAGCGACAGAGCTTACTCTCTCTCCAGGCATACCGGCTGTTTCCCTATGACGGCATTGGTCTCGCCTTACATGGGGGACATTGCTAACAAGGGACCAGTTTCCCAGGGACTGCCTTACACAAGACAAAAGGAGAGCGAAGCATTGTAGGTGCAGAAGTAAGCGACAGAGCTTACTCTCTCTCCAGGCATACCGGCTGTTTCCCTATGACGGCATTGGTCTCGCCTTACATGGGGGACATTGCTAACAAGGGACCAGTTTTCCAGGGACTGCCTTACACAAGACAAAAGGAGAGCGAAGCATTGTAGGTGCAGAAGTAAGCGACAGAGCTTACTCTCTCTCCAGGCATACCGGCTGTTTCCCTATGACGGCATTGGTCTCGCCTTACATGGGGGACATTGCTAACAAGGGACCAGTTTTCCAGGGACTGCCTTACACAAGACAAAAGGAGAGCGAAGCATTGTAGGTGCAGAAGTAAGCGAAAGAGCTCACTCTCTCTCTAGGCATACCGGCTGTTTCCCTATGACGGCATTGGTCTCGCCTTACATGGGGGACATTGCTAACAAGGGACCAGTTTCCCAGGGACTGCCTTACACAAGACAAAAGGAGAGCAAAGCATTGTAGGTGCGGAAGTAAGCGACAGAGCTTACTCTCTCTCCAGGCATACCGGCTGTTTCCCTATGACGGCATTGGTCTCGCCTTACATGGGGGACATTGCTAACAAGGGACCAGTTTCCCAGGGACTGCCTTACACAAGACAAAAGGAGAGCGAAGCATTGTAGGTGCAGAAGTAAGCGAGAAAACTTACACTCTCCAGGCATACCGGCTGTTTCCCTATGACGGCATTGGTCTCGCCTTACATGGGGGACATTGCTAACAAGGGACCAGTTTCACAGGGACTGCCTTACACAAGAAAAAGGGAGAGCAAAACACTGTATGTGTGAAGTAAGAAAGGAAGCTTACCCTCTCCAGGCATACCGGCTGTTTCCCTACGACGGCATTGGTCTCGCTTCCATGGGGGACATTGCTAACAAGGGAGCAGTTTCACAGGGACTGCCTGACACCAATGTGTTACATAAACAAAGATTGAAGCATGATACATGCGAAATAAGCAATATATTTGTGAAGTTACATGAAAGTGAACTATGTTTGACATAAATCATGCCAATTAGACATTATTTTCATAATTGATAGAAATGGGAATTTGACCTTTTTTCTTGAGACAACGTTGTTGTCTCCTTCAGTTTGGGTCAGTGATGATCAGCTAATTTAATTAATGTAACTGTGGACCTTATTTGCATGATTGATGGAAACAATATCAGTCAGTTATAAGCCTTAGAGTTAAAATCATTTCTTAAATGTATGAGGTCTTGGAACTCTAGTTTAAGCATGAAAGTTCATAGTTTTCCATATGTTGGAAAGGTAAATGGTTTTGTCAATCCTCAAATGATGAGTTTTGACAGCGTTTGACATGAAATTCCCTTTTTGCATTAACACATTGTGTGTTTGAGTTGTACACGTTACAGGTAACTGTTGACTGGTGTAGCTGTGCTGGGAGAGGACAAAAGGAAGTAGACTGATTCTTAGGGCTGGATCTTCATTCGAGGCCATTCCAGGAACTATCATACCAGAGAATAATTTGTCTTATCTCGGAGCAGATACATGTATTTTACATGGGACTCAGGAATACATGTACTTTACCTATTTTTTACCCTTGTCTTTGAAATATGCATGGCTGTTAATGATTTTCCATATGTTACGGCATTATAACCAGTATGAAATTGGGCCTTCTGATTGGTCAACCTCCATTGGCTAAAATATAATATACCGATAACGTTGAACGTTTAGTACTCTAGTACATGTTGTATCAGGTAGATTGGGATGAAAAACAATTAATAATACATCTTATGTTGATTGATGAAAGGACTTTGGAGGGTTTGTGCATTAGTTTCTGTGGGTGCATAAAATGTAGTTCATAAACCAACCACAAGGGGGCGCTGAAGCACTGCAATAACTAAGATGCCGTATATACACATTGTACAGTCATTCAATACTAAATATTTAACATCACTTTTGTCATGTATTTTTCTCAATACTACATAATGTATATAGCTTTATAAAAAAACTGCACAGATGATAATGAAGGTGTTCACAAAACCTTTATTGTACGACTGACTCTTGAAAGTTTACTGTCAGTGGTTAATAATGCACTATTAAGAAATATTTCAAACAAAATACATCTTGATTTTTGTACAAAACAGGAATAGGTACAGCCAAGTGTATTACTCAGTAGAAAACCTTGTTTCATGCGGGCAATTTTCTGAATGATGGTAATGGATTTTTTAAGCACTAATTAAACATTACTATTGTTACAAAGAAGGCTTCATCTGTGGTATTGCACTGTAATGTTTCAGTCTGACATTACATAATGCTTTACATGTAAATTCACCTCTCATAAGTCTACTGCATGGTTACTCCAAAACTTACAGTACATACAAAACAATGAGAAATGGAATAATTTCACTTCTTAGAATGTTTTGAACAACTGAGTATCTGTAGTGTGCATTACTTGATGCTGCATTTAATTGATCTCAAATTCAACTTTTTCTTTTAATGTCACCTGGGGTGTTAGAGTACCCTGTAGAATTAGGAGAGTTGATGTTAGATGACATTACATGTATGATGTTAATTGTTTCAATGTGCAAACTACATGTAGATGAGTATAAAACCTGTGGTATGATACCACATTTTATGATGTTAATTGTTTCAATGTACAACTACATGTGGATGAGTATAGAACCTGTGGTATCATACCACATTTTATACAATGTCATAGAGTGTACTGATCTTTCGAATAATACACTATTTTAAAAAACACCATTGACAGAATTACTTTATATTATGAAGTCCAATATTGCAATTCTTACAAATAAGGCACATTGAAATATGCATTATAACTATTTCAACAACCCGTGGAAGACTCCCCAGCTGTACTACAGTGTGGCCCAAGGGCAATGGAATTTGAGATATGCACAGCCCTACATAATGAGAGATAGGAAAAGTCCCCACATACAGAAAGGTACACTAATATACAGATCTGATTCAGGTCAGGTAAATCCGAGAACCCAAAAATAACATTGTTGTCACTGAAGAAAGATTGTTGTAAAAAACCAAACCGTTACAAAGGCTTGAAAGAGGACCTGGTACTTTACATTATGGGAACTGTAATTCATTAACCATACAAAATGTAGTACTCAAAAGCCTTGATGTAAAGACTCTGGAAACTGTATTTACACAGGGCTTACTATAGCTAATGATCACTGCTAAGAGTTTTCAATGTTGTCAATAGTCTGAGTTTACGTGCCTACATTTGTATTGCTGTAGTGCTGTGTACCTAAACTCAATAACATCCATAATTCAGGTTCAGCTTAAATCTTACAGGTACCTCACCTGTATGTGTGCTTGAAATCCTTTTTTGGGTTATGTGAAAACAGTAAGATTTGCATGTTTTACAAGATTTTACATGCAATTTTATATGCAAAATACAGTCAGAAATAAACACAACTAGAGTTCCACGAACACATACCTTTGCCAAATAAACCAGGTTTGTTATGTAGAATGATGTCTGTAGACATAAATGTGTTACTCATTACATTTTATTTTATATGCCCGGAGTTGGTTCATAACATTTCGCCATTGCTTATACAAATTAGATCCCTATTTACATAATGATATAAAATTGTATCAAGCATCACTTAACCTATCAGCATACCAAAAATTATGATGATCCTTTCATCCCTTCTTGACTTATTCTCTTTCAAAGTAGGAAACTAAACTGGCTCCTGCAGTTCAAGAAAAGACGTTACCGGACCCAAACATACACCTCTTAGTCTCTGCCATCTTTCTCAGTTCCATATGTGTCAAGTTTGAAAGTCCTATCACGGAATGCAGTGGATTTATCAACTTTCCGCATTAATTATGCAAATTGTTAATTTATATAATTAGTATCTCATTATGTAAGTTTTTACTTAGGATATCTACATACCAAAAATTATGACGATCCGTCAACATGTTCATATTTTTCCATTAATTATGCAAATGAGATCATCATCTGCATAATTAATATGTATAGATATTTCTTTCTTTCTCAGCTACAAATGTGACAAGTTTGAAAGTCCTATAAAGGAATGCAGTGGATTTACAAACTTTCCTCATTAATTATGCAAATTAGCTGTCGATTTGCATAATTAGAATTCCATCATGTAAGTCTTCCCTTTGGCTATCTACATACCAAAAATCATGACGATCTGTCAACACGTTTATATTTTCTCATGATTAATTATGCAAATGAGGTCGTCATTTGCATAATTAACATGGATTGATTTTTATCTCTTTCTCATCTATATATGTGACAAGTTTGAAAGTCCTATCATGAAATGCAGCGGATTTATAAACTTTCCTCATTAATTATGCAAATTAGTTGCTGATTTGCATAATTAGTATTTCATAATGTACATTGTTACTTGGGCTATCTACATACCAAAATCGTGATGATCCATCAACACGTTCTCGAGTTATTCTCGTCCAAAGTTTGAAAGGAAATCGGCGACTGCAGTTCCAAACAAGCCGCTAGGGGGTCCAAACTAATAGTACTTACTCTCTGCCTCGAGGGCTATCTACCACTCAAAAATCATAACCACAGCATGTCTAGAACACGAGATATCAAAAATTTAGGTTCTGCTGCAGTACCTTAGCAAGCCGCTAGGGGGCCCATTATCGAACTTGACCTTCCCGACCCCTATCCACCTACCAAATATCATCGGGATCCATCCAAGGCTTCTTGAGTTATGCTGTTAACACACAGACAGACAGACAGACTCACAAGCCCAAAACATAACCTTAGCCATTCTGGCAAAGGTAATAATTATTATAGATCAGTAATAAACACACAACAGGAAAATGTTATTGTCGTTTTTCAGCACAAATTTCATGATCTATGGAAGGTTAAGGATTGTTTAGAACAAAAAAGAGAATATAAGTGAGAGATAGTTTTTTGCATGCCTGGAACTGGTTCCCAAATGTTTTCTTTTTCTTTTAACTGAACCTAAAAGTTTTATAGGTCCGAGTCTGGTGAAGTGCATAGAAACACAGCACTACTAGTACATGCCTAGGAATGATGACAATCATATTTGTGTAGTATGACATTATGGAATCCATTTGTTACAGACAGTAGTAAATGTGACTGGTTCGATTAAAATAATATCATCATGAACTACATTTTCAACATCTTTCTGAAAGATACTCTAGGTTTTACATTTGTCATGATTATTAATTCATCAGTAAATAATATATTTCATCAGAAAGTGTCAGAAAATATTTAAATATACCCTGTATACAACTTGTGCTGTACACACTAGCCTGTATTTCTATTACAATGGTGCACATTTATCATTCTGTTACATGATATTTATTTATTTACATAATGCATATTACATAATGTGAGGTGTAAAACATATACTCCTTTCATTCTCTTCCCTATGAATTTACACACATTAGACCATTGATTCAATTATATTCAGATGACATACAGATGCATAAATTTTTTGACATTCTCAGAAAAAAAAGTTTTTGATCATACAGTTATTTGCACAAAGCAGCTTCAATATGAGCAAATATT
Organism: Branchiostoma floridae x Branchiostoma belcheri; assembly: GCA_019207045.1. NCBI lineage: Eukaryota > Metazoa > Chordata > Leptocardii > Amphioxiformes > Branchiostomatidae > Branchiostoma > Branchiostoma floridae x Branchiostoma belcheri. The sequence goes on along the minus strand of CM033037.1, from coordinate 18,580,175 downwards.
TCATTAATTGCAAGTTAAATCCGTGAGTACTAAATTCGGTAGACTGCCAAAACCATTCAAAAGAAGGAAAATACAACAGACAAAATTGAAGAATCTATTGTTTGGTAATACTATACAATACTCAAAATTTGTTCAACCCTCCCGACCACATATTTTGAATCGACAGCAACTTTATTTCATACCAAACTTATTCAAATGCTGGCATTAGTTTGGGGCTTCCCAGAGGATGGCATCCATATAATTGTATCAACATGGCCTTAGTATTGATTAAAGGCTGACACACCAAAAGTTCTAGACAGTCAAGTACATTTTGTTTTTGCAATTTCATGATTAACTTAATTTCTATTATTTCATTCAAGGAAAATGATTCAGGATTGGTCAAGGTGGACGGAATACATAAATGTATCAATGTTTGATTGCATAGATATACTCTGGAATGCCTATATTATTATTGACAGGAAAACTACTCATTCCAAAAAATCCAGGTTGGAATGAAGAGTAAATAGTCTAATCAATTCTGCAATGATTATGATAATCATAAATTCAGAGGGAATACACTTTATAATAATAATCATTGTAGCATGTGCAATATTAATATTTTCTAAATTTTTTTCTGGTTATTTTGCAACATTTACAGCAAGACCTTGTTTATATTACAGATGTTTCCAACTATAGTTTTCTATAGTTTTGTCTTAGCACTGTGGAAAAATAAAAGCTGTTCTAAGAGTGCACAAACTTTGTGATGTGAAATCTTTAAACCTATGACAATTGTAGAATATTCACAAGCCTATGGAGCTAGCCTGGTATCCAGCCGTGTTACAGTCTCTTATGTTAAAGAGAGGACAGAAGAGACTTGGGCGCAATAATACGACTGGATACCAGACTATTTTGGAGCCCCTTCATAGTCATTGCATACACACGTTAGGAAAGAGATTGTCATCCGGCAACATCACTGATTCTACCAGTAGAGAGCATGATTGGTATAATAATCTCTTCCAGTACAATCTGGGGATTTTACCTGACAGTGTACATTGTGCATTTTTACCAATAGCAATTACGATCTGCAAGTCTCTGTCCGCAGAGATTGTGATCAGGATCTCTGCCAGATCACGATCTCTGCCAGTATGACAATTCTGCTTAGTCTATTACAATTACCAACAATCATCAATGCAGCACTGAAGACCGTTTTTGCTATGGTGTACATATCCCAATCAGTCACAGTTGACTGAGACTCTGATCATATTCTCTACTGTAAGAATTGCATATTCCGCCAGGTCAAAATCTCTGCATTTACATAGACAAACCGCAAACTATATCCTTATACAGCCTATAATCAATCAGGGTTTTGCCCAGCGTTGTCTATTCTGTCATTTGACGAATCTTGTTAATTGAATGACGGACAAAAATCAATGGCCATTTTGACAGACATGGAGGGTCTATCAGATGGCCAAAGAAATCTAGTGTAACGCCTAGGAGATGTTTCAGTTTCTGTAACAACATTGCCAGTCAAGACTAAGTCCTATGGTGGATACTGTAATTCACTTTATCTTCACGGTACCAAATTTTCACGGTCTGAGAAAATTGAACTTGTTCTCGGAACTAAATGTTCACTGTCGAGGCAAGTGTGCATGAAAAAAGTCTGTGAATTATTTTTTATCGGTAATGATAAGTTCACGTTACAGTCGTCACCGTGAAAACCGTGAACATAACATTACAGTGAAAAAATCAGGAATTACAGTAATTCTAATGCTCAAAGTCAAAGATTGGCCTGGAAATGAATATAAATCTATAAGGCTGAGCAAAACCCTGACATGAACATTATTGCAGACAAAGGAATATTACTATTCGTAGTAAACTCCATACACTGTTGCCACCGCATATAGCGAACCGTTCTGGAAGTCCTGGGTGGCGAACGTGTCGTTGTTTGGGTCCCAGAGGCAGCGCGAGCCGATACGGAGACCCTGGTTGTTGAGTTGACCAATGTGGATGAGACAGATGATCTTGTACCGAGGAACCATCAGGTCTTTTACACGAGCCTTGATAACCTGGGGAGAAATGAAAGAAAACAACTCTGTAGTCAAATAAGACTTAAAGACTTGGAAGTAAATATAATAGTAAAGCCATGTTGATGTGATTATATGGATAACAATTCTTCTTGATTCTGAGCCAGTTTGTCTCAGAACGCTTGAAATACTGGGTGTAATTGTGCACCCAAAGTTGGACCTAATTTTTGACCATCTATTAGTGCACCACTTATTTACAGATAAGGCCATGTTGATTTGATTATATGGATGACATCCTCTGGGAACTCCAAAACTGATGCGAGCGAGCGAATAAAAAAAAAGTTTGGCCCCCCAAAAAAGTTGCTTTCAGTATGAAATCTAAGTGGTCAGGAAGGTTGAACATAGGACTGAAAACACATAGTATGGTATATCAACAGTTAGATGTTGGGACCGGTACATCCTACGGGTGCAAAACATTTTTTTTCTTCTTGGACCCATCCGAAAAAAACAGAGCTGAAAAAAAATCAGTGGAATGGGTTTCGCCAATTAGAAAATGGACACATTATGTTGGCATCGAGTAGAGTTGTTTGTACCAAGTTTCTACAGTCAATGGTACAAAGACATTAGCAGGGCTCCTGACTGCGACCAACTTGGTCGCATATGCCAGTAGAATTCCCCTGGTGCGACCAGATCTGTAACCACAGTCGCACAGTGCGACCTCTTACAATTAATCATCATTTATCATCCAGCCAAGTAGAATCTTTGCAGGGAAAGATGGCCCTGCCAGGTGTCAGTTTCCTCCCCTGACAGGGATGGTCACACCTCATTAAGGTCTGCCATGTGTCTGTCTGTCTTCAATTACATGCACCAAGGAGGTTTAAAAATGTATTTCTACTGGACCTTTATTCATTCCCTTTGTCCAAACAGATAGACAGATAGGGAAATTTGAGACTATACATGATATTTATATATATATTGGTTTGGCCAAGGAGATTTCATGTATAGGAAATAACCTCCTTGGTATAGTATGGTATGGTATGATGTGCTATGACAGCACGGTAAGTGGAGGTCCAGTAGGCAGTAACAAAACTTATGTAACATGACTTTTTAGACAACAATGTTGCAGCCCTGTGACAGTGAACAAGTAGGCATTTATAAAAAAAATGGTAGGGTGGAAAGAAAACATTCTTGAGGTACAATCTTGGTGTTGGAGAGCGGCCGGCACTATTTCTATTTTCAGTTCAATTTCACCCATTTTGTCACACACTTGTACTTTTATGCTTATTTGTGTTTTTTTTTAAATTTAAATGGTAATTTGGGATTAATCAGTTATTTTTCTATTGTTCTTACAATAAGAAGGCATAATTACTTTTTTGTCTGTGTAACTTGGTTTCAGTATTGAATTCATTTTGATTATCATCATATCGTTCCGTGCCAGTATTTTGATAATCCTTCTGTTGCAAGTTTGATTAACTCATTTTTTCGGCATTTAAAACTTGTTCGTCAACAGTCATGCCTGACAAGGCTGGAGGTACAAGAGTCGAGTCTGAATAAAGCAGCCGTCTGTAGCAAAAAAATTATGTGATTTGTCCTCCTATCCCCAAGAACCACCACATGAATGTACATGTAGGCCTTTCACCATATTTAAAGCAAGATTGTTTTTTCTTTTATATTCACCTCACTTTTATATTACTGTATTGAAATATGCTATTCCAGGTTATCAACAATGATTATTAGATTTTTTGCTTCTACAACCAATTTTTACCGTGCTCCTAGATTTTTGCTGGTGCTCCTAAGTTTTAGAGGTTAGGAGCGCAGTGCTCCTAGGCCAAAAAGTTAGTCTGGAGCCCTGATTAGCCTTGATTACATGGAGATGGGATTCTAAAATGCCAGTGGGAGTCAGATAATCAACCAAACAGATTCATTTGTAGCAAAATTGACCCATTACCATTGTTTTGAGTACTGCCAATTCTCAAGTTTTCACAGACAATCAGGTCAGGTCCGGACCTGGAAATGATCCTCTGGACCTGAACGGGACCTAAAGCTCAATTTTCTGTACTGGTTTCTCCCCCTACCAACAATGGCTTTTTCTTTGTCCTTTCACATCTTATTCTTTGACTTTGGATTTATTTTTGGTATATGGTAGAGTCCATTCCAAGACACCATGCGGATGTTTGTTGCCATTGTTTAGAATTGATTTAAATTTAAAGTTTTGTAATTATATGTCTAGGACATTTGATACTTAAGAAATATTTTTAACACTGTGAAACAACCAGAGGGGCGAGTAAGAACAGAAAGAAACAACATGCCCCCTACCTGGAATAGAACCGGGGTCGGTAGATCACAAATCACGGACGCTATCATTGTCGCCGCAAAAGCACTAGTGCCGTTGGGCAAGGACGATAGACAGTACTTGAACACCACTGTTACACTACTCCCCCTTTTCTTCAAGATTCGTCCTCGAATCTCCGAGTTCGACATCCCTGTGTGGCACATCCGCTAGCCTGTTACTCACAGGGTCGGCATGGGAACCAATGAAACAACCAGAGGGGCGAGTAAGAACAGAAAGAAACAACACCCCGACTCCCGGGATTCGAACCCGCGCCAAACCCGGGCAGCCGGATCACAGATCGAACGTGCAAACCGTTCGGCCATAAAGGCTTAAGCCGTTAGGCGTCTTCGGTTTAGCAGTCCTTGAACACCACTGTTACACTACTCCCCTTTTCTTTTCAAGATTCGTCCTTGAATCTCCGAGATCGACATCCCTGTGTGGCACATACTAGCCTGTTAATCACAGGGCCGGCGTGGGAACCAATGAAACAACCAGAGGGGCGAGTAAGAACAGAAAGAAACAACACCCCGACTCCCGGGATTCGAACCCGCGCCAAACCCGGGCAGCCGGATCACAAATCGAACGTGCAAACCACTGTTACAACTGTTTCAACTTTATAAATATTTCCCTGGTCCTGTAAAACTTTGGAAATATTCATGGTGTGAAAATGGATACTTCTAATGGTTTCTAAATAATGATAACAGCATTCTACCATTATTTACCATTTTCTACCATTTTCTACCATTTTTTGTAAATGGTTCGGTGGGCTGGGAAGATAGCAATTCACACATCCTTGCAAAGTATGGTTGGGTGCCATGCAACAATGGCCCACCACAAAGGATCCACCAGTGCCCAGCAGTGAAGTCTAAAAATATACAGATGCAACAATAGGGCTTACTTTTATGGGGGCAATAAACTAATTCTACCATTTGGCCAGGTTTACCATTTTTTGTAAATATTTGTAAATGTGAAATAATCACAGAGAGGTTTCTCAATTATTCTAAATAAAGATATTTTTGTACAGTTACTTTCAAAATGTTTCTAAAATATTCAAAGAAATTCAAATAAATGAGTATTTTCTTAGTCAATTTTTTGAAAATAATTTATTGTGGCTCAGATATTCTTTTATTCAAAATTATTTAGACTAATTATAAATATCGCCTAAAAACCCTCATGGTGTCTTGGAATGGACTCTATTAGTTATCTGTTTTCTGATACTTTTTTTAAATCTACGGTATATATGTGCTCAATTTACAGCTAATTTGCACAATTTACTGTGTGGTCGAAAACTTTTTTTTTTTTTGGAAATGGCTGAAAATTGATGCGAGCGCAGATGTCATCCATATAATCAAATCAACATGGCCTAAAGGTACTAATTCTATAATGTACACCTGTCAAGTTACATATAATACACGTACTCTTGAAATCTAAGTATCAGAAAGCAATTTTTGTACTGCTTGTTAAAACTTGAACTTAAAGATTCCAATTCTGTTTGTACTGGTAATTATATATTACAACCTAAAAATATTATGTTGTACACCCCTTTCTTTCTATGTGCCTTAAGTAGATATGTGAATTTTTTTCCATTTCAGGTATGCCAGTGCACCCATTCCCAGAAAAGAGTTTCAGCCCTGTCTCACCTCTGAGATAGTTTTTGTCATCTGCCTGCAGAGTTCAGGTTCGTACTTCTCCTCCTGTAGGTAGTTCTGTAGCACGTCCTGCAGGATGTGGCGTACGGTGCTGACGGGAAAACGCTTCAGGGGGCTCATCTGGTACGTGTTCTCCAGCTTCACGGGAGGGTGGAGCTCGTCTGTGTGACTTGGCTCGTCCATGAACGACACTGTACTGATGGACCTGGATGAAAAAGAAAAGAAAATTCAGTCAATCCTGCTGAAGGGTGCGAAAGGAGCCTCCGTAAGGAGGCAGGGAGAGGGGACAGATGATATACGCAAGCCTGACCTTAGTCTTGTGCTCCCTTGCAAAATCGAGACTAGGTCACTCTCTGTGAGCAAGATGGACTGTCAGCTGTCGAAAATCTGTATGCGCTTGAAGAAAATTTGGAGTAACTGAGTGTATTTATACATGACTGAGGAACCTCTTCAACGACAATCAAACCAGTATAAGCGGCAAAGGCCACGATTTCTGGCACTGTAGATACAGAAACACTGCCTATTGCGATCATACAACGGCTGTAATATATTGTCACCCTGCACAGAGTTTAAAATCATAGTTTGCAAGAATTTGGAGTTCATTTGGCAGTAGCAGAAGGTACGCGTTCCTTAAACGTCTGAGTACAGTCAAGTCTTTGTCGTCAAATTTACCAACATTATGCATGTCAATATCATTTTTGGTAGATTTGACTTTGGCAGGGTGTGTTGAAATTTGAGACTATCGAGACAATCACTGGGTGTACTGAGAAAGATTAGTGATTATCTGAAATCACTTGTAACTTATTGCTCAATGATACTGTAAATTGATCATCAATTTCTCTACAGTGGCCACCTAGTTGTCTATAGTGGCCACATCTCCAGTCCCTTAAGTGACCACTATAGACAGGTTTGACTGTATTCAAATTCTTTTTTTCTTAGTCTCTTCCTCTTCTTCTAAGCTCCAAACAAATTAAGCCAATCCGTCTTTCTTTATTGCAATAGTTTTTTTGCAACAAAAGCAACAAATTAAAGTCAATGAGCTTGAAAAGATGACTGTCACCGTGGTTACAGGTTCAGTAATTAGCAGTCATCCCAGGGTGTTTGATTACATGATGTAGCAAGTGTCAGGACAGAGATGGAGGGGCTGGTCACATTATTGTTAATAAGTACTATATTTTAATGAATTGTAGATATGTTACATTTTAGAGCTGTATTTGTCTTAGACATTTGTTAGTGCAAATTGTATTACTTTGGTGAACAGTGCAATTCAGTTATTAACTACATGTACATCCAGTTATAACTGCCAGACTGTTATTTTGAATGTTCAAATAAAAAACAAATCATCATCATCGTCACCACTGTGTTTGTGTAAGAATCAATTAAATTTCATATCACTTAATCTATAATACACATTGCCTACATTATAAGCTGCCAGTTGACAGTTAAAACTGTTAAAATTCAAGAATTTAGACTTTGTTAAAGTTGAACAAAGACAGCTACCCTGAACATCATGCTCACACAGTGATTCAGTAATGTTTGTGCTTTAACAAAGCACATTGAAAACTTGTCTAAGAAACGCCATGCCTGAATTCCAGAGCATCACAGAACCCAGGCTATTTTCATTACACATCCAATCTAGTAGTTGATTTTTAATCAATAACTTCTCAGCAAAAACTTATACAAAATAATCTTCTTATCAGTATCATTATCATAAAAAATATTTCTCCAAACGCCAGAGAAATATCATGCACAGAAAACTCGAACTTCTGTTTAACATTAGTGGTAAATCGATGAAGGTTAAGTGTAGGTCAAGTAATTGCGGTCCGTTCTAACGTTGTTTTGGTGACACTCGGAAAACAAACCGTTGAGAGTAAATTGGTTGTGTGTAATTAGTTTGTCATGTCCAACTGTCATCGTGTTTGCGAACGGGATGAAAACTCACGATAAGAATTCTTTGATTGTTTACTTAATAGTCATTCTTGGTTACTTGGAGATCAAGCGACCAAATGTGTAATACATATCATGCACCCATTTGGGGAAAACTCATATATAGGAACTATGCACCCCTTGTACATGAATCTTGAACACATCTAGAACTGGAAAATTTATGAATGTTGTTCTCTGCAATTTTACATGAAACAAGGATTTCTCTTAATGTCCTAAATTTAATGCTTAAAGTAACTTGTCTGTACAAAGTTGTGAATACCCTATTGCAAGTTACAAATTAAAAATTGATCAACGTTGCATACAAGTCATATCCATTGCAAATTGCATTAAATTTAGGATATCTTGACAAACTGTCCAATTGGTAAAACTTTTGCACACGATATGGATACTAATTCTTGCAAGTATTTGCCCAAATCCAAGTTTACATGTACGTTTAACTTAAAGTTGATAACACTATAAATACATAATCATTTATTAACTAATAATGTTACTACTAATTTAAATCTTTTCCTTTGCAGTAAATCAACATGTCCTAAAAACTGTAAACCTTCCGACGTGTGTACTATCTGATATGGGAGTGGTTGGTATATTGAGACAAATTGTCCAGAACTGCTGACCAAACAAATAGGAGAATGTCTCTAGGTACAATGTACATGCTAAAAGCTACATGTACCTGACAGATCAGTTATTTTTAAGAAAATCAACAAAAGAAACTAAAGCAAAAATAATTACTGATGAGAAGGTAGAAAAGCTTCAATCTGCAGTATGACGAAAAGCCACAGCTTGATTCTAAATCAAATAATTTCTTCAGTCTAGTGCAAGACCTAATGAACAACAATGGCCTGACAGTGACAAATCATCCTTACATTTTTTTAATTACTTTTTTAAGTATGCAGATCCATGACTTATGATTTCTATGTTGAAGACAAACAAAATACAAAAACATATTTTTCTTGTAACAGAAGAAGGTTTAAGTTGTTGTAAGTGTAAGAGCCTAGAGTCCATTCCAAGACACCATGCGGATGTTTGTTGCCATTGTTTAGAATTGATTTTAAAGTTTTGTAGATATATGTCCAGGACATTTGATACTTCAGAAATATTTTTAACACTGTTTCAACTTTATAAACATTTCCCTGGTCCTGTAAAACTTTGGAAATATTCATGGTGTGGAATTGGATACTTCTAATGGTTTCTAAATAATGATAACAGCATTCTACCATTATTTACCATTTTCTACTTTGTAAATGGTTCGGTGGGCTGGGAAGATAGCAATTCACACATCCTTGCAAAGTATGGTTGGGTGCCATGCAACAATGGCCCACCACAAAGGATCCACCAGTGCCCAGCAGTGAAATCTAAAAATATACAGATGCAACAATAGGGCTTACTTTTATGGGGGCAATAAACTAATTTTACCATTTGGCCAGGTTTACCATTTTTTGTAAATATTTGTAAAAAAAAATTAATGTTAAATAATTACAGTCAAACCTGTATTAGCGGCCACCTTTGCATAGCGACCACCTGGCCATAGTGGCCACTTTTTGTCGGTCCCTTGGATTTGTAATGATTAAGAAATAGGCTTAGCGGCCACCTGTCCAACGCGGCCACGGCCGCACGATTTTAGGTCCCGTTGATACAGAAACACTGCCTATTGCAACCATACTGCAGCCTTATGTCACCCTGCACCGAGTTTGAAATTGTGGTTTACAAGGATTTGGAGTTCCTGACAGGGTCATTTTGGCGGTAGCAGAAGGTATGCATGCCTTGAGCATTAAAGTGCAAGTCTTTGTCGGTGAATTTACCGATCGAGACCATGTTACTTGGTGAGAAAGATTAGTAGAAACTGTAATCATGTGTAGCTTGCTCATGGTCAATTGATCAACATTTTCTGTATAGTGGCCACCTGTCTATAGTGGCCATATTTCTCCAGTCCCTTGAGTGGCCGCTATAGACAGGTTTGACTGTACAGAGAGGTTTCACAATTATTCTAAGATATTTTTGTACAGTTACTTTCAAAATGTTTCTAAAATATTCAAAGAAATTCAAATAAATGAGTATTTTCTTAGTCAATTTTTTGAAAATAATTTAATTATTGTGGCTCAGATATTCTTTTATTCAAAATAATTCAGACTAATTATAAATATTGCCTAAAAACCCTCATTACGTCTTGGAATGGACTCTACTAATAAAGACTCAGTTCCAAGTCCACTATTTTTGTCCTTTCTGGATTTTTTTCTTCAAAAACAGTACTAGTCAATGACATGTTGAATTTCCTTTTCCTTAACTTCTACGGGAAACTACTAGAACCCAATTCGACAAGACACACTCATTAAATTTGATCACTCAAGAATAGAAAGTTGCTGTAATTTTGATCTGTTTTTAGAAACAAGATTCGGTCAAACGTCCTTGTGATTTGCCAGAAAACCCTGGACATGTCATCTCCATGGAAACCTGCCAAACAAGTGTTTGTCCTACAAACGTCGACACAGTCCGCGACTGTACACGTGTTAAAAGGACACTGGTTTTGGACAAATATTACCTGTCTCATCCTGTCTCACGTCGTTTTTGATTTAAAGCTAAAGCAGGAAAGCAACAAAAGAGAAAAAAAGGTAACAGATTCATGTATGTATTTTGCTCCATCATTATAACTTCAACGAACATCATTTACTTTTGATCAACATTTCGCTCATGTTTACACAAATTTACCATGCCACAAGGTCCAATTTGTGCCATCAATGCAGAAAATTGATAATAAAACAACACCAGTGAAACCACATTTAAGTTTAACCAGCAAATATCATATCGAAAACTCAACGAAGTAAAAAGTCATAAAGTTTGCCCTGCCAATCAAGACTATACATGTTAGCTTATAGATTACCCTGTCGCTACAACAGAACCTACCTCCCTGGACCTACTACATCACAAAGTTTGACTAGCTACTCTGCCAATCGAAAACAAAATACCAGTCATGATTTTAGCATTCTAAAGTAGATATCTCATTTGTCTCTTGGGTTCAAACTTATAGGTTCCTGTGAAATCCTGAACATTGAGCATTGCTTGTAGTTATAGTTCGCCTCTATAAGTGATTTGCTATCTGCCTAGCAACAGCATTAGCCAAACACATTGCTTAACACAGGCCACCTCTCTGTAAGTCATTTGAAAAAAAAATGAGAGGAAAACGATTGGCAACCAAAAGTTGTTTCAATCAGCGCACTACACATGTTCCTATATCTAGAGCTGTGTGTTTTGTAGAATCTAAATGTTAACGTTATGTTTGAGAAAACAAACTTGTTTAACGTTAGTTTTCTGCTACAACTTTCTTGCGCTGTCTGACGCCTTACCGTGGCTTGCGCTGATTGTCCACGTCCGTCCCGAAGGAGGATGTTCGCAGCTTAGCGAAATCCATCCCCACATCTACCGCTCGGTTTGCGACCACTGATCTCTGAATTGAAGTTTTCACCCCGCCACTCGCTACCCGGTAACCTTTAGGGTCGTCCCTTTTCAGCAGGTGGCACGGACCACCGAACGTGACAAAGGGCTTTCCCGATAACCGCGCTCCCGCGCGTTGCTCCCCAGGCCCGTTTACACGCGGTGCGTCGAACAACATTTGCTCTGGGTTTATTAGCCTGGTGCCTGCCCGGTCCCTTTGTGAAGGGTAAACAGATGAGACCTCATTAAGCACGTTCGGATCCCAGGCTTGCCTACCAAACATAGAGGTCTGCAAACAAAGACTTATGCTTCCATCCCCTCTTTTTAGAACTTTTGAATAAATCTACCTCCTGCAAAGACCTTTTGAAATGAATGGGTGACTGTACTTCTTACTACAGAGTGACTTTTTCCTTTTCCGGAGCGATTTCAGCTCACTGCGCTCAGTTAAACGGTATGTAACTGGCTTCGTTACCAAACATAGAGGTCTGCAAACAAAGACTTATGCTTCCATCCCCCTTTTTTAGAACATTTGAATAAATCTATCTTCTGCAAAGACCTTTTAAAATGACCAGGTTACTGTGCTTCTTACTACAGAGTGACTTTTTCCTTTTCCGGAGCGATTTTGGCCGACAGCACTCAGTTAAACGGTACGTGACTCAACCTTATCAGCAATCTGATGAAGATACAGTCTGGCACTAGAATTTGGACAGCAAACGAAAAACTCAAATGTATCCTTTGATCAACTGTCAGAGTGACAAAAACGCGGAACTTCTAACTCAAATACTGGACATTTGTGAACTGTCCAATAGCCATTAGGAAATAAATACCACACTCAACTTAAGTCTTTTTATCTTTGTATACTCTGATCAAGATCTTTTGAGTCCAGTTTGCCAATGACTAGTACTAGTACAATGTAAAATGTTCTGTGATTGGTCTACCCAATTAATTAAATGAGATTTGACATCTTTTCTTGACCAATCAAATGCACTGTAACAGACAGTCCTTACAGTACACACTTAGAATTCCATTGCTTAGCACAAAGTTACATAAACATATTTGCGATGAGGTGACTTCTGTATGCTCTCAATTTAGAAAGACAACAGGGAAGGGACAAAAATAGTTGTGCTGTTAGGGTCTCAAATACGTTGTACATGTACCGGGTAAGTGCCATTTAAAGACAGTTGTGGTTGTCACCAGAATCGATTTGAAGATCTCTGCTCTGTTAACCAATACTTTTACTATCAATGGTGATCAGGAAATTCAATGGTTTAATCTTATAGTTATACATACACAATGTATATTGATTGGTTTTGAGCATTTTAATTTATGGATTTGATTTGCATTTATGAATTTGTCTTGTACCCCCCAAAACTGTTTTATCAAAAAGGCATGCAAGAAATGGCAGACTTTACCCCTTAGCCCATACTACATTGCAACCCTTGAAGTCCTAATGATAACATTACAGACAAAATAGTGGCATTGTTAACAGTCACTGTGTAATGATGTATGAGAGTGATTGTACATTGTACGCATTGCTGCCCCTATGGCCAATGAGGCTATGGGACCGGTGAGGTGAGGTACGCACAGAAATACAGAATCTGGGTTAACTAACGTTATGCATACGCATACAGACAGTCAGAGACACACACACACACACACACACAGACACAGACATTGACAGGTCAGCTAAAATGGTTCAACAGTGGGGTCCAAGCGCCCTCAATTGACCAGGCCAACGGGTCTGGACCTTTTGGCTTAGTGATTAGCAGCGTTGGTTTGTGAACTGGTGGACCTCGGTTTGAATCCTGGGACTGAGGGGACGCCTTTTTTCTCACCTCTAGTTTTTCAATACTTCATTGATCAATCACTGGTTAAAAAGATAAAGAAGTCCAGTATTTCTAGGTCATTTCAGTTTAGTTCAATGCCATGCAAAAGCTGCTAACTAAAATCCTGTTTGACATTCACTGAAATTCAAATGCAATTATGTATATTTTACAATTAACTTTTCGTTCCCAATAAAGTAATGAGACCTATCACCTGTATCTTGTTTACCTTTAACTTCATACAAATAAAGCCACAAACAAACAGACCAGTCCCAGTGAAAATACAGCCTACTTAAGCTATCTTGGCGGAGGTAATAGTAATACATTAACCTGGTATTATTGCAGCTTTCCAGACACACAGTTCTGTTTGTTCTCTAAAGCTCCCCCTAGAGACAAACTGTCAAACTGCACCATCAGATATATGCACAAGTGAGACTGAAGTAATGTTATTGAACAAAGAAGGGGGCCAGTATAGGATATCAGGTACCTATGACCCGGTCTGCCTTAACACCTCAAATGGCTTTAATATGCAGTGAATTTGGGCCAACTAACTTGTGTGGTGCTATTTGGATACAATGCTTAATATGCATCTATGAATCTAAAAAATGCAAGTACAAATGTATTTAACGTTATTATTTCCAGGAGTTAGTCTGCCAGTTTCCAGATTGAAGAGATGTCTGGCCACCACATTGGGTCGTCTGTGTTGGGAGTCTGTATGGGGAAGTTCTCGATACATAATATTCAGTCCACAGATGACAGTATGATAAAAGTGTGGATGCTGTTGACTCATAGATTATAACATTGTAGCACAATTCTATCATTGTCAACTAATAATTCAATTCAATTCTATAACACTTGTATGCCAAGTGTTTTTCAGCCTCAAATTGTTTTAATCTGCAAATTGCAGACTGACTCCAAATGAAGGTTGAATAATTAGGACTTGATGCATTTTTTTTTAAATTCATAATTGCAAAAACAATGTATCCAGAGTGCCACACAAGGTCGTTGTCCCATGTACACTGCATATTAGCACCGTTTGAGGTTGTTTGATGTGTTAAGGCAGACCCCATAGGACCCATAGTCAATTTTCTCTATTCTTATTATTATATAGTACTGTGCAGTTTGTTGGCTAAAAGCTCCCCCTAGAGACAACTTGTGAAACTGCACTATTGAATGTAACGTTACAATCTTTCTACATGACAGTGAGAGTATGACTTGGAGGCATAATGAGCTATTTCAATTCACTTACCAGGGCTCAAAATACTTTTTTCTGCATACCTGCACTGGTGCAGGTAACACTGAAAATTACCTGCACCAGACAAATTTCACCTGCACCTGAATTTAGGAAGTATGGATCATACTAAAATTGTCGAGGAAGCATCATTTTTTTCATTAGGTTAGGTGCAGGTTTGGCTGAGGCACCAGAAATACCGGTACAGCTCCAATTTTACCTGCGCTAATATTCATATGTAGGTGGTATTTCGAGCCCTGCTTACTTATTCATCTCAATTTAAAACTTAGCTAAATCCTTTGTTGATCAGCAATTCTGTTACTTGAGTTTAAAGCAATTTTGAAATGAAATACTATTCACAAAGTTAAATTACAGTAGATTTAACCGATAGGAAAGATAAGAACATCTAGAGGGGTTAATGAACTTACTCCAGGCAACTTGCCCATATGATCATATCATAATCACAATCCAATAACTTGTATTTTCTTTGATTTGAGCTGAAAAAGGTAAATGATAGCTAAATGGCAACTTAACTGTACAAAATTGTCATTTCAATTCAAGGGGCACTAATAACGCTAGTTCACCTTTATTTGCAGGGTAACCTATATTCGTCGTGTTTACCAACACGGTATTACAACTGGACGGACGGTGGTTTCAAGTTGTAATATGTTCAAAATATTGTAGTTTGAAACTACCGTCCGTCGACTCAATATCCCTGAATACCCATTTCTGAAAGCAATGGATATAGGTTACCCCACGGATAAAGGTGAGCAAGCATTATAGGAAAAATAACAGTTTCAGTTTCTTAATGAATGTCATGTTACGCTTCTTACCTGAATCCTTCCCGAATAACTCAATGTGAGACTGATCGCTACTTGTAAGTCTTTACATAGAATGTCAGAATGACTGTATATCATGACTGGCACTTTAATAGACAAGATTTGCCAAGGTATTTTTATATTGAAGATTAAACTCATGCATATTTAGTCTTCTGTAATGTTACATTTTGCATATGGCAGTTATGAAAACCATACAGAATAAAAAAAATAAAAAAATAAAGCACAACCGTGCAATTAAGCATACGGATTTATAAAAAAACGGACGTCTTACTATGCAGAAGTGGATTTAAAGAAAAATGCATGACTCGCTATATGTTAGAACACACAAATCCTATGGGCTACAGGGCAATGACCCTAACTGACGCAGGTGCAGAAGGCCCAAAACGAGTCCATACAGTATTTTAGCCTATTTTCGACTTTTAGCAGGAAAAACTAAGTACATTTCATATTGGTGAGACAGTGTAGGTTGCAGATGTTCAGATTCAGCCAAAAAACTAGGTTTTGGTCCATCTTTTCGGCCTGTGCGGACCCCTAATTTGAAGTGCTGAGTCCCAAAAATGACGTCATGAAAAGCAGGATGGCGGCAAGGTTTGACCGCTGGAATAGTTGCACCGGTCAGAAAGTTTAAATATTAGACTTTTGGACACTTGAGATAGCGGGCTTCTGTGTGGGGTGAGTTCTTATGACCTGGAATGTTCACGGATGAGATTATGACACTCTGAACTTGCTAACTTTTACATTATCGCCTATGTAGATTTGTATTAGTGCTAACTGCTCTACACAGACTTAAAAATACTGCTAGGAGTACTTACAGACAAAAGGAGATATTCAAGATGGTATCGTCAAGCTTCCACGACAATGAGACGCACCAAAATAAAGCAAAAGAGTAGCTCAAGCTCAAGCTTTACTTTCATGAGAAACAAATGTCAATCACTACTTTCACAAGTATTACTAGTATGGAAAATGCAAATCAGCTGACCATTACATTGGGAGAATAGATTTTCGCATTTTTGCAAAGTGTTGCTGAGTGTTTCTGCCCATGATATTTTTAAACATGACTTACAACACTTGGGTCAGATCAAGCTGACAAGAATTTTTAGGCTGAGAAATTACAGCGAGTGAAATATCTTGAGTTGGAGACCAGCTAATTTTCCTCGCAATGTTCTTAGGCATTACTCAGATAACCTTTATGTCAATTGTGAACTCCATCCACCTACTAGTACGCAGGCACATCCAACAGCCTAACCGCCTGTCTGGATGTGCCCTGCTCTTTCAACCGTCACTCTTAGTTCCTGTGGACGCCCCAAACCAGCTGTCAGCCAATCAGAGAATAGGCTTTCCGTTTTCAAAAGCTGTCTCGCATGTATAAGGGTAACCTCATTAATATTTATAAGCAGGGCGATGAGGAACTGAACTGAGTGCGTCAGATAGCAGAGGTGACCACAAGGAGTTTCGACACGACTGTGGTCCCTCTGCGTAGGAGAATGGTGAACTCCAACTATGTTCATAAACTTACCCATGTCTCGGTCTTCCTTCCCTAGGGGGTAGGGGTTTGGACTGCTGGGGTGGTGGGACGGCTTCCGAGGTGTTCAGCGATGAAGCGCTCCCTCTCTTCTTCAGCAGCCGTGCTGCTTTGTCACGGGCAATGTCGCTGGTCTGCTTGTCCGACATTCTCGATCTACATTCGCAGAACAACAATATGACTGGGGTGTGTTTATTATTATTCCTGTGCAATGGCCGAGTGGGTAGAGTGTTCACCTTGCATTCAGTAGGTCATGAGTGCGGTCCTGGCCGAGTCATACCAAACTCAGTCCAAAGACTTTAAAAAAACACGCTGCTTTCTCTGCTTAGCACTCAGCACTAATGAGGAAGAGTATGGAACTTAAACACAGATCACTTGTAAAACGTCTACCAGTGGACTAGCAGCCCCCAGATATAGTGGCTTGCACAAATGTGCGGCCCAAGGGCTACAGAAATGGAGATGGGCGCAACCCCTAATCATCTGTCACAGACGTACGGGCAACTTACTTTGATATTTGACCTGGAAATAAAAACTGGTTCTTCACTATCTATCCATCCATAGATTCCTAGACATTAGGGGAAGAATGGAGTTACTGGCATCTTAAAATGTAAAGTCTATTTTATCTGATGAAAATTTGTTTTCTGTGGTGTTAAGTAGTGCATTCAGACAAGGCCGAGAGCTTCTCAGACCACTCAGACCTTCCTGCTGGATGGTCAATATTACGTCCACCCTGGAGTAACGTGACATATGACGGATTGTAAAAATATTTGTCGCCCAATGCAGGGGGCAGAATCAAACGTAACACAAATGTTGTTGTATGCCAAAGACATACACCTTTGTTGTATGCCATTGTTGTATGACATGAAATTCACCTGGTGTGAATTGGGTCCATTTTTTCCGAAGCATACACTGGCTTGGGCAATTGACATAATTACTCGACCATAAATTCTTGTCACCTAAGGGGAATTATTTGCATTGCAATTAAAGGCTAGTGCTACTGGTTGAACGCATAAGTTGGTAGTTTTGACAATTACGTTTTTCATGTGATAAACACCAACAAAAGAATTCCCCATAACATTATTGATAGACTTGATTAGGAAAAGGGGGGAGGGGGGCGATGTCTCAGTTTTACCAGAAAATCATGTATCAATCAGATCTGTTTTACCGACGACAACATATGCTTTAATGTACTTCCTTAACGCCAATAACTTATGCTTTTCAAACGTTTTGGTTGACAACAATTTAAACAAAAGAGAGTGAAATTCGACATTATGTACACTTGTAGATGAAACCTACACCATAGCACCTTTTTTGTTTCCCACAAAAGAACCGCTTGGCTACAAAGGAATTTACACTGTATCTATAACAAACGACAACAAGACATAGTAACAGAATTACCTACGATTAAAATGAGCCAAAATCTTGGTATTAATGATTCAAAATGATTCCTGATTGAAAATTTATACTGGAAGTCGCCATTTCTGGGTT
Source organism: Branchiostoma floridae x Branchiostoma belcheri (assembly GCA_019207045.1). NCBI lineage: Eukaryota > Metazoa > Chordata > Leptocardii > Amphioxiformes > Branchiostomatidae > Branchiostoma > Branchiostoma floridae x Branchiostoma belcheri. The sequence continues at coordinate 18,561,912 of CM033037.1, read as the reverse complement.
TGGCGCGTTAGCTCACAAACCGGAAGTAAACAAAGATCGTGTAGATTTCAACAACAAAACTTGCCTTAATCCTAAACTTGGGTATTTCTAAGGGAGTAAGTCATGATAAAGTAATAAATACACGTACTTGTGTTGTTGCCCCTCCACTCAGAAGTCTTTTTCAGGTAAGGAATGCGCCTGTAGGTTGTCACTGTGGCGCTGTGAATAGACCTGACCCGGTCGCTCTGGGAAACTGCAAACTTCATTGATAACCACTTAATTAGATTTACAGCACGCCTTGTGATTGGTCAGTTGGACAGCGGCCCCGCCCACGTCTACGAAGGCCCATAAATACAATGAATGTTTCAAATGGCATCACTGGTGTGCACAAGTTTGGAGTGCCGGATAACACTATATTTTATTATCTTAAGTAACAATTTGATTTTTGAAAGACTTTCAAAAATCTTTATTGATAAATTTGACAAAAAGGAAAAATAAGCACGTTAACAGCGTCATTACTCAGATTGGGTAACGTTTAATACTGGCTGCAATAATACACCAATATGAATAGCTTGTTTAGATTAAGCTTACAGATTAAAACTCCTCGTTTTAATTCTATGTATCACGTTATTTGCTATTCTAAATTCATCAAATAATGCTGTTGACAAATTCTTTGCATTGCATTATTAATCCAGCCTATTATTATAAGTGCTCTCCTATTCAGCTGACCGTCGCAGTGTGACTCCAATACTCGTTTCCTTACAAACTAGTGAAGACATGCCAAACACATTGAGAGAAAAAAACAACAACAATGAAATCTTAAGTGAAAATGCAATAGCAAAACAACCTTAGTTATGATTTGACATCCAACTTGGTCACTGAAAATGTGACATAGCAATGACAGTAACATTTTACGTATACTTCTTGTATACATTGAAGTGAGCAACACACTGAATCATTAAAGCTACACTATCAACGTAAAATCCCACTAAATCAGCAATAATCGCTAATTTTTTGTCCCTTTGAGGAATTTCACAATATTTTTGTCAGGAATAAATTGTACTTGTAGGCTTTCGTACTAAACGAGGCAGGAAATAAAAGATCGATTTCTATTGGCTTATGCGGTCGACAGCTGGCCAATCAGATCGTCTGTAACAACATGCCTCCTGACGTCCCCAACATGGCGACCTAGGTGAACTTCCAGCGATTGCCGGAGTGCCATCGAGTGATTTTCCCAGTCTTTTCTGCCATGTATTTTCCCGTAGGCTGGCCCAAGGCATTGGCCGTGCCTCCTGAAGACATCGGCGGGCTCCACTCCGTCTTGTGCAACCGGGACCGCGTCCTTTTCGCCGTCATCACAGAGAGATCCCTCGCTATTTGGTACTGCCGGGTGAGTGTGTTTTTCTTCTCGGCTGATCGCTCTTTGAACTGCAAAATCGTCACTAGAAAATATCTATGGCCTCCGTAAGCTGGTTAACTGTAGATTTTAGAATCTTTCCATGTAATCACCATCACGATAAAGTATTAATTTTAGTAGCATTTCTAGTTCTGGAGATTTGAGACGAAGAAAAGTCAGATCGCTGTTGACGTGACCGGTTTGAGTCTTTGACTGACAACCCGCATATACTTGACCCTTCTCTCTTCGTCGTGGCGAAATTTGTTTATTTTTCAACACTCTTCCCTCAAATCCCTGTATTTGTAAACTTCTATCAAATCCTACAGCAATATCCGACTGTTTGTTCAAACCATTAACTTCTGATCTAAACCTAGAGCTATTAATTTTGAACTTTGCCACGTTATTGGGCGTTTTCCAAGGAATTATTTCTAGTTGCTTGAAATAATTTAGCCCTGAAGATATTCAAAGAACGTTCCATATCCTTCATCAGCTATTTTTCCTCTTGTTAACTTGTTTTTTTTTGTTGATACCAAAGCAGAATTAAGCTGATAGTAAAAAAAAAAAAATTCACAAGGACTACTAGTATCTACTAGTAATGACCTTTGGTACCGAAACTATGACCATACATACTTCTCTGTTATTTGTTGCTACTGTTTGAAATATCTTTGTTTAATTATGTTATTTGGGTCATTTCCCAGATGATCAACAACAAGGCCATGTTGCTTTAATGATATGGATGACATCCGATCGGTGGTTACACATCAATTTTCGTCCATTTCCAAAACAAACAAAAAAAGGATTCGACCATAAGTTGTAAATTGCTCTATCTTAAGCAGCTGCAAATATTATACGCTGTGCCTGTAGTTTGCACTTGAATGAAAAAATAATACTTAAAAATTGATACTGATTTCTTTGAATGTGGAAAGTTAATCCCAAAGTCATGGTCAAAGAAGCAGATTCAAGATGTGAAAGAACTAAATTGAACTTTTTGAAGAATCTAAATTTTTTTTTAGTATTTTGTGTGTTTCAGTCATTGAAGGCAATTTTTTTTCCTCAAACTCAATTTTGGCACTCCCAGAGGATGTCATCCATATACTGTACTAGTAGTAATCCAATCAACATTGACCCAACAAACTAAATCAAAACATGTTTGTCATTTTCTACTGTGATCTTTGGCCTGCGTAAACAACTTCATGGATTACAGTAATGGGCACACCGGCGACTTACCGGCCAGCTACTAGCAACAAAACAATTGCTTTTAGTCGTGCTGGTACATGATAAACTAGTGTCACTAAAGAAAATGCACTGTAAATGCATTTAAGTTCGCGGGGATTTAAGTTCGGAGTAGCGTGTAAAAGGACTTTTCGCGGTGGATTTAAGTTCGCGGTAACACCATAGACTGCAGTGTAATACCATAATAGAAACATGTTCGCGGTGAAGTGGTCACTGCGAAAACCGCGAACGTTAATCCGCCGCGAACATTTCTGCATTTACAGTATCTACCCTCTGGATACGTAGCACTTCATAATAATCATGTATTTACTGCTCTATGTGTGTTTTTATCATTTGCAATTTTGATTCATAGCATACACCTCCAGCACATAAGTTGTAAAATGTATTATAGTACATACATGTAGTGTTTGGCACAGGTTGGCAGATGACAAAACAAAAAAGTTCGCAGCGGTTTAGAGTGAAATCTTTTGTTTGAGTTTGCTGTAAGCATCTAGATCTATTGTTAAGATTTGCATCCTTCCTAGAACTGCAACACCGCCTTGGTCTATTGGACTATTTTGAGGTCTTTTTCCTATTCATGCAATAGCCTTAAATTTAGTATACAACCTGACTTTGTCAACAACTTACAGCACCTTTTGAATTTGAAAGAATTTTGAAAACTTTCAAATGTGTGTACCCTACTAATCACACCTGTTTTATGTTAAAGAGATAAAGATTATAGTTATTTTCCTCTACCCCATGATCAATTGACCTACATTCATATGTGAAATCAGATGCTGACAAATATCACATTTCCTGAAACAGATTCAGCTGTCTTCAATTAGGGATTTGTGTTTCCCACTGTTTGTGGTAGTACTGTGTTATTCTTGATTTGTTAACAGTAGCCATGTTGATTTGATTATATTAGAACATTCCAAGCTCATAGAAGATGTGAGACTACAAAAGAACAAAAATAAAGGGTCTCTTGTAGTAGAAGTTGTAGTAACTTGTACAGTATACAACTGCCTGTTCAGTCATTCTTTGTTTAACCTTCCTGACCACAGATTTTATCACGAAGGCAACTTTTTTTTTAGTCAAATCTTTTTGTATAAGCATGCTTGCATCACTTTGGGGGTTCTTTTTGGATGTCATCCATATCAGGGCGCGAAATACTACCTGCGTATGAAAGTTAGTGCAGGTAATATTGGAGCTGTGCAGGTATTTCTGGTGTCTACCTGCACCTCACCTGCACTGGTCCATGAACTGGGTTTGTAACTTACATAAATGTCCTATGATGCAGGTGTATGTGGATTGTTATTAGCTGCATTGACTTTTACCACTTATAAAGTATAAAAGACAAAATTGCAATGGTTCCTGAACAATTTTAGTATGGTCCATACTTCCTAAATTGAGAGTGGTGCAGGTAAAATTTGTCTGGTGCAGGTAATTTTCAATGTTGCCTGCAACAGTGCAGGTATGCAGAAAAAAGTATTTCATTGAAATTCAAATTCAAGCCCTGCGTATGATCAAATCAACATGACCTAGCTTGATTTAAGTTGTACTTTGTAGTACGTCCATCAATTTTCTGGTTATAAATCGGGCATATGTTTTTCTGTCCTACAGCCATGTGTGCAGATCGTGTGCCACTGTCGCTCCGAGGAATCTGTGCGAACACTGGGGACCAATCAGAAGGCAGCATGGAGACCGGACTCAACCAGTGTGGCTGTCACGGTAGGGGTGCACATTTTCCGTTATTGCTCTAGAAAGCGACAAAGATAATCAAGGATGCTGTATAAAATGCCTTGGTATAATGTCTGGATACCTACTCAGCTGAAAAAGTAGAGTTTTAAATCTGTCAGTTGGGTATTTTGGCCTTGTTTTGATTTAGTCTTAAAATTTGTTTTTATTATCTGGCCAGACCCTGGACGAATGGGGAACCGATAGTCCAGATATCGAAGGGGGTATGTATCAGGAGAGCCAGAGGAAATGTCATAGCATAATTATCAGGGGTAGAATATTTTTTCCAGGTCCATGAAGGAATGCGGCTTCAGCAAGACAAATGGTTCTGTTCGGATTGAACTATTCAAAGACCTATAATCTGACGCAAAAGTACAAGTTTGTGCAAGATCATAACAACCTCAGCGGGTCAGAGGTCAAATTCCCATCCTTTTCAAGGAACTGAAACGGTTTGCACGTGTGTACAATTTTGCATCGTGAACACAAAATGCAAACCGTTTGCTGTCAGATTCCCAGGCCAAACGGATAGAATCATGAATGGAGGTGTGAGTATTGTAGGGAAAGTATTTTTACCCATGCTTCCCCCCTTCCTTTCTTGTACTGTAAATGCATTTAACTAAATTTTAAGGTGGCAGGGATTTAATTTTGGGGGCGGGAAAAAGGACTGTTCGTGGTGGTTTTAAGTTTGCGGTGGTGGTTTTAAGTTTGCGGTAGCACCATGCACTGTAGTCTCTTATAATAGTTATATATTACTGCCATGGATAAATGTTCGCGGTAGTTTTAAGTTTGCGGTGAAGTGGCCATAAAACCACCACGAACATTTCTGCATTTACAGTAATTCCATTCTTGAGTAGTTGCAATACAGAAAATGTTTATCCCAAATAACAGATGTTGTCAATAGAAGGAATGTTGTTGTTGTTCTATTGTCTTCTCAATAACAATAGGACAGTTGTTTGAAGGACAGTGGGAATTGTTCCCAGAATAGATATTGACACCCTTTTGTATATTGTTTTCTTGTTATTGATGTGTTAATTTGAATGATTTGTGCTTACAACAGAAATAGGTCATACCTAGTAATTTACAGGTCATAATGTAAATGCAACTACATGTACTAGTAGTCAAAGTAGTCATAGAGATATTGTTTCTATCTGTTCAGTTCTTGATTTATTTATGTTTAAAATAGAAAAAAATTATTGTATTATATGTGTGTCATAGTTGAGCTCCAAGTTACAATCAGTTTCAATGTATCAATAACGTCCTTGGTATCAAGAATCATGACAAATGCTTGATACGTTTCCATTTATGGCAATAGTGGAAGCCTTAAACTTGACATGTCCAAGATCAAAACAGTTTTTATTTTTTTATTTTAAGGGTTGAGCATGATATCATGAATGAAGAAAAAAATTCAAGGCCAAAGCAACTTGCAGCAATGCAAGAACCTGAGATCACATACTGACATAGCCTGGATGCCAGCCTTGTTAGCTTTACTCATTACCTGCCCCCACTGAGTGATTGGTACCCTGCTAGAAAGGCTGGAATCCAGGCTATTCCTGGTATTACATCATGCCTGATATTTGCCTGTGATCCAATCTCTAACAACTTAATCCTAAGTTATGTAGAGAATGTCCCACCACCGCCTCAGTCTTGGCATTGTTGCATCAGTACTAGGGGTGTGTACCGGTACAGAAAATTCAGGTCCATGTCCGGTTCAGGTCCAAAGGATCAGGTCCCGGTCCGGACCTGAACCTGGACCTGATTCAGTATGACTCATACCAATTTTCCATTCCACTACAAAGAAATCTGTTTGGTGGAGTATTAGACTTACACTGGCGTTTTAAAATCCTACAACGCTAACTGCACCAGTATGATTGGCTGTAAACCTTGGTAGAAATTACTATAAACTCTACTCTACTTCACTGTTGTTATTTTCTTCCACCTGCAAGCGCCAAAACGTGTGAATGCCTGATAAAATAATCTGTTGATTTTCTAATCGGTCCAACATCCGGTCCACCTAATTTTTTCAGGTCCGGTTTTTCTGGACCGGTCCAATAAGAAAAAACGGTTTTGTACCGGTACGCTGTACCGATACCCAGCCCTAATCAGTACTGTAACCTGCAGGGTATTACTGTAAATGCATTTAAGTTCGCGGGGATTTAATTTCATGATAGCGGGAAAAGGGACTTAAGTTAACGGTAGCACCATGCACTGGAGTCTCTAAGTGCCATGGAAAAATGTTCGCGGTGGTTTTTAATTTGCGGTGAAGCGGCCAACGCGAAAACCGCTAACATTAAACCACAGTGAAAGTTTCTGCATTTACAGTAGTGAGATATGAGATGCCAATTGATTGCAATGGGTAACTGCAGACTGCTGTCAATTGCACCAAGGAGCTTTTATCTGAATCACAAAATCCGGAATCAGTTCTTATTAGTTATTGACTTCTGAGTAAATAATTGCAAGTATGTGCTACTAAATAGCAAGTGAAAATGATCCACTAACTGCCTGTGTAAAGTCATTATACTGACAATGTGCATGGAATTATCTGTTATAAGTCTCAAAAGATGGCCACATACACATGTACACAAGCAAACAGTCACACACGCACACACACAAACACACACACACAAACAGTGTCACACACACACACAGACATGTAAAATACAAATGTAAAGTACACTCTCACAAACAGATTTCGGCGGACAGTTTGACACTGCCCCCGATAGATTGGCTTGGAGATAATACTTGACTCTCATCTTCTGACAAAAAGCAGAGTTAGCTGAAGATGAGTGACAGTCTGCTACACCAGCTTCATTTATGAACTGTATTGAATGTCCTATTTCCAGACGAGCCAGGGCCACATCTTGTTCTACCATCTGGAGAGGGAGGTCCTGGCTGGACATGGTGCCAACTGTTACAACCAGACCAGGGGAGGCAGGTCAGGACCACACTACATCTGCTTGGGTTATGTTAATGAGTAGTCCAAGGATTTGCATCAAGCTTGATTCCTTTTTTTCAACCTCCTTGATTTTACCAGTGTTGTCCCCATGTTTTTTTACACAGTGTAGGGAACACAATTTTGGATCGGATAGAAAATTTTTTAATCGTTTTTCTGAGTGTAAACGGGGTCTTAAGCCATTCTGAAAAGGCCTGGTGAGAATAATGATAACCTGGCACTGGACGGAAAAACCTCATTTTTAAAGGCATAAAAGCAAATGTTATGAAAGCGTGCAATCGTATGTACTTTGTGATGATTATATAAATATTATAATGCAGTGTATGCTTCTCAAATAACATTTTTGCTAGTCGTAGTAACTAGCTGCTGACTTTTTACTCTGACGTCACGAGTGGAAATTCACTTGATTATCTGGTGACAGGAATCAAGAACTTAGGAATTAGTTTCTATTTATTTTCAATGTTCACTAACACAGAAAAATTGTTTCCTGTGTTTGCATCGCGCCATTTAAGGTTCAACTCCAGAAGGGTGTTTTCCAGGTCCGTCTCCATCTTAAGATTTTTTCTGTTTCCCACTCATTTTTTTCTAGAGCCCATTTTCTTCATTTTTGTTGTTAAATCTTTCCTTACCAAATACAAGCTTACAAAAATACATTTTTTTTCAATTAAATGAAGTTCATTTTTTCTAAGGACAGGGTAGAATTTGTGTTCGTACCAACAAGCAAGTTTCCGTAGGGAAAAGTCTTTGAGACAGCAATGTTATATATTTTGTACAAATTGTCCATTTTGAAAAATGACTACAATCATTGCTTGTATGGCTAACATCACTTTTCCAAACCAGAACCTGGCCAGACTGTTCAAGGAAACAAAAAATAGAAATTTAGGAGTAAAAATATATATTGTAAATGATTCCCAGATTATTCTTTGTATGTCCTGTGTAGTTTGGTGTCTTTTATATCATACTTTTCATTCCTGAAAGCTGTCCGGCGGGGCCTCGGTTCAGAAATGTGACATAGGTCTAAGCAGGAACTGTAACTTTTACGTATACCTTAAAAGGAAACTTGAACATGAATATTTCTAACACCCCCCTCCCACTCCACAGGTTCCCCAGTATGCGTTCGTCCAGCAGTATGGAGTACGGAGAGGGGGTTCCCTCCATCAGGATGACTTTTTTCACTTCTGTACAAATCATCGGCAAGATAGAATGGTAAGTTCTTTAGTACATGTATCTCACTACACACTGTTGGCCATTGTTTGTGAAAGACATTTGCTAACAGTTGCCAACACATGTCAGTTTGTGGTCTAACATTGTGAATTTTTGGACGGAAATTGCATTTGGTAAAATGTTACAAGTGGACACAAACTAGGCATGCAATAGTGGTAAATAGGTGTCATTGCTTTCAAATTCAAACAGACTTTGCTTTCAAATTCAAACAGACCCTGATTTACAATAAAAATATGTTACATGTACTTAAGGGTTGAAACTGAGGATGTCACATTCTGGGCATAGCCATGCTACTTACAGTCAGTTTAAATGGACTATGGCACATAAACGGCACAAAAACAAAAATTACAGTACAAAAGACTTTAAAGATATACAATACAAATATTAGTAATGTGGAGATTCCATGCTTGCTCACAGGAGTGAGCAGAATGAGTGACATATACGGTCTTATTGTTTGTATTACTCATAGAGATAATAAACTAAAGGTTGTGTGGATCTGTTCAAATAAGTTCTTGTTCAATGTACAGATTTGCAAGGAGTTACTCTCTTGTAGAGTCCATTCAGGTCCTTGTTATAAGTTACTGAATCTTTTTTAAGGTTGTTTGGCTTGTTTAATTACCAGCCATTATTCCTTACAGCCTGGTGTGTGTACGAGACGAGCTGCTGGTTGCCACGGGTAACGGTATGCTGCAGCGGTTACGGTGGGACGGCGTGGTGAACGGAAAGACGGGGATCAACATCGCGTCTATTCCCTTCTCTATTGACCTTCAACATTCCAGAGGTCAGTGGAAATGTGAAACTCGACGGTGATTGGTTAAACAGATTTCCCATCAGCGCAAAGTTAACTTGACCAATCATGAGACAAATGTTCCGACAAGATGCTTCCTTGAAAGCTAATGTTATTACCGTTACTTTTCTTTTGATTAGGAACCAAACAGCAAGTTTAAAATTAGAATAGAAGAAATGTTTTACACATGTAAAGTTTTGAATCCTAGTAGTAGTACCTGGAACCAGTGTTCTACCCAGCCTTGAAATTTTTTCCGTCCCCTGGATTTTGAATGGAAATCCTTTTGTATTTGAAGAGCCTAGGAGGTACTGGGGATATGTCCCCCGGGAAAATTTTGAAATCTAGACCCTCTGAAATTCTATTTCCTTTATGTTGAGGGGCAAGTTTTGCTGGTAGACTCAGCTTGGTTTAATTAATATGTTTATGCGGATTTTTAAATTTTTGTCTGTTGGGACGGAATGGGCAAAACAGTTGTCTGTCCCCAGCAGCATGGAGCAGGATGGATGCTGGCCAGAACACTGCCTGAAACCTTAGCACCTTATTCTATTTGAAGTCCTTTCCCATTAACCCTTAAAACTGCCAGAGTTTCAGCCCTATAAAGTGCTATCAGTGCCAGGGTTGGCCGCCGAACAAGGCCGAAGTCCCTAACTTCCGGGGTTCGTGCGCTACAGGTGCGCAAAGCTGCTACTTTGGGGTGAATACGCTATCCCGGATATATCCGGACGCGGCACACAGGACATGTATATGTGTGCCGGATATATCCGGGTTTGGCAGTTTAACGGTTGAGATAAATAAAGTATGCACCTTGACTTCGACAACAATTGGGAGCACCAACAACTTTGAGTATTAAAAAGTACATACTTACGTGTCAATCGAAAAAAATACAGTATGAAACTAGCTTTATCTCTGTATCTTTTCCTCCCCCCAGCGTCTACCCTGGATACGCCAGGCATCACGTTTACGCATATCGAGTACAGCGGGCTCCTGGGAGGTTTCGCTGTCGTACTACCGGATGGGCGGGCGGGGCTCGTCAACACGTTGGCTGGAAAAGTAGAAAACAATGTGAGTGACACCTGTCAGTAATTGCTTATGTCACAACTAGTATTGTTTTTTATCTGTTTCTGTGAACTATGTCTGGAGACCTATATAAATGTGTAATCTTAATGCAATAGCTCCAAGAAGGCAAGTATAGAAAGTTTATAGGGGTAGACAGTGTATGGAACAGCCACCCTCCATATATGATTATACATGCATGGCTGTTATATTTTACCCCCTCATGAAAATCATCTTCTCTTCTTGTGTATCCTTTCGGGATAACACATTTTAGACAAATACTACACAACCTCAAGAAAAGTAACTGTTTATGGCATATATGTCTGACAGGTGTTTATTTCACGCTGCAGTTTGATAATGTTCTGCCAGAGGGAGCTGTGTACTGGTCATAGCCTTTTTAATCTGACTGTAATATTTTCCTGTTGTAGATCCTATAGGGTGTGTGGGCCCAGGGTCTAGAGAACATCACCCATGTTTATTTCACACTGCAGTTTGTCTATGGTCTGCCAGAGGGAGCTGTGTACTGGTGATATCCTCGTAAACTGTAATGTATTTTCCTATTGCAGAGCCTACAGGGTGTGTGGGCCCAGGGTCTAGAGAACGTCACCTGTGTAGCTGTCAACAACAGATACAGACTCATAGCATTTGGATGCACAGAGTGAGTTTTACCATAATTTATTAGACTATATATTGTCCTGTTTAAGCCATGATGATTCCAAGTTATATTGATGATGAAAGAAATAAAAATTGTCAAAAAAGTTTTCTTCATTATGAAATTTAGGTGGTCAGCAGAACAATAGATTTTTTATTTTCATTCTTTCTCTTCTTTTTCTTTAACTTTGAAATTGACTTCGGCATTGGCTTGTGTCATGACAACAGCTGGTTATATTACACTAAATCTGTCACACCTGACCTTTGTACATCTGACGACAACTGTCATTGGAAGCTATCTAATTGAAAAGCAAAGGATTCCAGTCCCCGATAGTTAGGCCATGTTGATTTGATTATATGGATGACATCCGCGCTCGCACCAATTTTCGGCCGTTTCCAAAAAAAAAAAAAGTTTTCGACCACACAATAAATTGTGCAAAGCAGCTGTAAAATGAGCACAAATATTCCATAGATTGAAAAAAAAGTATCAGAAAACAGATAACTAATCATAGTCTAATGCCATAGAATGCCAAAATAAATCTAAAGTCAAAGAATAAGATGTGAAAGACAAAAATCTACTGTTGGTAGGGGTAGGTACCAGTACAGAAAATTCAGGTCCCGTTCAGGTCCAGAGGATCATTTTCAGGTCCGGATCTGAACCTGGACCTGATTGTCTGTGGAAACTTGACAACTGGCAATACTCAAAACAAAATGGTAATTGGTCAGTTTTGCTACAAAGGAATCTGTTTGATGGATTATTGGACTCTCACTTGCATTTAAAAATCCCATCTCCAAGTAATAAAGGCTAACTGTCTCTGTACCTTTGACTGTAGAAACTTGGTACAATTGACTATAAACTCTACTTGACTTCCTCTTGTTGTCTTATTGGCCCCCGGTAAGACCCCAAATGCCTACCGACATAGTGTGTCTGTTTTGTAATTGGCCAAATCTGTTCCTCTGATTTTTTTCCAGGTCTGTTTTTTTTTCGAATTGGTCCAAGAAGAAAAAATGTCTTGCACCTGTATAATGTACTGGTCCCTACACTTAACTGTTGGTCTACCATACTATGTGTGTTAAGTTCTATGTTCAACCTTCCTGGCCACTTTGATTTCGTACTGGAGGCAACTTTTTTTTTTGGCCAAACTTTTTTTTTATTCGCTCGCTCGCATCAGTTTTGGAGTTCCCAGAGGATGTCATCCATATAATCAAATCAACATGGCCTTATAGGGAAGAACAAGACAGTGTTATAACTCATCAATCCTTGGTTGGTACTTGAGGCAGGGCTCCAAATACCATCTGCATATGCAGGTTTGTGCAGGTAAAATTGGAGCAGTGCAGGTATGTCTGATGTCTACCTGCACCCAACCTGCACTGGTCCATGTATTGGGTTTTGTACTTAAGTCATTCTATGATGTTGATGTCTGTCAATTGTTATACATGCAGCTGCATTGACTGTTACCACCGATAAAGTATAAAAGAAAAATAGCAATGGTTTCTGAACAATTTTAGCTTGATCCAGACTGAATCCAGAGTGGTGCAGGTGAAATTTGTTAGGTGAAGGTAATTTTCAATGTTACTTACACCAGTGCAGGTATGCAGAAAAAAGTATTTTGAGACCTGTTGAGGGCATGGTTTATGATATTCAGTATTTGGTACATCCACATTTTTTTTGTACATCCGATTTATTTGTTGTTGTTTTCCAGTGGACTTGGTGTAGTCTACACTGTGGATGACATGACAGGAGCTCTACAGGTCTCACACAGACTCGAACTTTCTACCAAAGATTACCCAGGTAAGGCTTAATGTTGTTACCAGGGCTCTAGCCAGGTCCAAATTTTTTTCCGTCAGCCAATTCCCATTGTCGCGAAAATCGCGAAAACACTCTTCCAGGAGTTAGAAAGACTGAACTGAGACCTTGAAAAACCTTGAGATTATCGTATGCTAAAGGGCGCCGATACACTTCGTCAACAATAATAACAATAGCAAAACAAACAGTGTGTGGCTTTTACGGCCGTGGACGGCGTCCCCAAGCCGCCTGTAGCTTCCACAAGGGATTTTTGTCCGTCAAGGTTGACGGATTGGTTTGAAAATTTTTCCGTCACACACAGCAAATTTCCGTCAATTGACGGAAAAATGGACGCTGACTAGAGCCCTGGTTGTTACCCAAAGTGCAGTATTGGGTGGATGTTCGAAACAGAGGGGTTTGTCATTGCCATTGGAAAAGGCCTCTTACTCTCAATGGCCCTGCAATAGGGCCTGAAAATATTTTCCATATAATTCCAATTCTCTCAACCAATTGCTGTTGATAGTCTGCCGGATCACATGTTAATAAAAAGATCATGTGTCTGTAATTCTCGCGAGTAAATCTTAAGTGATCGGTCATCAGTGTTGATCCTGAAGAAGGTGACTGGTCGTTGAAAATTTGGTCTGTGTGTACTTTTGTTCTGGAAGAAAGTTTAGCATTGTACTAATCGTAAATATCCAATCCTGCAATACTTGCACATTGAAGTACTCTACAAAAGCTTCATATAACTTGATTCGATCCATTCTTACTTTTCCAATGTTCTCAACCTTAGATGCGTGCATGGCGTGCGGTCCCGTGTCCAGACTAAGATGGTCGCCTGACGGCTGTGTGCTCGCGATGGCGTGGGACCGTGGCGGGATGGCGGTGTGGAGCGTGTACGGCGCTCTGTTGATGTGTACCTTAGGGGCAGATCAGGGGTATGTGGACTTTTTTGTTTGCTTGTTTGTTTGAACTGATCTAATGCTGTGTACCTTTGAGCAACTGTTTGCCCATCCCGGTCAATTTGACTAATACAGGGCTCGAAATTCATATTTGGGATTAGGTGCACTGGTGCACCCAGCTTAAAAAATTGGGTGCACCAAAAAAATTTTGGGTGCACCACTTAATCTAAGTAGAATGTAAAAAAAAACTAATAACAAAACTTAGTTACATGCTATCAAATTCTTAAACAAGTAACATGACAGACATTTTTATTATCTTTCTAACACTTAGATGTCAAGAATATGATGTATACTAGTATACTTGATATCTTTCCATACCTTAACCTAAGAAAATATTTGGGTGATGTTGCTAAGTGCCATAATAATCTATGATAAAGATTGAGGGCACTTAACAAGAAGAAGAAGAAGAAGGGTGCACCTTGTGCACCCACTGAAAATAATTGGGTGCACAGTTCCAATTTTGGGTGCACCTGGGTGCACATGCACGCAGTATTTCGAGCCCTGCTAATATGATAAATAATTTGGGTGTTAGATAGCATTCAGCGTCATGACAGTGAGAGTGGAGCAAGTTTCAGCTTTGTAACTTTGGAACTTCAGGGGCATTTCTGTCAAGACAATCCAAAGTGGCTAACAGTTTTAGCATATAGGTTAGAGAAAGATGTACAAAATTTCATGGGGGTATGAGGTCGCAGAACACTAGTTTCCGAGTGTGATTTTATTGTAAACAATTTGAAAACTGTCAATTCGGAAGTTGGTACTGGCAAAGGCCCTTCTCAGAAATTTAAAGCAAATTGATTATACACTATTTGCATAGTGCCAACATCTATTTGCATAGTGCCAACATCTGTGTTCCTTAAATGATATTGATACTTATGATGGTTGCTTGTTCAGAAAAGTTTGTATTTTGTTGTCTTTGGTGACATAGAGCACTTAAAAAATGTAACAGCAGTTGACTAAATGTCTTGATAGAAAGCTTAATGATATTAAGAACAGTGGGTACAAAATGATGAACTGCATTTTTGATTTCCTTACAGCTTGTATCAAGAATCCCTCAGATTGCACCTCTTCAGAATAAAGTCAATGGTAAGTAAAACATTGCCACAACTACATGGTTGTATAATCTACAGTGTACTGCAGCATAGGTGTAGGTGTCTCTGCTTACTGATGTGGTCCCAAACACAAAGTATTAAATGTAGATAATATTGAAGTCCATCCTGTACCAGATGGCGCATAGGGTGATGCCCATCTCCATTTCTGTAGCCCTGGGCCACTCAACTTTGTACAATCACTACAGTAGGGGACTAGTCCACTGGCATGCCACTGCAGTGGTGTGTGTTAGACTTAGTGATCATACTCTTTCCCTAATGCTGATGTTGAGCAGAGAAATTAGCATGTACAATTTTCAATGTCTTTGGTATGACTCGTCCAGGGTTCAAACCATTCATTTAAAGGTCTCCAGGGTTTCTAGAATTCACTTGTGCTATGGGGCAAGTCTATATATTTTTCTGTGTTGACCAATGCCTGATGCCATGAATGTGAAAAGTAACGAACACATGTATATCAAAATCTCACTCATGGAAAAATCTTATTTGCCTGATCGGGCAAGTGTGTTAGGACATGTGCTTGCCCGATCAGCACTTTCACATGCCTGGTACAATCAGGCTAGTGTCCAACCCTGGTCTCTAACCAGCGTGCTACTGTGTCCTTATCATGAAACTAAGGTATCTCACCAATGTTTCAGTGCTGGAGCATGGAAGGGTACCAGCTGTGGATGGCGTGTGAAACGTTAGACCGTACGGAGGTTATGGAGTTGCCGACGGCCACGTCTGAGCTGCTACAACTCCAGTTTGTCAAGTCCACCCTCACAGTCAACCCCTGTGCGGTAAGACAATAAAAGTGTTTGATTTAGGCCTGTCTGCCTTTGTGTTCAAGCAGTGTAATTTGTATATGATCTGCAAGAGGGCACTTACTTGATGTACCAGTCTTTTCCCTGCTGTAGACAAGACATCAATGAGCATGTACCTGTTTCTGTAAGGCCAGGACAAGTTGTTCATAATTTGGCTTGTCTTTGCCTCTTGTTTCTCAAGTGCAGTTTATACATGTACTGCTAGAGGTCACTAATGTATGCATGTCTTTGATTGCCATGTTTTCTCTTTGGACAAATCAAAAGCACCTACTGTTGCAACAGGAGGAGTATTTTTTGGTTTGTGTGTTTCTGCAATGCAGTTTCCATATGTTCTGCGAGAGGGCATCTTTGTAAAATACACATCTTTGATTGCCATATTTTTTTCTTTACTATAGACGAATCATGAACACCTATTCCTGCAAGGCGAGGAAAATTGTTCATTGTATATATGACTTGCCTGTGTGTATTTCTGCGGTGTAATTTCCATATGTTCTGCAAGAGGGCGCCTATGTATAATGCGCATCTTTGATTGCCATTTTTTTCTCTTTACTATAGACACCTATTTCTGCAAGGCGAGGACAAGTTGTCCATATTTTTTGGTTTGTGCGTTTCTACAGTGCAGATTTCAGATATTCTGCAAGAGGGCGCTAATGTATAATGCACATTTTTGATTGCCATTTATACCCCTTTACAATAGACGGATCATGAACAGCTATTCCTGCAAGGCGAGGACAAGTTGTTAATTGTACATTGTATACTGTATACTGTGTATGACTTGTCCCTGTACATGTATTTCTGCAGTGCAGTTTCCATATGTTCTGCAAGAGGGCGCCTACAAAATGCACATCTTTGATTGCAATTTTGTTTGCTTTACTATAGACGAATCATGAGCACCTATTCCTGCAAGGCGAGGACAAGTTGTTCATCAACACGGGGGATCTGGTCATGAAACAACAGTGTAGTGCAGTTTTCATACATTCTGCAAGAGGGCGCCTTTGTATAATACCATTTTTTGTTCTTTACTATAGACGAATCATGAACACCTATTCCTGCAAGGCGAGGACAAGTTGTTCATTAACACAGGGGACCTGGTCATGAAACAACAGTGGAAGGACGCCAACATGAACCGACCGTTACGGGAGTCCATCACGAGATCCGGCGATTCGTCCCCGCAGAAACCAGTGAGACAGAGTAACATACTGGTGGGAAACAAACAATGGCTGGTTGTACAGGTCAGTCACCTTTTGTTGTTGTTGTTATAATTGTTTTTGTTGTAAGCCTTGTAATGCCTAGGGGCACATAGGTCAATGTTTCCTCGCTTATCTTGAAAATTCATGTGTGTTCAACTTGGTAGAAGCCATTATTTAACTAGCTTAACTATAATATAAACACAAAAATTGGACTCACCTAAATTTTCAACTGAACAGCACCAGTCTTTGTCAAGGAATGAACAATCCACTGCTGTCGTGACGTCATGTTATGCAGAATGATATAACACGTGACTCAGTAAGCAGTAGGTTGCACGAAGTCTATGGCGCCCACCATCTTACTGCAACCTATGATCCACTGCTTACTGAGTCAAGTGTTCTCCCTGCATAACGTGACGTCACGACAGCAGTGGATTGTTCATTCCTTGACAAAGACTGGTACTGTTCAGTTGAAAATTTGAGTGAGTCCAATTTTTGTGTTGGATATTAAGGTTAAACTAGTTCAATAAGTTTCTGTAGCAGGGAGGTGTTGTTTGCCCCTCCCCTTTATACCCCCCTCACATAAGGCGCGATTTGATTGGACGACGAGTCTGCGAGCTCTAAATTACGAGGAGGCATGACCCTGACGGGAAGGGGGGAACTCTGCCATTTCTTCATCGGCATCAGTGTCATGCCTCCTCGTAAATTAGAGCTCGCAGACTCGTCGTCCGATCAAATCGCGCCTAATGTGAGGTGGGTATTAACGTTCTTGAGGCATCTCCACAAAAACGGGACATCCTTTTTACGTCCCTTCCAAAAGACGGGTGAAGCCCCAACCAAGATGCCCTTCCCAGGACTTGAACCGGAGTCTCCCTGAGTTACCACTCATTGAAATGAAACTTAACTATGAGAGTCGCTAACAGTTAAGATACACACTGACCTTCTGGGCTATATTATTATGTGTATAAATGTTTGCAGGACTTAATTCAGCCCAGGGAAAAAAAAAATTCTTGCTGACTGTTAAACTGTAGCTGAAACCATAATTTTATATTTAAGAATTTGAAACCAGGATTTTAAGAAATTATCAGCAAAGGAAGTTGACATACATTGTACCATGATTATGTTAAATGTTACAGCTTTTCAAAGATATTTCGTTAATTGTATTAATGCATAGTTCATTTTTTTTCTTCTTTTATTTCAGATCCCCATTACATATTTAGGAAGCAATTGGCCAATAAGGGTAAGTGTTTCATTGAATTCTTACTGTGTGCCATTTCTCCATCATTGCAAATCTAACTGCTTATGCAATTTGATTGTCATTGACATGTACCATGATACAGGGAGGAGATTGTGATTTTTTGCAGAATCATCCATTCTACCAGTAGAGATCACAATGATTATCGTAGACTCTATGGACAGAATTCGCAATCAGGGTCTTTACCAGAATAATTAATGAGCCTATCCAATATGATCAGCACTTTCACCAATGGAGATCCAGATTAGAGTACTGTAAATGCATTTAAGTTCGCGGGGATTTAATTTCGCGGTAGCGGGAAAATGGACTTTTTGCGGTGGTTTTAAGTTCGCGGTAGCACCATGCACTTTAGTCTCTTACTGCCATGAAAAATGTTCGTGGTAGCTTAAAATTCGTGGTGAAGCGGCCACCGCAAAATTTGCGAACATTAAACCACCGCGAAAGTTTCTGCATTTACAGTATCAAAAAGAATCCACTATCGTTCGTCAGTGACACTGAAGTGATCTGGAAGAAACAGGTCTTTTATACTCTACTATCAAGGAAACTTTTAACTTGCCCTAGGCAATCTGACCAAAGGACTTAACTGTCTAATGCTGTATATGCATATTTCTTTCCAGTATGCAGCCATAGACAGGACAGGGTTCTGTATAGCGGTGGCTGGGAGGTGTGGCCTGGCTCACTACGCCATGTTCACTCGCAAGTGGAAACTTTTCGGAAATGAAACACAGGTATGGACTGTAGGAAACTTAATCTTGTGTTTATACCTATTAGACCCTAGGAGAAACCTGCCAACCCTAGCCTGCTCGCAAGGGACGTAGATTCTTAAATTTGACATTTAGGTAAAGAAAACGTTGTAGATTCATCTTCAACATAGTCTTCCTATTTCTTCAAAATTAACACTGGTCATTTTATTCTTGCAAAGACACAAGCCATTTGGAAATTCAAGCAAAATTGCTGTTCTACCTTCAAGTGAGATATCAGGTTGTAGCTCTTGACATACTGAGTATGATGATATGAAAATTATTATTGTACAACGTTCACAACTTAAGATATCATTGATGAAATATGCAAGGAGACCGCGGTCTTTTTAGAGCATCCCGATATCTTCTTGGGCCGCCCGTTGGAGAGAAATTGGAACACCGACGGGGTAAACTTACTCGGGCCGTCGGTCTAAACTCCCACCCTACGGACAAAAGCCTAAAAATCATGAAACCCGTCGGTTTCTTTGTGTCCCGAGGGCCGAGAATTTGTCTCCTCACACCTCTCAGAGGGGTATAAGGGAGAGGTGTGAAAGGCGTGAATTGAACAATAATACAACCCTCGGTCATGAAACGAACCCGACGGGCTCATATCATAACTGACGGTTTTTCAGTTAGAATGGGTTTGAGTTGATAATAAGCAAAATTCAAACCCCTCAGACTGTTGCCAGAGTGAAACAGTCATCGCTAGTATTCTGAGAATGGTCACCACTTCTCTCATCCTGAAGCAGCCCAAATTTGTCCAATAGTCAAATGTTGCACTGTGACAACACCTAAATAAACATTCTTTATTGTAACCATAAAAATACAAATCTGATATGCACTGGTATCTTCCTCACAAACTGAACATAATCCAAACTTTTTTGGATGTGAATAGTTTGTCTCCTAAAATTATCAAGTACTTATCAGTTAGTAATATAAGGTGTGAAGGGACTTTTGTTTTCTACAAGGATGCAAACAATGAACTGCTGGGAGCTACAATCATTATGATTATCTAAGCTTTGGGGTTTTTTTTTTTACTTCTTTTCGGGAAGCAGTGGAAGACAAAGTGTCCCACTTTTTTTAATAATGTGAGTGGGTTATGTGATGTTAACAGGCCTAGGGTTATAGTTTTGTTTTCGTCTTTAAACGTTTGGAAATTTTATGGGTTTTGTAGGCCTCTTGGAATAACTCTAAAATTTGTTTCCTTGTCATTCAATAGAAAGGCAGTTTGACTTAGAAGTAAAATGTACCATGTATTTCGTCTTTCACTGGTTTTGAAATACAATAGTTACACTCACAGGTTCTTTCGCCCACAGGTAGCATTTCGTGCTGCCATTTCTCAATTTCAAGGGGGTGGGTGCTAATTCTGAGTTTACACATTGCTGATCCTACCTCCTGTTTATCAAGTAACGTTATATAATTTTCCATTGAGTATCCACTATCCCTTCTTTAGTTTGTTGGAAAATCTTAACTTACCATTATCTTTAGACAGTGTATGAAAAAAATGTCTGGATATATACATCTTCCAGTCTTTTTCTTAACAATTGACATATAAGGTACATGTACCTGAGAGAGTGCTCCCAAATAATAGAAGTTTATTTGCAAGTTCATGCCTGAGGGCTAATTGCAAGTACATGGTATAAACATAGGATATATGTATATACAAGTGACAATGAACAGATAAACAATACTCTACTCTAATTAATACTAGTGTTGACTTCTTTTTTGGAAACAGGGAGACGAAAAGCCCTTTTCTACAGTTTCTGGGTTCTGTGATTTCAAGAGATTGAATAATCAACAACTACTGTCAATTATCCATTTAGTGTGAATGACCTTTGTTGTCTGCTGTGTTCCACTTTGCATACAAAAAGCACAACAGTTAGAAATCTTTCTGTGCAATCTTTTTGTGTATTCTAACAATTACCATGTTAAAAAGATGAAGGTTTGGCTCTTAGATTCAGGCTTTTGTTTCTATTTCAATCGTCAGGCTTTCCTTTTGTCTGCCTGAGCCAAACACCATACACTTTTAAGGGTTAAAAAGAATACTTGACAAGATAGAATTAGAAAGCCACATAGAACACATTAAAAAATAATTCAAAACAGGTTCAAGCTTAAACACATAACACTTAAAAAATTAATTCAAAAGTTTGAGCCTAAGCTATGTAAGGACTAAAGGAGAGTTATAAGCATCATCAGATGCTAATCTAAAAACGGTTTTGTTGGTTTTGGTAAGCCCGGGATTGATTTGTGAGTATAATTCTCCAACCCATGGCCAGTTTCTAGCTAATACTACTAGTAGCTTGTTCTAACCTGTCAGAGGTGGACCCCTAGTTCTGCCTCGGTATTAGATCTCAATAGAAAGAAAGTTTATTTGCAAGTTCATGCCTGTATAGGCTAATTGCAAGTACATGGTATAAACAAGATAGGGAATACGCATATGAAACAACCAGAGGGGCGAGGTGTTGTCATGGTCAGTTTGGCAGCGCTTGAACCCCACTGTTACACATGTAACAATGAACTGTGATAAATATTAATTTCATTCAAAGAGACAACTCAAATACTATACATGTATCTAGATAGGTTGGGTAACTTCTTTTTGGAGGCAAAGAAAGACAAAGAGTCCCGCTTTTTCTATAATTTGTGCTCAGAGCTGTTGGTGTGCACATGGTCAGTTTGGCAGCGCTTGAACCCCACTAATATTCAGATTTGCGAATAATTGTCATCATGTCAACACAAAAGCAGCTTGAATTTGTCTTTACCAAGGAGGTTAAAGAATCACTCTTTCTTTAACCTCCTTGGTCTTACATCCGGGTACATGGGGTCATAGTTGGCAGCGTCATGTGTGAAAGTGGAAGTTTTTTACTTTCAATGTATGGCTTCCATGAACTTTACCCACAAAACTGTCTGGATTTCACCTTTGTGATAGTGAAACAAAATTGAATCATGATATAAGTATTAAACCGTTGTAGATTCTATTCTGACTGATGATCTGTTCTCAAATCTTGAACTTTTTCTTTAAATTGCACTTCATATTTCAATCCTGGATTACTGTTGAAATACTTGATATGCTTTTGTTTACACTATACTTCAAACTATAGCCTTTGGTTCAAGGGTGGGAACATTAGCTCCATTTATGAGATATTCACCATTTGAGAATTTAAGTTGAGACTCAAAGGATTACACTGCTGTCTGTGACTCCACGGGTGAGCCTTGCGTCATCCAAGTCTGGCTGCAAAAATGCCTGTTTGTACTACCAGAAAGTATGCAAATAGGTATGCCCACGAATAACAATTGGGAGCCAAGAGTCATAAAAGACAATGGTTCTTTTACCAGGTGTCATTGTTGGTCAGGCGTATTCAGTATTCAAATTCCTGTTGCACACTTGACAAAACACCTTGACAGAACTAGGAAAAAAACTGGGATACAAGAAAAAAAAAAGTAGTGTTTTCTCTGTGAAAAAACAAACAAACTAAATACCTGATGGATATTTTTCTGGCTCACACTGTCACAGTTTTATTCATCATCAGGTACCTTTTCATTAGCAAAAAAATAATTGTCAAAGCGCGCAAAGCCTGGATGCACAGCCTCAAATGTCTAACCAAGGAGGTTGAAAAAGGAAACCTCCTTGGTCTAACTCGTTCATTAGTTTCACCTGATAGCCTTCTGAGAATATCCGATTCCTAGTGTAACAGTGGTGTTCAAGGACTGCTAAACCGAAGACGCCTAACGGCTTAAGCCTTTATGGCCGAACGGTTTGCACGTTCGATTTGTGATCCGGCTGCCCGGGTTCGGCGCGGGTTCGAATCCCGGGAGTCGGGGTGTTGTTTCTTTCTGTTCTTACTCGCCCCTCTGGTTGTTTCAATGGTTCCCACGCCGGCCCTGTGAGTAACAGGCTAGTATGTGCCACACAGGGATGTCGATCTCGGAGATTCGAGGACGAATCTTGAAAAGAAAAGGGGGAGTAGTGTAACAGTGGTGTTCAAGGACTGCTAAACCGAAGACGCCTAACGGCTTAAGCCTTTATGGCCGAACGGTTTGCACGTTCGATTTGTGATCCGGCTGCCCGGGTTCGGCGCGGGTTCGAATCCCGGGAGTCGGGGTGTTGTTTCTTTCTGTTCTTACTCGCCCCTCTGGTTGTTTCACTGTGGTAAACCCATTCTGTTATATGTTTGTGAAATTTGGGGTTCTGAGAAATTATGATACATCTCTGATCGAAATTACACACAACCAATTCTGCAAAAACATTTAGGCATTCATCCAAGTTGGAGTCTCTAGAAATAGTAGTAATTTAGCATGTAGGTCCGAATTAGGCAGATTTTCCACTAGACATAGATATTTCCGTTCGACTTGTAAAATATTGGCTAATAAAAAGTATGTAATGTTTCACACAAATCGATTTTACTAAGCATCCATTTACAAGTAAACGCACTCTTGGAACAGCACATTGTAACTCTCTTGTAAATGGCTGGAGAAGTTCATTGTTGCAGCATGTTAAAGAAATACTTGATTATAGTGGATATTTTTATCTCTGGTACTCAGACAACTCACTCTGTGACCCTGTATATGTATGTTATCTGATAAGGAACAGAATTACAGATATGTATATCCAGACGTTTCTACATAATATAAGTATAGATATAGATTCCCCACACCCACAGACGAACAGAAAGCCACTTTTCTCTTGAAATCGCAGAACCCACAAATTGTAGAAAATGTGGGGCTTTCCGTCTCCCTCTGCTTCCAAAAAAGAAGTCAAACCCAACCAGTTTAGAAATAGCCAACACTAGTATTATAGTAGAATATTGTTTATAACTGTTTATTGTCACTTCTATATCTCCTATATTTACACCATGCAATTGCAATTAGCCCTCAAGCATGAACTTGCAAATAAACTTCTCTATTCATCAACCCAGATTAGACATAGGCTGAGTTCCTCACAATTCAGCCCCCTGGTTGCAAAGAGAGAGTAGTTGGCCCACCAAATAAATAATAATAAACTGGCACCAGCCACCCTGCTGGGAGGCCAGTGGCAATTTCGTTATCTAAGAAGGTTACAAGGACAATCCCTAAGTCTTGTGTGATTAAAACAAAATAATAAATATCGGACCCGGTGTAGTTCCTTGGGCAGACAAGACTGTGCTTTTCTTTCAAAGATAACTTTTCTTCATATGAATCATTGAAATCAAGCAAATTGTATTGATTTAGCTAACTATATACAAAACAACCTTTTCCCGCCTTTAGCGGGGGACGGGTCAGTAATATTTCCCGAGGATCTTCTGTCCACCCCGTTGGTCTGTACCTGAGTTGCCAGGTAGTCTGAATTTGTCATACACGTGCTAATTACACAAGCTTACCAGGTGTGAATTCTTTTTGAATAACAGCTTTTTGGTGCATTCTATTTAATTCAGTGATTTTCATGGTGTTAATTGTATGCGGTCTTCAATCGGGGTAAGCTCTGAAGACCGACGGTTTGACTTGATTGAGCCAGCGGGCTCAAGAATTTTCTTCGGGTTTCGGTGTCTAACCGTCGGGATATGCAATTTTCAAAGTCAAATATCTCAAAAAATTTGTACGTTATGACCATAAAAAAGGAGCCTCATACTCCAGATAACATGATCTTTCCAATGGTATGTAAAACTTTCATGTATGTTCAGGAAGAAAAAAGTTGAAAAATGGGGATTTCAAGATGTCCGCGTTCAAATCCGGAAAACAACTTTCCTAGAATGGAGTGACTGGTGTTAAATGGAAAAATTTACTTATAGTAATAATATAATGACCAGAGCTAACCAGAAGTGTATACGTTGTCATAAGGCATGGTATTTAGTTCCTATATAAGCAAGTTGGTTGAGCAACCAAATCCATAAAGCTATAAGAAAGTGGGGCCCCAATGCTCATTTATTTTCCCCCTATATATTACGAACATATTGTGATGTTAACTGGCATTTACAGTAAAGGAAAAGTAGGTTATTTGAAGTTGATGTCTTTCACAAAAGTTTTAAGTAAGTTTTTATTTATAAGCTTCTTGAGATTGTGCTTACTTCACAAACAAGGGTCCGACGATTTATTGGTTGTTAAACATGACTTGCACATTAGTCAAGTTCCTCTTTTAATGGTGCTGCAGTTTTTTCAAGGGTTGCTAGGTGTCACTGTTGCGCTGATGACATGTTCTGTGTTCAGGAGAAGGACATGGTGGTAACAGGCGGCCTGACCTGGTGGAGAGACTTCATCATCTGTGCCTGCTACAATCTCAACGAGAACAGGGACGAGGTTAGAAACTCAGATTGGTACCGTAGATTTTGAATGTTCACAGTTGTTTGGAGTCCTTAGACAGGATGTTAAAACGTGGTCCACTGCATGTGCACCTAAAATTGGAGCCATGCACCTAAGTTTACACTTTGTATGCACCAGTGGACAAAGATATCTTTTGTAGGCTACAGGGGAAAATTTTTCTGTTTAGACTACTGTAGTATTATGCTGAATATTCTTGATCAGAAAAAAATCATATTAAAAGCAATAAACCTTTCTTGACTTAAACTTTGATAAATGCATTAACATTAGCTGGTGTGTTGCGCCGAACGGCGGTTATACCGGCTATATAGATACAGATACAGAGTTACAGATTTAAGTTCTAAAGAGAGGCAGTAGGGTTTGTTATTTACATATTATGTTCTTCTGACATTTTACTTTGTATTGTGCACCCCAAATTCTTTCTGTACACCTAATATTTTAGGTGAGGTAGAGCATTGCTTCTATGCCCAACAATGAATTTCGAGCCTTGCTTCAGTGAGGTACACTAATTTGTTGAGATCGTTTTATTTATCTTACCCCTCACAGTTGAGGATGTACCCAAGAGCGAGTAACCTTGACAACGCCTTTGCGTACAGCTGTAAGGTCCCGTCCCAGATCCTCCTACTGAACCTGTTCAGAGACATGCTGGTGGTGTTCTGTGCCGACTGCCACATCGCTCTCTACTCCATCGAACGTAGAGACGCCAATCCAAGTAAGGATGTCTAACTTTATTACTGATTACTCATTGTACAAAAATGCTTTATTCTGATATTATGAATTTGTGTTTTATAAAATGTCTTGTTCTCTTACTTTGCTTTCCAGATTTTTTCAGGGTATGTTTGAGCTAACATCAACTCACAACATAAACAAACCTGAATGAAAGGCGATTTAATAAGATATGTCGTTTAACTTTCCTATAGGAAATGCAAACCTTACATAGATGTTCAGGTTTCCAAAACATTCTGTCTTAATTGTGGCTGTCATCTCATATTGCACCACAGAATAAGAAGGTTATGTCAGAGTTGCAGACTTCATTCAAAGCACTGAATATATTGTAACAGCAGTATGCAAACTAGCTCCTAGGAAGAAGACATATTTTACAAAAAATGGCTCCATACACAATATTTTTTGGTCAGACTTTTCCCTGTTAAAGCCAATCAGAATTGAACACTTATTTCAGCCTTTTTCTCCTAGAATTCCTTTGTGTAAGTAAAAAGTGGGTACAAGGTTCTTGAATGTGTAGTGTTCAAAAGAGTGTATTGTATAATTTTTGCGTATCTTTTCAGGTCCTTACATTTTAAAGGACTAGCTCTGTAACACTATACTGGCTTTTCATTGATGCATGTTGACATGTTTGATTGATGCATGTTGACATGTTTGATTGATGCGTGTTGACATGTTCGACAGAGGTTTTCTGTTCTCCAACATACTCAGAAAAGGTGTCTCATGAAAAACCTGTACATGTATTACGTTAGGCCCTCAAGACTAAATACTGTATTCCCTAACATGTAGCCCCCACTTGTGGCGGCCCCAGTGTGGTGGAGAGCAGCGGTAGGTCCCAGCGTTCCAGTCTGTCTGGTAATACTACACTAATACTGGCTTGCAAAGCCTCTAGGTGACTGCTTTTAACAGGGCAAAGGTCAGAGGTGAAAGTGGGAAGGTCAAAGGTGAAGTAGAAGCTCAGGAGGTAGTGGTAATAGTTGTGCATGTCTTGCAGCCTCAAAGTTGATTTTTAGGTCAAAGGTGACGGCAACAGAGAGCAATTGCATGTCAAAGGTCACAGGTGAAATGGAGGTCAAAGGTCAAGTTTCAAGTAGATGTAGTAGGCATGAGTCAGAAGTCCATGTCTGAGGGAAAATCAGAATAATCAGTTGCATGTCAAAGGTTAAAGTTCAGTTGGAGGCCAAAGGTGAATTAGAATTAGAGGCTCTCATGCTAGTGGTGATAGATAGCACTAGGTCAAAGGTTCATAGGTGAAAAGTGAAGATACATGTTGAATTGGCATCTGTGGCTGCTGATATAGCAAATTAGTATTTCCTAATGTCTGGTATGAATCAAAACATATAGATAGGTACAGCTGGTAGTTTTAAGATTTATAAACTACCTTACATTGTGTTTTTCTGTGTTCAAGTCTGTTGTAGAAATGAAAAAGTTTTGGGACATTATGAGTCATAAGAGTCATAAGATTCTGCTGAAAGAATAGCTAAGTAAGCATCTTAGTTATAAGTACAATGCTTTCCAAAGGTCAAGTTAAATATATAAACTGTCAGGAATAGGATTTTGTTCTTATAACTTTGGAGGGTGCCACTTTGCATGAGGGGTGTTCAGTTTAGACTACTTGATAGCTTTCCTGTGCCTGCACTGACTGTTCACTGGTGACATCACACAATTACATGACACACTCTTCTCTTTTAGGCCTTAGCATTGGGTTCGGTGTCATGGGTAAGAGGTGTTCACATATTTGCACCTGACTTCATTTACATGACTGTGCAATCTGACCTGCAGATGAGAGGTAATGGTATCATTAGTTGTCCCGGCTATGCAAATATTGAAAATTGTGTCCAAAGTATGCAAATTTATCTTATTTTTTGGACAACTCTAATGGTACCATATCCATGTAAGATCTTAGTTATAGTTGCTTTTTTTCACTACTGTAGGCTTGGTTGGTGGAGTGATTGTGATATATTGATACTTGCATGTACTATTTTGTGTAGAACATTGCACAGGGTGAAGTCGCATGTCAACAACCTATTCTCCACTTTCAGCATGGCAGACATTCCTCCTTCCTCAAGTCTGTCTGTCTGTGTGTGTGTTTTTATTTCAGGCAAATAAATTCAGCAAATGAGTCAATTACCTTTTGTTGCTTGAGTACAGGAGCAGGAAAAATATTTCCCTTATCTTCTTCATCTTTATCTTTTTAATCAATAGTCTAAGGAAATAAAACCTGCTCTTCAACAAGATATCCTTAGTGTCACTGATGAAATGCACTGTATGCCACCTGCAGCATTTGACTATTTCCCAAATCATGTCCATTTCCTTGAGTAATTGCTATTTTGTGTATCTTGGAGGATTCTTTGGAAGGTTGCAAAACGTCCTGCAGAAGATAGCGGAAAGTCCTGCGGAAGATTTGACTGTATCTTACTGTTACCTAAGGGTATAATGATTTGAGACTTAACTTAGGCATTGTGTAACAAATATAAATTCAACCAAATGCCATAACTCCAGAACCCAGCTGTACCTTGAAGGAATCTCAACCAATCGGACAACATCTTACAGGGACTGTAAAATCTTCTGTGGTTGTGTTTCAGATCCGAGTGCCAGCCTCACATTGTTACAGGAGATCTCATTGGCTAGCTACATCCCCCATGCTGTGACTGTCATCTCAGTCACCCTGACTTCTCTCCGAACTGAAACAGGTCAGAGGTCAATTTGATCACTTATAACATCGAGCAGATTAAAATGGGACTGAGCAGAGCACTTTGGACTAATGCTTGTAGCCTTTCACAGACTAGACCTATATATCAGATATTTTGTGAAAATGTATATTGAAAGGTGATTAATATGTAGAATGCAATTAGATGTCTCCAGGAACAAAGGTTCCCAGAATTCTGGCTCAGGTTCCCAGAATTCTGGCTCAGGCTCCCAGAATTCTGCAGAATTCTGGCTCAGTTCCCAAAATTCTCCAGAATTGACTTTGTTCCTGGAGACATCTAATTGCATTCTACATATTAATTACCTTTCAATATACATTTTCGCAAAATATCTGATATATAGGTGTAGTCTGTGAAAGGCTCCAAGCATTAGTCCAAAGTGCTCTGCTCAGTCCCATTTTAATATGCTCGATGTTTTATATGCAAATGAAGGTGCAGGGATTTGTTTAGAAAAGGTTTCATTTGGGAACCAAGGGAGTGGAGCATGGGATAGTAAGGAGTTTTGGGAACTTCAAGTTAAAGTAGGGGGACTCTTAAGACTCCAGAGGGTGGGAGTTACTGTCAGACAGGTCAAAGTTGAAGACTGGTCATATCTGACATAGTAGCATCCCTGGTCCATCTGAATTTTATTGGTTTATAGAATTTGCACTGAGAATTGTGAATGTGAAATAATATCCTCTAAGTTCATGTGATTTCTTTTTTGTTTCACAGAAAACTAAGAATTTTTTAGAACTTTTTGGGGATTGGTCAACAGGAAAACTGAACAAAAGTTTTGAAGGCCAACAGTTCATTTTAATTAACAGCACTCAACATTATCGAATGTTAAAAGAATAAAATTATCTGTTTTGAATTTAGGAATTTGGAAGTTTGGAATTTTATGGAAAGAACTGTTTAACCTACAAATTTCATAATCATCATACAATATTTCAACTTCCTACAATAGCCTAGAAAACAGATGAATCTGAATTAAAAGATTAAAAGTTGTGTACTTATGTTTGTTGTAATGTTTACATTGTTGTTTGTTTTTAGCATCCTCTAAACAAACGTCGTCCAGACGGGAGGCGGAAAGTCTGATCGTGAACGTGGCGGGGAGACTGCTGATGCTACAGAGGGACAGGTCGATGACCTCGGGAAAGGAAAACGGAGACGTCAGGAAAAAAGAGAAAATAGTGAGTCAATTTGTGATCCTTGGTTCTGAACACCATCCAAGCACAAACAACCCTGTCCTTGGTGCTCAACACCATCTAAGCACTAACAACCCTGTCCTTGGTGCTGAACACCATCTAAGCACTAACAACCCTGTCCTTGATGCCAAGCACCATCTAAGCACTAACAACCCTGTCCTTGGTGCTGAACACCATCTAAGCACGAACAACCCTGTCCTTGGTGCTGAACACCATCTAAGTACTAACAACCCTGTCCTTGATGCCAAGCACCATCTAAGCACTAACAACCCTGTCCTTGATGCTGAACACCATCTAAGCACTAACAACCCTGTCCTTGGTGCTGAACACTATCTAAGCACTAACAACCCTGTCCTTGGTGCTGAACACCATCTAAGCACTCACAACCCTGTCCTTGGTGCTGAGCACCATCTAAGCACTAACAACCCTGTCCTTGATGCCAAGCACCATCTAAGCACTAACAACCCTGTCCTTGGTGCTGAACACCATCTAAGCACTAACAACCCTGTCCTTGATGCCAAGCACCATCTAAGCACTAACAACCCTGTCCTTGGTGCTGAACACCATCTAAGCACTAACAACCCTGTCCTTGATGCCAAGCACCATCTAAGCACTAACAACCCTGCCCTTGGTGCTGAACAACATCTAAGCACTTACAACCCTGTCCTTGGTGCTGAACACCATCCAAGCTCTAACAACCCTGTCCTTGGTGCTGAACACCATCTAAGCACTAACAAACCTGTCCTTGGTGCTGAACACCATCTAAGCACTAACAACCCTGTCCTTGGTGCTGAACACTATCTAAGCACTAACAACCCTGTCCTTGGTTCTGAACACCATCTAAGCACTAACGACCCTGTCCTTGGTGCTGAACACTATCTAAGCACTAACAACCCTGTCCTTGGTGCTGAACACTATCTAAGCACTAACAACCCTGTCCTTGGTGCTGAACACTATCTAAGCACTAACAACCCTGTCCTTGGTGCTGAACACTATCTTAGCACTAACAACCCTGTCCTTGGTGCTGAACACTATCTAAGCACTAACAACCCTGTCCTTGGTTCTGAACACCATCTTAGCACTAACAACCCTGTCCTTGGTGCTGAACACCATCTAAGCACTAACAACCCTGTCCTTGGTTCTGAACACCATCTTAGCACTTACAACCCTGTCCTTGGTGCTGAACACCGTCTAAGCACTAACAACCCTGTCCTTGGTGATGAACACCATCAGTGCCTTAACAACCCTGTCCTTGGTGCTGAACACTATCTAAGCACTAACAACCCTGTCCTTGGTTCTGAACACCATCTAAGCACTAACAACCCTGTCCTTGGTGCTGAACACCATCTAAGCACTAACAACCCTGTCCTTGGTGCTGAACACCATCTAAGCACTAACAACCCTGTCCTTGGTGATGAACATCATTAGTGCACTAACAACCCTGTCCTTGATGCTGAACACCATCTATGCACTAACAACCCTGTCCTTGGTGATGAACACCATCAGTGCACTAACAACCCTGTCCTTGGTGCTGAACACCATCTATGCACTAACAACCCTGTCCTTGGTGCTGAACACCATCTAAGCACTAACAATCCTGTCCATGGTGCTGAACACCATCCAAGCACTTACAACCCTGTCCTTGGTGCTGAACACCATCTAAGCACTAACAACCCTGTCCTTGGTGCTGAACACCATCCAAGCACTTACAACCCTGTCCTTGGTGCTGATCACCATCTAAGCACTAACAACCCTGTCCTTGGTGCTGAACACCATCTAAGCACTAACAATCCTGTCCCTGGTGCTGAACACCATCTAAGCACTAACAACCCTGTCCATGGTGCTGAACACCATCCAAGCACTTACAACCCTGTCCTTGGTGCTGAACACCATCTAAGCACTAACAACCCTGTCCTTGGTGCTGAACACCATCCAAGCACTTACAACCCTGTCCTTGGTGCTGATCACCATCTAAGCACTTACAACCCTGTCCTTGGTGCTGATCACCATCTAAGCACTAACAACCCTGTCCTTGGTGCTGAACACCATCTAAGCACTTACAACCCTGTCCTTGGTGCTGAACACCATCTAAGCACTAACAACCCTGTCCTTGGTGCTGAACACCATCTAAGCACTAACAACCCTGTCCTTGGTGCTGAACACCATCTAAGCACTAACAACCCTGTCCTTGGTACTGAACACCATCTAAGCACTTACAGCCCTGTCCTTGGTGCTGGACACCATCTAAGCACTAACAACCCTGTCCTTGGTGCTGAACACCATCTGAGCACTAACAGCCTTGTCTTTGGTGCAGGATTTTAAATGCCAGTGGACGCTGGATACTCCACCAAACAGAATCCTTTGTTGTAAAATAGACCATTGTTTTGAGTATCGCCCATTCACAAGTTTTGACAAATGATTAGGTCCAGGTTCAGGTCTGGACTGTGACCTGATCCTCTGGACCTGAACCATACCTGTACCTGAATTTTCTGTACCACTACCCACCCCTACTGTGTTGCTTTCTATAATAAAATATTCAAATCTTCCCCACCTGTCTACAGCTGCCGTTCTGTGCACCTGTTGTGCTGGCGTCGTGTGTAGAGAACATGTGGTCGTCCAGCCGCTCCAGCCCGGACAAGGTGCACCTGAGTGAAGCGCTGTGGCTGGGCTGTGGAGCGTCCGGTATGAAGGTACGGATTTCACACCATCTATTTCATCACTCAGCCTGCAACACTTTGAAGTTTCTACAAAAGCAAATTACTGTGTAATTATTTTCAACATCAATGATACATGACTTTGATATTCAGTCAACATACATTATGTGTTTGGGCTAGGTAAATATAACATCGTGCAGTCTTCTCCTGTTATTGAATGTACTGTACATTGTACATGTACAAACGTAGCATCAAAAAGTCCTTCTTTTGATGATAAATGTAATGGTTTGTGCATGATATGACCAGCACTTCCTTATATAGTGAAAACTCAGGTTTGGGCCCACTCAGATTCAGGTCTAGACTTATCAGTCCGACCTTGACCTAGATATACATTGAATGAATAGATGTAAATTGCATATGCAGATTATATTGGCATGAATTTTACATGCAATTTAAAAAATATACATGTATAGGTAACACAAAAGTCAGTTACAACAGCAATTTTTAAAAATATTTTTCCTCACAAATGTCACAAGTATCTATGGAAGATTCAGCCTGTATATGGTTTACAACAAAAAAAGAGAAACTAGTTTTTTTGAAAGCCATGTTCATGCCTAACTCCTAACCAAAGTGTAGAGGGGTCGAAAGTCCATGGCCGGCTGTGACAGGGGTTTAATGCATTTTTGTTGTTGCTAGGTGTGGTTGCCACTGTTTCCAAGGAATGATGAGAAGAGACACAGTTTCCTGTCCAAGAGAATCATGCTGCCCTTCCAGCTCAGTATATATCCTCTGGGTAAGTCAGAAGTCAGCATCGTGTTATTCTCCTACGCAGAGACATCCAACGGCGTCAGCAAAGCGCCTCTTGTCTGTACTCTACTGTCTCAACCGTCACCATCAGTTTCTGTGGGCGACGCCACAAACCAGCTGCCAGCCAATCAGAATAGGCCTTTCAGTTTTCAAAAGGGATCTCACACATACAAGGTTGAGCTCATTAATATTTATAAGCAAGGCAGTCAGGAACTGGTTGTGACGGTTGAGATAGCAGAGTACAGACAAGCAGCAGTTTGCTAGCACCGTTGGATAGCTCTGCGTAGGAGAATGCATTGTGTTAGTGTAATGGTCTGTGTCACAGTGTGTGTGTGGCCCAGAACCCAGAGGTCCCTGGTTTGAATACCCGGAAATGCCACCAATGTTGTGCCCTTTGGAAAGGCCCTTTGACGAGTTTCCTTACTGAACCCAGGTGTAAAATGGGTACCTAACTTCAGTTGGGTAGGTAAAAGGCGGTGGAAGGAGAGGTATGGGCTCCACCTTCCAACCATGTCCTAGATACAGTGCACCCCTACAGAACTCAGTTAGATAGTTGAACTCAGGAGAAACACACCCAGCAATAGAGGAGATATCTACTGTGTGTATCCTCCCCTTTTTTTTGTAGTTAGGGGTTTCTAATGTTTGCTCTAGAGGATATATAGATAGATTTTCTTCTTGTTAGAGACTGTGATTTCAATAATCATAATAATAATCATAATAATCATCTGGTGTATTTTGCCAGCCAGTAGGTACCCCAAGTATGAGTAATGAGGCTGTTTAACGTGGTCGAGGCACCTCCTCGAGCACGGGACCCCCGTTTTACGTCCCTCCCGGAAGACGATTTCGTGGAAAAATGTGTTTCTTTGTGTTTCATGAAATCTATAAATCCGAGGAGGAGAGCATATTGCTAAGTAGACGACAGGCTGGCAGGTCCTTGTGTTTCTGTGGGTGGAGTAGCTGGTCACCGATATTAGCTATGTTTCTAATGGGTTTTGCATATGTATCCTTCTGTCATACATTGGAGTCACAATTATTAGAAATGTGTGTCTACACTGTATGACAGAGCCTTGTGAGATGATGGACAATAATCCACTGCACCCACTTACCCATGTATAAGCAGAACATAGAGGACCAAAAGCTACTTTCAATTAGTTTATAACTACCTTCCACGATTGTTGATTGAATCACTAATAGATAGTTTTGGGTTGTTGGAGCAGTAAGCTTTCCCATTCATGTAAATGAGATGAAATGGAGACGCATCTGATCGACATATGAATGTTTGTCCCATTCGTTAGCGGTACTGTTTGAGGATGCTGTGGTACTGTTGATTGAAGCATTCATAGATAGTTTTGGGTTGTTGGAGCAAGTAAGCTTCCCATTTACGTAAATGAGATGGAATGGAGACACATTGACATATGAATGTTTGTCCCATTTGTTAGCGGTACTGTTCGAGGATGCCGTTGTACTGGGCGCAGCGAACGACACCATGAAGTACGATTTCCAGGACTGTGCGTCTCCGAGCGTCTCAGACTCCACGCCTACAAGACTCTTCCCTTTCAATGTCGTGGACAGAACAGTGAGTAGTGACTTTCTTTACCTAATGCTATCCAATAGCTGTAAGGCCTAAATGCTGTGTTGGTTGTGCCCCCTGTCCTGCTATCTTGGTACTTCAGTTTTGTCAGTCACATGTATGTTGTAATAGTGTTGCAAAATATAACTGCATCTACATAGACATGCTGGGATGATGATAACAGTGAATTTTTGACTGTGTTGACTTCAACAAACTGAGGTGACAACCTTTCTCGCCATATAAACTTTGACAAAATTAGCATTTTATGACATAAAAAGTAAGTCAACACAAATATTTGTCATGTCAGCATAGTTTCTATAATTCATGTGCAATGTATGTTCTGCATCACATTTCATTTTGATCTCAAGGAGCAATTTTTTGCTGAATTTTTAATTCTGTAGATTACCAAGTTTCAGTGGATTGATTATGGTGTTTTCTCTTGTTCCAGACTCAAGTTTACCTGCACCATATTGTCAGAGAGCTGTTAAGAAGAAAGTAAGCCATCTTACACCTATTGTAAACTTTTCCCATGATTGTGTTTGTTAATCATAGTACAGTACTTCATAGACAACTCAGTTCGTGACAAATTGGAGAATGGATTTAAAATAGGAGAGTATCACATTTTAGTGGGAGTCAATAGATGTTTAGAATAATCACATATAAATGTCAATGGCTGTTTTTTTTCTCTCTCTTAAAAATAGTTGTAGTTACTGTAATTAAAAGTGGCTCCTTCGATATGTATAAAACATAGCATTTTATATAGACTAAATATCAAGTAAACAGATATTTTACATATGCTGGGAACTGCCTCTCTTAGTATTTTTTATGGTACAGTATGTGATGTTTGTTAAATTATCAAGTGTGGGTTTCCAAAAGCTACAGATTGCAATTAGAGTGGCTAAGTCCTACCATTTTTAAGCCGACTTATGTTGGAGTTGTTAATAACGTTTGTGTTGTATCTGTTCCAGCCTGGGTTCCCACGCACTACAGATAGCGAAGAGTTGTCGCTCCCTGTCGTACTTCAGTCACGTGTTGAAGCTGTTTGTAACGTTTGTGTTGTATCTGTTCCAGCCTGGGTTCCCACGCACTACAGATAGCGAAGAGTTGTCGTTCCCTGCCGTACTTCAGTCATCGACACTTGTGTTGTATCTCTTCCAGCCTGGGTTCCCACGCTCTACAGATAGCGAAGAGCTGTCGCTCCCTGCCGTACTTCAGTCACGTGTTGGAGTTGTTTGTAACGTTTGTGTTGTATCTGTTCCAGCCTGGGTTCCCACGCACTACAGATAGCGAAGAGTTGTCGCTCCCTGCCGTACTTCAGCCACGTGTTGGAGCTGTTGTTGCACCAGGTTCTAGAAGAAGAGGCTACAGCTCATGAACCTATCCCAGGTACAGGCAAACGGTTGACATTCAATGTATTGGCTACGTCAAAGAAGGTTAGACATAAAGGTTCTAAGATACACGAAGCCTACACCAAATTATGAAATATTGTTTTATGTGAATAGGGATCAGGAAGATGGAAGGAATACTGTAAATGCATTTAAGTTCGCGGGGATTTAATTTCGCGGTAGCGGGGAAAATGACTTTTCGCGGTGGATTTAATTTCGCGGTAAAACCATCGACTGCAATCTAATACCTTTATAGAAAAACGTTCGTGGTGGATTTAAGTTCGCGGTAAAGTGGTCGCCGCGAAAACCGCGAATATTAATCCACCGCGAACATTTCTGCATTTTACAGTAATCGATTTTCACCCCCCTAGTGTGTAACCTTGGTTCAGCAGCAGAACTTCTTGTTATTGTATCTTTTGTCCTGGACATGCTGTAGTCATGATTCTTTAGTTGCAGATAGCTTTCGGAATTCCCTATAAGTATAAAGTGGTGTATGTTTGGGCCCCCTACAAGCTTGCTCTGGAACTGCAGGAACATTTTATGTTGAAATATTTTTTCACTCACTCACTATCCATTGTTTGATTATACTGCTGCTGGGGTCCCTGTTGCAGGGGTAGGCAGCAGTCGGCCAGTCTTCACACCGCGCTTCCATGCAGCTCTGTCCAGTGGGTCAACCCGTTAGACCGCAAACCTTGATGTCCCTCCTAACACATTGAGTAGACTAGCTGATGGAGTCTCATCCTGGGGTTTGACGCTGCAATCCATCTTATTATGGCTCGGTCATTGTGGCAGAACCGCTGTAGATCCAAGGCAGTAGGGGCCCAGGTTTCACTCCCATGGAGCATGGCTGCGCGCACACAGGAGTCGAACATCTTTTTCCACCTGTAAAACACCTATGTTCTCTCCCACAGACCCCCTGCTACCCAGAATAGTGGACTTCATCCGAGAGTTCCCAGAGTTCCTGCAGACCATCGTACACTGCGCCAGGAAAACGGAGATCGCTCTCTGGTCATACCTGTTCGCCTCGGCGGGGAGCCCCAAAGACTTGTTTGAGGTAAGGATGTTTGCATAATTTATGTAAATCAAATGTATCCAATGATAAGTTATTGTTACACTGATGAAGGTTACTAGTAGACATCCAGGTAATGTTATAAGGTATGCCAAAGAAGCAGATACTAAATAAAGCAACTGGATATGATTTTGGAAACGGTCAGATATTTCAGATACACTGTACATGTGTTTTGTCAGTGACACTTCCAAAATTGTCTTCAGATTGACTTTGTCTACCTTGTTTCCTATATATTGGACATCCAAAATTGTCTTCAGCTCTTTTGTATTTC
The DNA here is from genome assembly GCA_019207045.1 of Branchiostoma floridae x Branchiostoma belcheri. NCBI lineage: Eukaryota > Metazoa > Chordata > Leptocardii > Amphioxiformes > Branchiostomatidae > Branchiostoma > Branchiostoma floridae x Branchiostoma belcheri. The sequence continues at coordinate 18,524,431 of CM033037.1, read as the reverse complement.
AAAGTTACATGTAGGGTATAAAAAAACAGTTTCTTACAATTCTCTTCTCTGTGACTGATGAAAGGTATAGTGGATACAATTTAAAACGTCAAACCGTTTCTGATCATATCCTAACCTGCTTGTCGAATGAGTAACTGCTTTTTTGGCAAAACTTATAATTGTTATTATCTGGTTTTTATTTTACAAATAATATATAAGCCTCAAAAATGTTGTTTTTAGGTAAAAGAAATTTTAAAGCCGTCATGTTCAAATTTTTTATGTGTCCGTGCAGCAATGTCTGCAGTCAGGCTCCCTGGAGACTGCGTCGTCCTACCTCATTATCCTGCAGAACCTGGAGCCTGCAGCTGTCAGCAGACAGGTACACCCCCACTACACAGTGGTACCACCCACTGGGCCTATCTCTCTCATTGTAATGTCAGCCAGATCCACAGAGATTAGGGGATGCTACATGTACTTAGGAATCGGATCTGCGCATGCAAAGACTAGGATAAAAATTTATTTATTCAAACAAGAGAAAAAATTTGCCTCATCCATTCCAAAATTTGATCTTTTGTAACATTGAGTCTGTATTTTTGTAAGCTTAAGATGATAGATTTAACAACTGCAATAATCAAAAACATGGACCCAAGCAATGAGTTGGACAGAAAAAATATTTAAACCTGGAGACAGCCATGTATGTAAAAGGAAGCTGTGCAGTTCACCTAAATTTTTTTTTAAAGCTATTTGAATATTCTAAAATGATTATGAATTAGGTGACAAATATAAGTCAAGCACTGTAGACTAACTGTTATCATGCTGTCATTATATGTCATACTTTTATATTCATTTTTTTAATCCATTACCCAGCATGCAACACTGCTGTTGGATGCTTCACTAGACAAAGGCAAATGGGAGGTATGTCTATTTATAATATCAGTCTAATCTGATGAAAATAACATGCAATGTGTACAATTGATCTACATGTAAGAAGTTTTGAAATTAATTTTCCTATTGCATATACATTTGTATACTTAAAGTCTAGCTGTTGAATGATTGTAAGGACAAGTGAATGTAATAGGCAATGACAACAAAATATCAAGGAGACCATCTACATGTACATCAGGGTACACAAACTGTCACTTGACAGAGACAGTAGGCGGTATAAATGTCTGGTACTTAACTTTGTGACTATTTGCTAACATCACTTGTCCGCAGAGTCGATGGTCTTAAGTTATTGTTTTTTATCCACTTTGAATTCTTAACTTGCTTTTCAATCCATTTTGAATTCTGAGGAAGACTGTAATAGGACAAAGTTAAAAATCTGTTTATTCTGGGTTAAAAACTTTCAATATCTGTATCCGTATCATTCTATATGTATACATGTATAGTAGCGGATATAACCACCCCTCCGCATAACACACAATCTTAAAAAGTAGTTTTATCTCCCCTTTATTCTCATGGTATTTATTGTCTATTATCATATAGCCAGATGGAGTTGGCCAATCAGAGGCCCCCATTTCCCATGGGTTATCAGGCAGTAACCTCAAAAGTGGTCGGTTATTCTAATAACCGACCACTTTTTGGACCGCACCATTATACAGGGGACAGTCATGATTTTTTTTTGTACTGTTGTTTGTGTGTAAACCATGCATAACTGTCAAAAATATTATGATTGATTGGTTATGTTAATTAGGGCTCCACATGGGGAATATAGGGATACTTGAAAAGGAATTATGCTGATTTTACACATTTTCATTATGGCTTTCTAACGTGATTAAGCCGGTACCTTCCTAAATCACTTCATATATACGTACTTTGTCGTGCCCAAGTGAAAAGGCTCTGCATGGGGGGTACCAGGACTCCACTTAATACATGTAGTTTGTATTGCAAATAAGCCACATGTTGATGCTGATATGCTATCTCACAAACAGATGATTAGTTAAAATTATTAGTTAAATGATGATGATGAAATAGTTTAATGTTTGTATTATATATAGACACTATTGTACAATATATATATTGCAAATGTATTTTTATGTAATGTATTAAAGTGTTTATTTGTTATAAAGGAATTTGTGTGAAATAACTGTCAGTTGGATAGGCTATATGATAATAACGTTAATGCCCCGCCTTATCCTCGGTGTATATGGTGAGATAATCCCTGGTCAGGTGCGATAACCACCTCATAAACCACCTCGTTCGCTACGCTCACTCGGTGGTTTATTCGGTGGTTATCGCACCTGACCAGGGATTATCTCACCATATACACCTCGGGGCGGGGCATTAACCCTTTATTATTTCCTAACCAGCTTGCCAAAGACCTTGTGCGATTTCTACGTGCCATCGGTAATGAGGACCCAGAGTCCCCTCCCCGCACGCCCGTAAACCCCATCAACGCCCCCATCTACCCCCTGCCACCCCCGCCGCAAGATGGTCCCTTCCCCGGCTTCGCGTTCGGCTCGCAGGCGCGCCCGGTCCGCAGCTACAGCATGGGGGAGAATCTGGCGGGAGTGAGAGAACGAGGGAGCGCGAAGGAGAGAGATAGAGAACGGCACCACTCTGTGCAAGCAACCAGTACAACCAACAAAAAAGCAACGTAAGTACAGCACAATTTGCAGCTATAGATGTTACCAAGCACAGGCCTTGTGAATTAAACGATGTTCCAGTGTTGTAGCCAGCCAGAAATCATTTTCGGTCCCCTCGATTATGAATGGCTTTGTTGCAGCGTTCTTAGGGGGTCCGGGGCATGCTCCCAATGAAATTTTTGAAATCTAGACCCTCTACAATGCTATTTCCTGCATTTTGAGGGGGGTTAAATTTTGCTCACAGAGGACGGAATGGGGAAAATTTGTTTCCGGCCCCAGCTGCAAAATTCAGTCAAAGGACGGAAGGATGGGTGCTGGCTACAACCCTGCGATGGACCAATCCCGTAGTCCCATCCGTCAAAATGTTGACATTGAGTAGAAGCATGAAACATGTAAATTTCACATCCATTCTCTCAGTTCTGGACCCCCTAATTGCCATACTGTCATCGGTTAAACTTCTAATTATGATGGACAGTTGGGATGATCCGTCTGTGAAGGTGGACTCTCACTTCACTTGGGGCACTGGTGTGGCATTGTGGGGTTCGTAGATGACTCAACGAATTTCAGAGATAAAGAACCGTTTTGTGCATTTTGTTGTCTTGTAAGTCATACTTTTACGTATTACGCAATATTTAGATTATAAAAAATAACAAAACAGTGCCACAGTGAAGGAACCCTGCAGTGCCACACCGGTGCCCCACGAGCAGTGAGATACCACCTTTAGTTAGACTTAGGGATCATGGGATAATAGTCTGGTGTCCTTTTTTACCTCTGGTTAACTCCCAACCACAAGATGCTTCTTAACAGAATAGTTTGGCACTTGTTTATAGACATTTGAAGAATGGCATTTGAAGTCATTTATAGCTGAAATATAGGCTGGACTTCTGATTGGTGTTAACTCACATGATCCTCTTCATGGTAACCTGCTTTAAAGAATTAGAAGTATTTGGAAATTCAGAACCCTGTTATACTGCTTCTAAGAAATACATTGTATATTTATACCCGAAATGATGCAAGATGTAAAGAACTCTTTTAAGTAAAGAATTTTTTTTCTATTCTGAAAGCAATTATGCGAGCCAGAGCTTGAATAGGACGGATACCACTAATGCCATAATTGGGGATGCAAACTAGAGAAAAGATTTTTCCAAATCTCTACACAAATGAAAAAGACTAACTTAGTTCAAGCATACAAATTCTCAGTATCTTAACAGTCTAATTGTACAATGATTTTTAATCTGTACACATTCAAATACACATTCAAACAATTTGAAACATACTTATAATTCGTGCATAGTTGTACAAGGATGTACAGACATTCATAGCAATGGGTTAAGAGACAAGGCTGGGTCACAATGACCATAGAATGAACTTCTATAGATGTTATTTAATAATTGTTATGGTTGATTAAATGTAATTTTGGGACTTCTTTTTTTGCCCTGGTATCTCCTATTTTTCTGTGTTTTTGCTTCTCATCAAAGATTTTGCTATTACTTTGGTGTAGGGCCTGTATCTATGGGTGGCTCTCTTTGTTTTCCAAGCCTGTTTTTTAGAAATAGCCTTAAAGGCTGTTGAAATGATTTATCACTAAAATAATGGACTAATTGCAGAAGAAATCCTCATTTTGCTGCAGCATGATTGACCAATAAGAAAATTCCAAAATGTGCTGCCATTATTTAGCCCTGAATCCATCCGCCTTATTCTACTCCTTTTTCTGTTTCCATGCAGTTAAGTAAATTGATAATTATGGGGTTCAAACAGCAAGGTATTTTGATCCTCCTTTGCCTGGGTGCCATCCTCGGTAAACTGCTGGCTCACTCTTATCTGTTAGCAAGCAAGAAGATTGAGCCAGTGGTTACTTATGGATGGAGGATGGCACCCTGACTACATTGTATAGATCCTTCTTACACTGCCTCTTAAATTCCATCCCAAAGTAACAAAAAAAAGTGCTAGCCTTTTCTGCAGGGTTAAACAATCAAAGGAGTAGAAAGGAACAAGACTAGAATGGAGTCAATTATATTTTTTTCATTGTTTTCAAAAATGTTGTTCAGAACTTATGTTGGGCTTCTTGCTTGCTGATCTGTTGTCTATTCTGGGCTGCTTGTGTTGCCTTTTTTCCTTACCTCCATCTTTTATTTTGCGGCAGAGCGGCGCCAAAGGACATTCCTCCACGGGTACGGGCAGATTGCGGGGTATTTACGGGGTGAGGCAGACCACGACAAATACTAGAGCGTAGCCCTTTAACGAGAGTCACTATAATTATGTAGATAATCGTTGTAAATCTTAAACTACACATAGTTTGTGGTTTCAAGTGCACATGTACGCTTTAAATGCAACACAATGTTTTCTGTATCACCTGAGGTACCAGCCCGACCGCGGGTCGGATCACCCGAAGGCCAGAGGGTGTTCAGACCCACGGGAGGGCTGGGACCGAGGGTGATGCGGAATACACCATGTTGTATTTCATTTATCTCATACCTACCTGACAAAACGCATGGTGCGAACTGCGCCAGAAGTTCTGAAAATTTGGTGCCCTCAAACAAACATTGTTACAACTGTTACAGCAATGTTCCAACGTCTGAAGCAGGCATTCGAGTTTTTGACCATGTCGCACTCGGCGACTGCACAGTGTATGTTCGAACTATTCGATGAAAGCCTGTAGGATGAAAATCAAAGCTTGTGTGATACGGCTTGTTATCACCCGGTCTGGAACACCTGTATATATAGAATTATACAACACGGTGTATTCCATATCACTCGAGGTACCAGCCCGACGGCCGGAGGGTGATCCGACCCGAGGGAGGGCTGGGACCAAGGGTGATGCGGAATACACCGTGTTGTATTTTATTTATGTCATACCCACCTAAGAAAACCCATGTTTTGATGCGAAATGCGCCAAAAGTTGAACAAATTTGGTGCCCTCGAACAGAAAGTGTTGCAACAGCAATGTTCCAATAATGTCCAAATCAGGTATTCAAATTGCCAACCGTGCCACACTAGGCCCGTTCGAAATGGTTCGATTTACTCGAAGACAGCCTGTGTGATGCGCCTTTCGAACCTGTGCGATACGGAAGTTATGGCACGGTCCCGAACACCCGTATTGAACGTTTTCGCGTCACAGGTATGACAAAATGAATGTTATTGCGGCCCAGGTATGACATAAAGTGTGATACATTGTTGGTATAGGTCAAAGTTGAATATGTTATCTATTGCTTGTTACATCTAATTTCAACTTTGACATATTACCCACAATTCATCATGCTCCACCTGTGCACTTGAAACTGTGAACTTGCTTATTGTGCGTAGCATAGAAGTCCAAACTTCAATCTATAACTTAGAGCAGTGTCAGTTTGAAAATCTAATCTTCAATCTTTGACAACAAATCAACAAAAATATAACCTGCTGTTTGAAGTGATTTTGGCAATGCCTGTGAGGTGGAGCCTTTACATTTTTCTACTTCTTGTCAAGTCTGAAATAAAACTTATCCTTTCTCTTCCCACTTCATTGAGAAAACTTTCTCCTATTTTCGATGTGATGACTAACATAAGTGCTGCGTGCCTGTATGCCTAACCGGAACTGGACTTAAAAAAGACCCCATAAAAGACCCAAAATGTGTTCTTGAAAATTATCTCTCACTCGCATACTCCATTTTGCTCTATTATTTTTATGCCAAGATGCATGTATGAAAAAAAAAAAGAAATCTAGTCAGGAAGGTTCAACAAAATCACTAAACATAGGGAGTATGGTATTCCGAACCATTACATTTTTCAGTTTTGCTCTTCTACATCTTCTTCTTTGACTTTGGAACTGACTTTGGCATTATCCTTTTTTTCAATATTTGTTGGCAAATATTAATTTTGATCATTTTGCAGCTGCTTTGTATGATGTACATTATGGTCAAAAAGTTTTTTGTTGGAAACGGATGAAAACTGAGATTCTTAATATGATCAAATCAACATAGCCTGACTTATTGAAAGTCCATATGGATTTTGAATATTAATTAATGTTTCCTACAGGACACTGAAACACTTGGAGGATACCGCGGAGCACTTCTTCATTGACGTGATTCTACAACGACATGCTCGAAAGTTGCTCGGCGCCGGTCGACTCCGAGAACTGGGTTCCTTTGCGGCTCATCTAAACTTCGAGCTGATTGGTTGGCTGCAGAAAGAGAGGTAGGTAACATTTGGTTGAAAATGCGGAATGCAGGAAAAAAATCATAGCTATGGGTACAATTACAACCATGTCCCACGTACATTGTAGGGCTGCATAGGACTCCTAAATGTAGCACGACATATGTGTAGTGTACAGGTACAGGCACAGAAGTTTAGGTGCACAGATATGAGGTTTTGATACCGGTACAAAAGATATACAATCATGTAAGACCTAGTTTACAATGTTGGTACAGAGGTTTAGATACACATACAGAGCTTAGTAAAAGTACATATAATAGGTGCTGTAAGTGCAGATATATGGAGATTTAGATACAGGTAGAGGATACAGGTACAAAGTTTTTATGTACAAGGGTTTAGATACACATTCTAAAGGCATACCAGTAGTAGAACCATATATGTGGGTTAAGTATAGTTACAGAGGTTCAGAATGCTGTAATTCACTTTGTTTTCTCGGTACCAAACTTTCATGGTCTGAGAAAATTTAACTCGGAACTAAATGTTCACGGTGAACAAATTATTTGTTATTGTCACCAAGAGGAATTATTTATTATCGGTAATGATAAGTACACATTACAGTTTTCACTGTGACAATGAAAAAAATCAGGAATGTACAGTACAGTTGTTGAGGACCTCATACAGATTTGGTGCAAGTACAGACATCAGTATCAATGGTGCAGAATGGTTGCATCTTTATTTTACTGTAAGACACTTGAATGTACTATAATTACATAATTACAGGTCCAGAGCAGCCAGAGTGGACGACTTTGTTACATCACTGCACACACTTCACAGGGACTTCCAGTGGCCAATGCCAGGTACTACCATACAACTTTATCTACTTCTCACCCGTTACCTTCATTGTATTCATTCTAGTTTCCTGTGGTGCTCTGTTCCTTTTGAAAAATGGCAGCCATGGACTATGAACTGTGATCACTACATGCTCATTTTTCTCTACATTCTCTGTGTTGCTTTGACAACCAGAAGAGAAAAATGTTTGAATCATTGAATCTTACTAGAAAAGATTGTGGGGTCGTGTGGCATAACAGGATGTTTGGTCAAGAACACCAGAGGTCAATGGTTTGAACCCTGTCATGATACAGATCTTGTGCCTCTCACACAACTTTCCACACTCTAGTCAGGTTTAAGAATGGGTACCACACTTCGGTAAGAAATAAATGTTAGAGACTTTGGGGTGAGTTCACACAGTGCGTTCTGAGAAATTTCACTGGACGTTCTGCAAAACTTGATGCATATTTTTCAACCTGTACTGTCACACTTGCTATAATATATTCAACTTGATGAAAATAGAAAGGCTTGCAAATGGACTTCTCTAAAAAGGCTGCCTTTTTAGGTCATGTCCGACCCATTTCCACCTGCCATGGCTGCCATTTGTACACTTCTCTTTGAGCTTGTTCTCCACCATACCTAAATACTACATTTCTCCATGGTTTATCTTCACATTTGGTGCTCCTCTCTTTTCTAGTGATTGCGTTGTCTCAGGTGATATCCAGGTCTAATAGCGGTGAGTCTTTGGGCCCTTTCTTCTTCTTTTTACGCCTAGGCCATGTTGAGACAATTATATGGATGACATCCGTGCATACATAAGTTTTCTGTGAAATCATTTTTTTATCCAAACTGTTAACCATACAAAGCAGCTCCAATATGAGCAAAAATGTATAAGTAAATGAAAAAAAAACTAATGTCGTAAAATGCCAAAGTTAGTACCAAAATCAAAGAAGATGTGAAAGAACAAAATGAAGAATCTTCTGTTCGGTATGTCATACTCTGCATGTTGGTTTTTTTTCTGCATGTTAATGTTTTGTTCATTTTTAGTCAAGACCACCAAAATTTCATGATAAAGGGAACTTTATTCTGCATCCTATCATCAGTTTTATGGTTCCCAGGAGATGTCATCCATATATTAATTAAATCGACAATGGCCCTACATGCACTGCTCTAAACCGCTTTACTCTGCCATTTTTTAAATATTTTTTGGGAAGGGACTGGTCACATTCATGTATAATCGTTACAAGAAGTACAGAATCTGTATGATGGCAAACTGAGGGCATTGCAGAACATGTGTTGCAAAAAATTTAGGTGCAGGTACAGAAAGTCGACATACCGGCACATTCTAAAAAGATTGTAAAGCCATGTTCAAAGAGTCTATTATTCTCAAGTTTTACCTTAACCTACAAATGATAGTAAATAACTTTAATGCCCTTTTCTCTTGTACTTTTTCGTGTTCGTGTTTTTGAGTGTCTTGATGATTGTGTAATCAATAAATTATGCCCCGAAAGAAAATTATTTTTTTACACTTTACATCTAATCTAACATGCAGCAATTTATAAAAAGCTGTCCTTTCTTACTTTCTATGAAAAAGCTTCTTGTTTTAGTAAGAATTTGTTCTTTGATAACAGGGTCAAAGATTGGCTCGGTAGGGGAAAGATCCAGATCGTCGTCCTACGATGCCTTGGAGGTTGGAGTGAACGGAATGACGCTAAGCGATATCAGCGAGGGATCAAACCGGCTCCGACCAAACGGGATGTACGCGAGCCCGTCCCTCCGGTCGTCCATGGATCTGCTGTGTGACGAACTCCGACAGGAAGCAATGGACTCCAGACAATTCAACTCTAATCAGAAAGGTATATGTTTAAACTATTATTGAGTGACCTGTAAGTTGTGGAATGTTTGCTGTTGTTTTATTTTTACAGTTACGTGTAACGTCTTTACCTTGTAGCAGTGGTACTCGGGCCTTAAGGGCATGATGCACCCGCTATACATGTGTCAGGGGTAGGAGGAACCCCTTGCATCCTTGGTCGAAGTCCTCCTAGGAGACGGATACTACAAATAACAAAGCTGCATCTGCTGGTGCCGTTTCACACGTGGCATCTTTCTTGTGCTTGTGAGACTTAGTGCGCGTCAGTAGACGAGAGGGTGGAGAAGGAAGTGCACATCAATCCTTCACCTTAAAAAGTCATGTGCAGGTCAGGTTGCCAAACCCGCCGGCAATTGCCTTTTTGCCTGCTCATCTGTCAAAAAAGAAAAATAGAATTAATCCTGGCTTATACACGACATTGCTTGTTTCCAAAAGTGTGGACTTTATTGGACTTATGCTTGGAAATTTCTCTTACAGGAGACAATGGTAGCACAGCAGCCACAGAAACCTCAGAGATGTCTGCGTCTATCGTGGCAGATGATTCGGAGCTAACACTAGATGACAGTATGTGGAACCTGGCCAATCTGGATGAGCTAGAGGCCCTGTCCCAGGAGCTGGCCTGCAGGGGGCCTCCTCACTGTGAAACACAACTGAGGTAGGCAGTTATCTGTCAATCATTTTCAAATGTAGCTAGAGGCCCTGTCCCAGGAGCTGGCCTGCAGGGGACCTCCTCACTGTGAAACACAGCTGAGGTAGGCAGTTATCTGTCAATCATTTTCAAATGTAGCTAGAGGCCCTGTCCCAGGAGCTGGCCTGCAGGGGACCTCCTCACTGTGAAACACAACTGAGGTTGGCAGTTATCTGTCAATCATTTTCAAATGTAGCTAGAGGCCCTGTCCCAGGAGCTGGCCTGAAGAGGGCCTCCTCACTGTGAAACACAACTCAGGTAGGCAGTTATCTGTCAATCATTTTCAAATGTAGCTAGAGGCCCTGTCCCAGGAGCTGGCCTGCAGGGGGTTGCCTCACTGTGAAACAGTTATCTGTCAATCATTTTCAAAAGTAGATGGAGGCCATGTCCAAGGAGTTGGCCTGCAGGGGGCCTCCTCACTGTGAAACAGTTATCTGTCAATCATTATTTGAATGTAGATACCTGCTGCATGTGATGATGGAGGCGGGGTGTCTCGAGTGGGAAGACAGTTAACTGTCAATCATTATTTGAACGTAGATACCTGCTGCATGTGATGATGGAGGCTGAGTGTCAGGAGTGTGAAGACAGTTAACTGTCAGTCATTATTTGAACGTAGATACCTGCTGCATGTAATGATGGAGGCAGGATATCTGGAGTTGGCAGTTAACTGTCAATCATTATTTGAATGTAGATACCTGCTGCATGTAATGATGGAGGCGGGGTGTCTGGAGTGAACAGTTAACTGTCAATCATTATTTGAACATAGATACCTGCTGCATGTAATGATGGAGGCAGGGTGTCTGGAGTGTGAAGACAGTTAACTGTCAATCATTATTTGAACATAGATACCTGCTGCATGTGATGATTGAGGCAGGGTGTCTGGAGTGTGAAGACAGTTAACTGTCAATCATTATTTGAACGTAGATACCTGCTACATGTGATGATGGAGGCAGGGTGTCTGGAGTGTGAAGACAGTTAACTGTCAATCATTATTTGAACGTAGATACCTGCTACATGTGATGATGGAGGCGGGGTGTCTGGAGTGTGAAGACAGTTAACTGTCAATCATTATTTGAACGTAGATACCTGCTGCATGTAATGATGGAGGCAGGGTGTCTGGAGTGGACAGTTAACTGTCAATCATTATTTGAACATAGATACCTGCTGCATGTAATGATGGAGGCGGGGTGTCTGGAGTGGACAGTTAACTGTCAATCATTATTTGAACATAGATACCTGCTGCATGTGATGATGGAGGCGGGATGTCTGGAGTAGACAGTTAACTGTCAATCATTATTTGAACATAGATACCTGCTGCATGTGATGATGGAGGCAGGATATCTGTAGTTGACAGTTAACTGTCAATCATTATTTGAACATAGATACCTGCTGCATGTGATGATGGAGGCAGGATATCTGTAGTTGACAGTTAACTGTCAATCATTATTTGAACATAGATACCTGCTGCATGTAATGATGGAGGCAGGGTGTCTGGAGTGGGCCATGCTGATCTCCCTAGTGCTGAGGGACTCCATGGGCGTGACGCGGGTCGTCAACACCGCCAGCCTGACGGACATGCCCATTGATGTGGTGGGGAGGATGAGGGAGGGACTGTCGTATCTGGAACTCTGGGCCGACACCGAGTGGTATGACTGTGTTTACTAGTTCATAAGTTATGGCTCCTATATTACTGCATTTTCTCTATAAAGAGATATCTAATACTTAATTGAGGTATGCATTCCCTTTCGGGGCAAGTAGAAGACAAATGTAGAACATGGAATACAAACCAACCTTGAAAACATTTGAACTAGATAAATCTAAATTTCAGCTTTCAGCTAGGATTTTATCACAGGGAGTCCAAAATTCTTACTGACTGAGATTCACCATGTGGCAAATGCTACAGACACGAGCATTGTAGTGGGGTCATAGGGCATTGACCTTCCATGGTTTGGGGTTTGAGAGAATTTTAAGTAGAAATGGTGCATTCTGAGGTATCCTGAAGGGCAAATTACTGTTAGAGAGGTCACAGTTGAAGACTGTGACCTTGTAGCATCCCTGCTGATTTAGAATTTAATTCTTGTCAGTGGATCTGTTCCCCAGTGTAAGGGCCTTTTCAGTGTGTCTAGTGCGTCCAATTTCTTACTATTTTTAGAACAGTGCGTCCAATTGACGCCTGGATGCATGCCTGGCTAAAAGCCTGCATCAAGTACTTATTAATAAAATGTCTCCATTGTTTTCTCCCTAGCCCTGGGTACAAGCCGTTTCTCTTGGTGATCCGTGGTCAGGCCGAGGTCCTAACGGGCATCGTGGACATCCAGGGGTCACCTCAGGTCACCCCCATCCCCACCCCAGATTCATCGCTCACCTCCGCAGACTTTCACGCGCTCGGTTTCCATGGCAACACCAGCGACACAGAAAATCCCGAGAACGAGGAACAGCAATCCGTTGTTGAGACGGAACTACCACAGGACAGCGGTCAGTGTGCGTTGTCATGACAACAAAGAGACTCCTCTGAGGAACCGTGACGTTTCTTGCGAGGAATTGTCTTACAGCAGCCGAGAACATCTTGGACGTGGTTCGAAACCCAGTGAAACTGATGGGATGTGAATGAGGGATTCAAGTAACAACTACAGTGGCCACGGGTACAAATGGCGGAGTGTTGATACGATTGTGATTTGTGGACGCGTACTCTTCAAGAAGAGACTTTTGGCACATGCCAGCGATAACCATACTCAACGATAGGCTGCTCGACTTACGAACAATTTCAGATACAAGTGTGAGCTTTACATACAGAGAGGACCTAATAGTATATGCTACATACTAAAGAGGCTTGCCATCACCTTTTCTACATGTCTCTGCGCTGTCGTGGCTTCTGTTGTATCGAAAATGTGAGAAATGTTAAAAACCTCTTATTAAGTCATAAAATGCCTTTCTTCTGTCTAAAGTATGTCCATACAATTTTTCCTGACACCAAATGATATTGGGGCTCAAAACACAGGATGCCTAGTGTTTTGCAGTAGATGGTAAACAGTGGACTGTATTTATTCTGTTTTGACAAATGTTTCTTAATTCACAGTCGTTATTTTTTTTTCACCAGGACATAACTACAAGACAAAATATCTGGACATTATTGTTTGCTTCTTTCTAAAACTACGATAGTTTTGGACTCTGAACATTGGCGATGAACATCTTGTACCCTTCATTATTATTCAGATTCATTTAGTATATTTGATATATTGTTTTAATGATGCGTAAATTATGCACTGTGCTTTGTCTTCTAATGTATGTCACCTGTTAATAGCCACCATACAATATTACCACAGTGCAATACTATAAATATAATGACTGCCAGTTAAAATCTCCCCTTATTTCAGTTTAGTTCCTCTCTTATTCACAACAGTATTTGATGGCAAATGCAATTCCTGTAAGCTACAACAGATTGCATGTATCATAATATTTGCCACAAAAATCACAAGTTGTGATGTATTTTCACATAACCATCTGCTTGCCCTTGGTGAACTGTACTGAACTGTTACCTTAGGGGTACACACACATGTTATATATGTGTGTTCGATGTTTGTGGAAACGTAAAAAAGGGTAAATAAGACAGAAAGGAAGAAATCTGTCCTTTCTGCGTTTTGCTCTGTCATGTCCGTCATCTGTATTAAAAGTAACGACCCTGGTGTAACAGCCCGTACCCATCCTGTGTCAATGCCAATCAGCCAATCAGATTGGCCATCAGCTTAAACTAATCAAATTTACCAGCTAATTATGTTGTCTCTTGATTGTAAGCAACAACATGATTGGCTGACGTCATGACAGGAAGAGTAGAGGGGGGCCCTTTAAATGCAGCCAATAAGAGTGATTGGAGGCTGATACATCAGGGTGGTTGCCTGAGATACACAATTGTGGACCTGACATTAGAGAACCTGGTTAAGTGGAACCTTTAATATGTACAGCATTGCCGTTAAAACAGCCATATTGGTAAGGCCATAATTTGCCATGTATGTTAAATGATAATTCGTAGTGATCTCGAACGAAATGCCAGTAGCATGTCATGCTTTTCCACGACTATTTTTATACAGTAACTGCTTGTATGTAAGCAAAGCCGCAGACTTAGTGTATCAACGAAATGAGCCCAGGTATTGAAATATGCCAACGTACTTGCTCTGTATGGTGATATTTGACAAATGGATAGTCACGAACATGTAAATGACTTATTGTAAAATTCGTTAGAAACGGCCAAGCTTTAACATGTTGCCAAGCCGTGGCCAATTGTATTTTTTTCTTGTAGATAAGAAAATGATAATGTATTTTAATGAATGTAAACAAAAGAACTATTTTATCAACTACTCATAACCTGCAATAATAATGATTATAATAACTTGCTTGTCTTTATCAAACTGTACAATCTTAAAAGACAGGGTCCTGCATTCGAAGCAGTTGTATACGTATTGTAACAGTTAGTATATCTAGATAGGAAAAAGAGATCCATTCCAAATTAAAGTAGTTAAATTAAGATGTATTGCCACAAACTAAATGTAACATACAAGCTCTTGTTCTTTTCTGACAAGTTGTCTTCTAAGTGATGTGCCCACTCTTTGTCATTTTTAACTGGTACTTAATAGCGCATTAAGATAAGATGTACTTTTTTTTGGAGGGGGGATTCGAGTTATTTTATTTCGTTTTTTGACATGCTTATGATAATTTTAGATGTTATTGTTGCACGTATTGCTACATACATGATTGTCGTCCGATCCTAACTATATGTACATGAAATAGAATAAAATGTTGCGAAAGCAGCACTTTCCTCTTTCTGTTGATAACTGTAAATGTCGACCATCTCACTTGTGGCCTTGTTGGATGTATGCACTAATGAGTATCTATAGTAGCATGTAAAGTTCCAGAGGCAACTTCAATGTCATACTCCTGTTGTTATTCATGTCTGGACGTAAGTGAGACAACTGCGACAGAAGCAACATTGAGGGGAAATAAATGTTTTGTATAAAACCAGCTCTGATTTCTAATGGTTGATTCAACAATGAAATAGAGTTCCACGACCTCATACATCTGTACCTTTGCTAAACGATATTAACCTTTTCGATTGGTCTGGGGAGTTGCACATTCAACCCTTTTGGTGGTTAGGTCAGTTAATGAGCGAATTAAGGAATGGATTCTAGAGCGCTCATACGATGACAACAGGCATCCCGCAAGCGGACGGAGGGTGTTTCGGGTGTTGGAACGCCTGTTCGAATGAGCATTTGGACCCCTTTCTTAATTTACTAATGTGTAATGGCCAATAAGCACATTCGTCCAAAATTTAGACGATCTCAAACTGAAAGGTGGTCAAGGATCCCAGACAGAACAGCAGAGAAGCGACTGTATATAACGTTAGTGTATGTATAATGAATAATGTCAGCTACTTTCCGGATGGTACCTAGGCTAGATCTTTTCGTGACCACCAAGGAGTGTGCGGGCCATCTGAAGGCCATAAAGTGTCCTCACCATAGATACTCCGTTTCATATGTAGCGACTGTTCATAATAGCGGACGGCCATTCTGTACTGGCCAAGATTCCCATAGACGGCGCCCAAGTTGGTCAGTGACGCGGCGATGTCAGGATGCAGAGTGGCGTCGCCATAGAGAGTCCGTCTCATCTGTAGTGACTGCTCATAAAATCTGGCTGCCTTTCCGTTATCACCAATCTGCCTCCAGGCATTACCCAGCTTGTAAAGTGAGTTAGCGATGTCAGGATGCGCAGTGTCCTCGCCATAGATAATCTGCTCCATCTCTAGTGCCTGTTCGTGAAAGCTGAGGGCCTTTCCGTGATCACCAAGAGCCCCCCATGCGTTGCCCAAAATGTTGAGTAAATTGACGTTGTCAGGGTGTGCAGCGTCTTCACCATAGATGCTCCTCTTCATCTGTATTGACTGTTGAAGAAAGTTGGCGGTCTTTCTGAGATCACCAAGGTGACCCCATGCTTTGCTCAAGTTTTTGAGTGATTCGGCAATGTCGGGATGTGCAGTGTCCTTACCATAGATACTCCACCTCATCTGTAGTGACTGTTCATGATAACTGACTGCCTTCCTGTAATCACCAAGGCCTGCCCAGCCATTAGCTAAGTTGTTCAGTGAATTGGCGATATCAGGATGTACAGTGTTCTCACCATGGATTCTCCGCATCATCTGTAGTGACTGTTCGTAATAGCCGAAGGCCTTCCTGTGATCACCAAGCACATCCCAGGCGTTACCCAAGTTGTTTAGTGCCTTGGCGATGTCAAGATGCGCAGTGTCCTCACCATAGATAATCCGCATCATCTGAAGTGACTGTTCATGATGGCTGACAGCCTTTTTGTTATCACCAAGGAAAGTCCAAACGATACCCAAGCTGGTAAGTGAGTTAGCGATGTGAGGATGTGCAGTATTCTCACCATGGATATTCCGCTTTATATCCAATGACTTTTTATGATAGCTGGCTGCCTTTTTGAAATCACCAAGTTGAGTCAAACAGTTACCTAAGTCGTTAAGTAAGTTGGCAACGCCAGGGTGTGCATAGTCCTTGCCATATATACTAAAGTTCATCTGTAGTGACTGCTCATAACAGCTGAGGGCCTTCTTGTGATCACCGATGTGATTCCAGGCGACACCCAAGTCGTTGAGAGAGTTGGCGATTTCAGAATGTGGAGTGTTTTCACCGTAGATAGTCCGCTTCATCTTTAGTGAGAGTTCAAGATAGCTGAGGGCCTTCCTGTGTTCGCCACGTTCACGACAGGAGACACCCAAGTTGCCAAGTGAGTTGGCGATGTAGGGATGTGCAGTGTTCTCACCATAGATACTTCGTTTCATCTGCAGTGCCTGTTCATGATAGCTGGCGGCCTTTCTGTAATCACCAAGGTAGCTGAAGTTGGCACCCAAGCTGTCGAGAGAGTTGGCGATGTCAGGATGTGGAGTGTTTCTACCATAGATACTTCTCTGCATCTGCAGTGCCTGTTCGTTATAGCTGACGGCCTTTCTGAGATTACCTAGGTCCCTCCAGGTGATTCCTAAATTGTGGAGTAACATTGCAGTGTGAGGATGCGGAGTGGTGTCACCAGCGATGCTCCGCTGCATTTGTAGTGACTGTTCATAATAGCCAAGGGCTTTTCTGTGATCCCCAAAGTCCCTCCAGGCGCCACCCACGCTGTTTAGTGTCTTGGTGACATCAGGATGTGCAGTGTCCTCGCCATAGATACCCCGCTTCATTTGTAGTGACTGTTCGAGATAGCTGGCGGCCTTTCTATGGTCACCAAGATCACTCCAGGTTTCTCCCAAGTTGTCGAGTGATGCAGCAATGTCCGGGTGTGTGGTTTCTGTACCGTGCGTACAAAGAGCATCCTGCAGTGCTAATTTTGCGCACGAATTTGCTTTTTCGTACTCGCACAGACTTGTGTATACCTGTGCTTGTAATGTTAATGAGTTGTCAAACAGACTAGACGGTTCTTCTTCCAGGATTTCGTCTTGTGAAATAAAGGTCTTTAACGGCCTCGCTGTATTATGGTACCTCATCAGTTGTTTTGTATTTGAAAAGTAAAACACTTTCGTCAACTTTTCCCTGAAATCCTTGTTAACAGGCATGGACAATAACGCGGACATGTTCTCCACCTGCCCACGGTTGTTCATGTATGTCCGCAGCCTCAGCTCTGCTGAGATGCTGACCAGCACCATCAGGTGATGCGCGTTCTCACTGTTGATGACTCCGTTCTTGTGCATCTTGTCTATGGTCTCCCAGATTGTGGTGGGCTGGATACCGTGGAATAGAGCCCAACAAGATATCGCAAGGGTAGAAAATCGATAGATTTCTTTCTTCACATTCAGCAGACTAGATGTTGGCGCTTTGGGTGTGAACGTATGAGCATTTGTATCTTCGATCAATATGTCCAATGCCTGTGACACTTGTATTGCTCCTTCGCTACGCTGGAGTTGCTGTGCCCACAAAGTGGAGTACTCATCGACTAAGTCCTGCTCTCCTGTGATCAAACACGCATTTTCCAATATGCTGGCGAGATGGTAGCCTTTCTTTAAATAGAAAGTTAGGTCAGCTAGCATGATTATGATCATTCCCATTGGGGTATCGATAAGTTCGCATCTGTTACCCCTCCCAAGTGGAGTCTTGCATGCATGTGGCATGGCTCCATCGAACGCAAAACCGCGCGGTGTTACAGAGTCATAGTACCAGTTGTGCAGTGGGGAGTCGGAGAAGAAATCATTAAGCGATTTGATTCCCATGGAGGGGAGAATGGTTTCTCCCAGATTGATGACTTTGAGATGCAGGTAGTGAGTAAGGTTGCGGAAATACTCTTCTTCGTTATTCTCTGTACACTTGCTTATCAGGATCGCGAATTCCAGGTCAGAGTATGGGGTCAATAAACCCGTCGCGTGTGAACCCAGCCCTATCATGGCGTACTTACAGGGAGGGGGGCCCATTACCTCCATGCACTCATCTACAAGATTAGCAATAAACGTTTTTCTCTGTTGAACAATTGTTTGAAACAGCGTCATGATTGCTTTTGCTCTGTTCCTTTCCAATTCTCTTATTTCTGGATCATTGTCATCGAGGTTGTAGGGATTTATCTCTTGCTCTATTCGCTTCAGCTCCTCTCCTACAAGTTCTCGATCTTTCTTCAGAATCGATTTGTGTTTCTCTGAGTCACCAATGCCCCCCGATTTCTTTATTTCCAGCACGTGCTCAACGAACAATTGGGTAGTTAAGAGGATAGCTCGTTTGATACCTTCTTTGTCTTCTGCCCTTGCTCTCACCAGTGCTGCATTACAGAGCGCTGCAGCCTTGGTGAAGTCGCTTCCGTCTTTCGACTGCATTCCTCTTTTGAGGTAGACCTCGCTCAACTTGCACAGGGGCTTCGACTCTTTTTGGTATTGGTCTGGATTTGGATCTAAACAAAACAAGAGCGTGGGTTAGAATTCTCAATTAATGTTGTCATGTCACATATTCACATAGGTTTGAAATATGCTGGTAGAAATTACTACTATTTATAATTCACAGCCATTGGTTTGTTACGGAAGACGTCATGCCCCTGTATATTAGAGATATACAGTGATAAAGTACATTTAAGTTCCCCGGCCATGTATGAAGCCTGAAGTATGTTTCTATTTTTTTTGGGCGGAAGAGGGCGCCCGCTTGTGGACTGTCGTCTCAGTGACTGAAGGCTCCAAACGACGACTTCCCAAGTGCACATTACTCCATATCGGAGGACCCGTGGCTACGCATGATAAAATGGTTCCGTTCAAACAGGCAGTTTGTGCTATTCTGACATAGTCAATAATCATTTAGCTTTAGTACGTTACATATTTCATTAATTGAAGTTGATGCTAAAATTCCCCACAGCAGATTACCATACTTCAATAATATAGGTAAATATGTTGATGTAGGTTAGACATCCAGGTAATAAGATACGCCAAAAAGTAGCTACTCAAGCAACTGGATATGGTTTTGGTTTTTCCAAAAAAACTTTTTGGAATATGGGAAAATACTCTGTTATGTAAATTGTTCCACTATCTTCCGTATGCTCTATTTGAACTATGCTTGATTACGTACCTTTTACATGTACAGCCTTGAGTACAACTGCAAAGTGTTGCTCTGCCCTGCCCAATGTGTACTTGATGCGATGCTGCAGTGTTTCTCTGCCGTCTGAATCTTCACAGCGGTCCAGCGCCGCTCGGTACAGGCCGACTGCTTTGGTGAATGCCGACCCGTCCTTGCTAACCCATTCCTTCTCTAAGTGCAAATCTCCAAGGCTCTTAAGTGACTCTATTTCCCGACGTTTACTCCTACCAATTGCTGTCACAAAGTATTTTGTATACTCCTCAATCAAAGTCTTCACCCCAAATCCTTTCAACTTGGTGTTCTCTTCGAACTTGAGAAGCTCCATTGACACATCTAAAATCTCATTGTCCGATTTCATGCTACTTTGACAGTGTACGAGTTTTGTACACTTCTCTGCATATTTGATACGATGCTCTATTGCTTGTTTGTCATCTAAGTTACGGCTTCCACATAATCGTAAGACTTCTATGTACAACCAACACGCCTTGTTAAGATTCTCAACTTTGTGCTCATTCTTCTTAGCTTTCTGCAAGTACAAATCGCCAAGACTTTTCAGTGTCTCAAATTCCAAGACCTCATTTACACTACTGATGGCTTGTGTCAGTTTCCGTGCGTACTCCTTCTCTACAAAGTCCAGATCAGAACCATTCTTGAACAGCAGGTCCAATTCACTTAACTCTTCAGCTACTGCTGTCTTTGCCTTATGAACGTTGTTCTTTTCTGACACGGGTTCCATAGTGGATTCTTCACGTTTCTTATGCAATGCTTATAATGTAACCCTGGACGATGTTGTATCGAGGCTTTTCTGTAAAAAAAAGTTGAAGAGAATAGGCCCGTTAATCATTCCGAGTACGCATGGGCAAAGACATGAATTGTGGAGAATGTTGTCAATGTAAAGGCCCATGAGATAAAGAAATGGGCATTATTTTCATCAAGTAAATTTTATGGATGACATTCTCTGCAGATGGCAAAAATCCTGAGATAGGGCTAAAAAACAAGATGGCTAAATTTTCAAAATGTATCGTTACCCACTAAACGTAAAGAAAAAATAATTGAATCGACGAAACATTGTATCACAGCCTACAAGGCATCCATTTCTGTATTCAAGATGTGTACTAGTGTAGTAAAGGTGACACTAGTGTGGTAGACTTGTATCACTTACCAAAATGGCAACAACACTCATGGCTTCCATATTGGGGCCATTTTTACAACTATCTAACTAAATTTTTAGTTTCACTTCTATAACCGCAGTGATGGCTACCTGGTTTGTGTCACTTCTACAAGTACAATCATTAGCCTACAACACAACATATTTGCCCATTTTGGTACTTTCTCGTACGATCATGTTGACCATCTCCGAAAAAAAGTCTTTTCTTTTTCAGAAAGCAGGCGAAAATTAATGCGCGCGCTGATTTCATCCATAAAATGTACTTGCTGTGGCCTAATGACCATTTGTGTGCATATCGCATATCGCCCATTTATGAAAACCAAAACAATGGCCAAGGCGAGAACTGTTTACAAAACAGGGGTTTTCACCTTTAACCATGCGCATGCGCATGCATACTCGGAATGGCGAACGATTTTATTGACAAGATTATCTTCAAGAACAACTTTAACAGTAAATATTATTTCTTAGTCATTATGGACGATTTTTCTCTTCATCGTTGCAGATACTATCGATCTAGTAGTGTTCAACTTTATGTGTTTAAGAGTTTGGCAAGGTGTGGAATGGATGAATCTCTGGATTACCACCATGTTTTCTAATAGACGAGCTTGAAGCACAGTCGACGATTCGTTGCATTTTTACATTAATTTTGTATTATTATGAGCAGTTTTTCGTGGGGAAATTCTGTACCAACCTTAGACTTCCTCCGCAACTGGCAACAAACCAAAGGTCGACGCCCTTCCTCGTTCACCTAAAGAACAGTTATAGAAATTATATAGCTGTCAATCCTTTTGAGTGACGTTATGCACTTATCAAGGCCCAGTGTGAGACGGTACCTGCATTGTGATGCTTGAACATTGTAAATGTTATCATTACTTGGTTATCATTTGGCCAAATTGGCCACGTAACATCTGTTTGGAGATTAGCAATTTGCGTAATAAACTAGTTGCTAGCCACTTTTGTGTAAGTTACATTTGTATAAGTTCACACGATAACAAACCGCATATTGATTGACAGTTTTTTTTGTTGTTGTTGTTTTTACGTTCACATACGCTTAACTTTACACAGTTTTTCACATACGCTTAACAATTACTGCCTACAATTATTGGACCGTCCCTAACAGTGGGGACTTTCCAATCCGTTATGGAATTCCCCTGGCTTGGGGACTTTCCCAACTGACGTAGCCTGGATCATCGAGTGGATGCCAGATTGTTTCCAGCGCCTACACAGGTTAACTGCTCGGCTGTAAGGGTGAACATACCCCAAAGAAATTCTTACAACAGCCCCCGAGAGTTAGATAAACAGCACGATAGGTTGTCTGGCATCCAGGCTAAAACTGATAACGTAGCTGACCCCGTAAAGAATTTCCCGGTGAGCGCTAATGACGCCAACGGGGTGTCACACTTCCAGCACCGTAGAGATAGCGGCGAGCTCTCGGTGGAATGGTTACCAAACTAACCGAACCGTGACGGCTCTTGAAGGCCACATTTTACCTGTAGCATACGTAATGCGTTTACATACGAGTCGAGTAATTAGCTTGACGGTGACATTTCGAAGTTAGCTGACCAGGGCTAAAAGTCAAACCGACCATGTTACGTAAAAGTCAAGGGGAAATTTCAGCTAGCCCCTATAACGTTACAACTGTGGTGCGTTGAGTCACCACTAGAGTCACCACCTACTTTTGAGTACAACGACAACCGCACTCACCTTTATAGTAAGCAGGTACCTGTTGAGTGCTGTGTTTACCTCGTCATGCCTTGTTTTGCTAAGTTAAAGAGTAACGAACTGAACTCTGGAACTGAACCTCGCCAGTGGCACCGTCGAAACAGGAAGTCCCTTGGCACAAGTCGACAGTACACTTTGTACCGCGCGGTGACGTCTGGGAAGGGGGATTCCCCTTGAGCTATATATATATATATATATATATATATATATATATATATGTTGGCTAAACGGCGGATGGACTCTCACTACACTTGGGGTGCCGGTGCGGCACTGCGGGGTTCGTAGATGACTCAACGAATTTCAGAGAAAAAGAACGAATTTTCTTCTGTTTTGTGTATTTTGTTCTAAGTCATACTTATTATCATACTATCATATTAGTCATACAGCGGCGCTCCCGAAATATACGTCAGTTTGCGCGAAACGTGTTGCGAAATTTCGCAGAACTCACTCCGAAATTTCGCAGAACGCAGTCCGTAATTTTGCGTAACGCACTGCGAAATTTCGCAGAACGCACTGCGAAAGTTTGCGTAACGCACTGCGAAATATCCCCCTGCGTAATCGAAACACCCATGCGAAAGCCTTCTACGTAAGAAATCTTACGCAAAATTTGGTCGTTAATGAGCAGTGATTACACAATGCAATCAACATGACAATTGATCGTCCTTATTATCACGTATTCATTGATAATTTGTAGATAATATGGGGGCTGGAAAAGCGTGGCGGGAGCGCAACTCGGAGAACGTCTGACCGCGTGGCGGTGCGGTCCCAAATCATGAACAACATCAAATAAGTAGCCGAATAAATTACAAACAGAAGGGTTATTGAAGAAAAGTCGACGTAAAACTGTTACACGTTCTTTGATTGAGGACCGAAATGACATCGAACAACGCAAGACATTAAGGGTCAATGACCCGTAGATAGCGTACTTGCGTAAACCCAGGATAAACCGACACGAAGTCGGCTCTACTCTAACGTTACATCGTCATTTCTATGTAGACGGACTAGAAAACTACGGCAGATTTCACAAGCAAACAATCTAGTCTTGTATCTAATTATCTTAAGTTCTTGAAATGTATGTTAGCAGGCCCAATTTTAGTATTCCGCGACAAAAAACAATCATTGTTGTTGTTGATGTGAAAATCGTGTTTCGCGTAATTTCTTCAAGATGGCCGTCGCAGCAGCAGCAGGAAAACAAGGTCACAAGGGGTCAGTGGACGACTCCACTTTTAAAGTAATATGGTAAAATATGGAAACGTGTATTCTGATGTATAGTATATCATATAGTGATTGTGATATAGGAACGATTAATTTTAATTAAATGGATTTCTGTCAATTAGACACTACACAAAGTTGTTCTTTGGTCAAAGAAATGAGCCTTGAAGAGAAAAGTTTTCTTTCCACGGGACCACTTCGGCATAATGGTACATGCAGACAAGCCAAGCCTTGCGAACAAAGAATTTTGCAAGGCTCCTTGTTTTATTGTTGTGACGATTTGATTCTTAGAAATGACTATGAACTTGTAATCAGCAGTAATTGAAGGTCTAATCTTTGTCGGCAGCTAGAGGCATTCAGACAGCGAAGTTGCTGGTGACTCGCGTTGTGAGTCACCCAAGCCGATTTACTCCCCATTTAGGAAGGAAATTTTTGATGGCGGCGCTGACGCTGGCTTCGTGTTCAGACAATTCTCACTGTATAAAAGATAAGATAACCACGCAAATGTCTGTCAGTTTTGACTCAGACATACGATGGCGAAGACAACGAAATGCTAGAGACGCAATGATGTTGCTGAAGAAAGTTTAGGTCAGCCGGCGGTCCGAGACCTACAAGTCGACGGTTCCAACCCAACTGTTGCATGTTGTAATAATTCTTGCAATAGTTTTGAACTCATTCTAAGCCCATTCGCTGTTGTGAGTTATGGAACGTTAAGCATTATGAATGTTCCAACGCAATGTACTAGTAATTATTCTTGACTTGGATGTTAGCCCATAAATGACAGCTAATGTCATAACAGACATAACGTTACGCAATTTTACCAGAAAAAAAAGGGAAAGGAATGGCGTTAAAGTTAGCTAGTGTTGAATAATCGTTAATGTGACATTTTTTCCTCTTGAAAGTGGAAATATAAGACATGTAGGATTTGCGTGAATTGGTTATATATTGTATACATGTGTAAAGCCATATAATGCCCGTCCATAATTCCTAGATAAAGCTATACTCCTTCGTAGTAGGCATTGATATCTTCTTTTCTAGAGGATTAGGATTCAGGTTTTCATCCGCCGACTTGATTTGGAATGACGTTGCTGGTCGTCCAGGGTGCAGGGGCCAACAAAACCTACCGGTTGCTGACGAGCTCCTGTGTCGGAACATCGATGTCAGCTCTCCTGGTCGTCGGACAATGGACACATGGCGCAACCTTGCTGCAGGGAATTCATCCAACCTTGCAGCGATCCTAGATTTAGACACCTTTTTCTTCGCAAGTCTGAATATATTCAATATAACGTTACATTATGTATAATGTAAAACGATATCAAAGTTATATCTGCTCGGTCATAACCTGTATTTCTAGCTAGAATGATGCTCAATGTAACGCTTATTGGTATTGATATCATATTCATAGCTACTTTTCTAGACGATATCTAGGATTCAGGTTTTCATCGTCTGGCTTCACTTGAAATGACGCTGCTGGTCGGCGGGGGTGCAGAGCCAGAGGGGTCCAACAAGACCTACCTGTTCCTAACGGAACTCTTTGGAGGAACATCGCTGACGGCCGCTCCTGGTCGCCGGACAGTCGAACGAAGGAAACAATACAGGGCATTCATTCAACATTATATTATGTGTTTTAATTTGTTAACTGTATTTTGTCTGCGTATCTGTTCAAACGTGTTAGTCTCATATAGTTTAACTAATATTACATGTACTTCTATGTAGTAAAGCATCGATAGATAATGATTTTGTAAGCCAGCGTAATGGGATTCGGGTTTCTTGCTTGGCGCACTGCTGATCATCGGGGTGCAACTTAGCCAAGGAGACCTACCTGTTCCTTACGGAGTTCTGTTCCTTACGGCATCGCAGACGGCAGCCCCTGGTCATCGGACAGTCGAACGAAAGAAACAATACAGGGCATACATTAAACATTATGTGTTTAGGGTATACATTCACCTTATGTGTTTTCAATGTATTTATTAACCGTGTTTTGTCTGCGTATCTGTTCAAAGTTCTGTTAGCGTAACTAACGTTACGTGTACATTTGTACTTCTACTATGTATTGGTAGTTGTTTTTATAAGATGGGATTTGGGTTTCCATCCGTTGGTTTCCTTGGTATATTGCTGATCATCGGGGGTGCAGCTTGGCCAAGAAGACCTACCTGTTACGGAGCTCTTGGGTCGGAACATCACTGTCGGCCGCTCCTGGTCGGACAATCGACGCAACCTTACTGCAAGGAACACATTCAACCTCGCAACGATCCTAGCTTCTGACGTCTTGGTTTGACAACTGATACAGATATAAGGCAATAACTATCATAAGCTCTTGGTTTTAAAATGTTGAAATAATAATAAAGAGTTCGTCCATATATTTGAGAAATTGTGTATTTCCAATTCATGCTGCAAGACTGTTGAGCGGGGATTGTATGAATGAGTACAAAAGCAAAAAAAATATACCGCTTGAAAAATAAGGACGCTGTTAGCAGCGGTGACGATCTAGCCCTAATTGAAACGAGTCGTTTATCAATTAGACACTATCGGACTAGGTGCGTCTCAGAATTATTGGTGGTGAGATTTAAAACCAGACCAGTCTAATGCAATGCTGATAATATAAACATCAACAAATGTATACTACATCATATCCCAACATATAGCGTTTAAAACCCGATCGACCATCATCTTTTCAAAATGTTGGAAATACGGTAGGTACATCACTAATATGTGCCGGTGTATGAAGAAACTCCACCTTTTGTCGTCTTGGTGCCATCATGTACTTAGTATCAGTTTAAACTGCAACTGACAAAATGTAAATACGAACAACCGAACCAAAAATCTGTATGTCAAATGTTACCGCCTTTTTTTTTGTCGCCGCTGTTGGCTGTGATTGGTGACAAGTTGATTGGATCTTGAGTGTAATCGGGCACGCCCTGTCCAAGACGTACATCTGAAGACTGCCGCCATAGCTGCTGCCATGGTAACGGCACAAATAGCGGCATTTCCCATGCGGATCGAGTTACGTGCGTCCTCTACAAATTGTAGTTCTCAACTCGAAAACTTGCTACTATACAGGTTTTAGTCGTGGGGTAAAGGGTCGTTCTCACTGCAAAATTTCAGGCAGCGAAGTGGGAATAAAAAAATCACGGTGCACCAAGCAGAATGTGATTGCGAGACAGTGTTTTTCGCACGCTAATTTTGACGTCTTTACACGGAAGTGCCCCCGTCGTCTTTCTCCTTGTAAATGTAAGCACACCGAACATTGTCAACGAAGATCGTTTTATCTCGTGAGAACTCCAAGCACACCATTTGCTGACGACGATTCCTTTTTCAACCTTGCCGAGATGAAGCGAATCACCCCCCGCCGAATGTGAAACGAGGATAGCCGAATATAGAAGTCTCCCCGGCTGTTTCTCAGAGCGTTCCAAATTATGGAAGAAGAAAAAAAGAAAAAAAAAAAAAAAACTTTCCCGTAACTTTTATGTGGTAAAATATGAGGAAAATACTGACACATGTTGGTACGCAGATATTGACAAGATAGGAAAGTTCTAAGGCACAAAATTTGTCACCATGACGGCGTGGCTAATCATGAATAGGGTGGCATTGCAAACCAAAAGTACATTTTTACGTTGTATTTTCGTAACTTTACCAAGGACACAGGCCTGTGGTTATTTTATAGCAGTATTACTAATAGCATTTTTGTTCATTTTGTGTGACTTTCATTGAATTTGGTACATGACAACAAAAGGTAGAGGCTAGTAGATTTGTGAGAAGCAACTACCCCGTCCGGTATGTACATGTACTCGTATATGTACTTTGCCTTTGGCGCGCCGGCTTCAAAGGAAAGGTAAACAAACCGTGATATTTCTCCGCCCACCTCGCGGGCGGTCTGCATATGAATGCGGCGTGTTTCTACGGAAGTTTCGCAGAATTACGCAGTAGGAATTTGCGTTAGGCTCCTGCTTTTCGCGAAACTCGCTGCGTAACTTCGCAGAATGCCTTGCGAAATTTCGCAGAACGCACTGCGAAAGACTGCGCAACGTCTTGCGAAATTTCGCGGAACGCGCTGCGAAAGAATGCGTAACGCACTGCGAAATTTCGGAGGACGTTTCGCGCAAGTTGACGCGTATTTCGGGAGCGCCGCTGTACTTCCGTATTACGCAATATCTATATTATCCAAAATCGTGAAAAAGATCGAAACAGTGCTGCAGTGAACGAATCCAGCAGTGCCGCACCGGTGCCCCAAGTGTATTGGCGGTGGCGCTGTCGGTCCGGGTGACTTAACAGCTTACCGAGTATTATGGGTAAGAAATAGGTAGGGTGAGGGCACTACGGTGACCTTGTGCGCGGCCTGACGTCAGTAGTCCGACCTCGTCCCACCGGTTAGCTCAACAAACCTACCGCAAATGTGATAACCATAAAGGGTTTAAGGTTACAGGTTAATAATTAAGGGTTAATGACCCGCCCGAGGTGTATATGGTGTCATAACGCCTGGTCCTTTGCTATAACCACCGAATAAAACCACCGAGTGAGCGAAGCGAACGAGGTGGTTTTATGAGGTGGTTATAGTAAAGGACCAGGCGTTATGACACCATATGTACCGAGGAACAGGCGGGTCATTAACTCAATTATCATATAGCCTACCCACACTGACCCATTTAAGAATAGAGTCGATCAGAGTAGAGTTTCCGGTTGGGTAGGAGCGACAAATTCATTTATAAAACATACATCTTTTATTCAGTACATAAATTTGAACAGTGAATTTGAACAACATAAAACTTGTACGTGAAATGTATTTCTGTTCCAAGGCTTGAAATAAGAACAAAGTCGATTCATTATGTTACAAACTGCTGCACGCTTCGTATTTCTCCACTCGCCCATTCTCCAGTTTGTCGAATTCGTTCGTATCAGGCGCTAAATCTCTGCCGGCTTTCCTGAGGCATTCCGGGATCCCTGTGCTTCACAGCTCTTGAGAATCTCGTTCACTACGAACTCAGACACGTCTTCGTCGAAGAAAGGTAGCATTTTGGTCCTCCAGCGCCATGACCGCTACTCAATGGCAGACCGTGGTGTTATTGTCGTCTGAACTTCAATGGGCGGGGGTGCAAATAATTTTATTTTCCATTTGCAGTTTAAATTGGACATGACTTGAAATAGATTTTAATTTCTTAAATATTATGGGTAATTCAATATTGTTTTAAGACGGCAAATGTTTTCTTTGAACAAAGAAACACGCACTATCGATGTTAATAGAGGGAGCCATCCCCCTGCCATGCCTGTACTTATTCCCCTATCTTGGCAGATGGACGATTCCTGGATATCTCATTCTGATTGGTCAGCGTCCTGTTTGTCTGTCATTCTGATTGGTTCAAACTTTCAAAAGTCATTAATGCACACGTGCAATAATAAAAAAATTAATGCACGGCTGTTACGGCGACATAACCAGCATGAAATGGGGCCTTCTGATTGGCCCACGTCCCCTGGCTATATGATAATAACAGATATATTGTAATTGGAAACTCATGATCATCTGTATATTATAAAGTATCGGCCAGTGCAGGCATTCTATATCTCAATGATTTGTTACAAAATTATGGAACTTTTTTACAGTATGAATGTCATCTGCACATCATATATGGTATAGACATCAGCTCATGTCATGTATTGAAATATGGCTCTCTTAAAACAACAATACCTCAGAGATGGAAAGAATTCTTTCGAAGCGGTTACAAACGATCGAAGAAAATGTAATCCTGAAAACATCATACATTATACAGATAAGATAGACCCTCATACCCTCACATGTAAGAAGATATATGATATTCTAATACAGAAACAATTTGTTACACTAGGTCAAGAGAACAACATAATACAAAAAAAGTGTGGCAATGAAAAAGCATTGCCATGGCGACGGTAATATTGTTTGACTTATATACATTGTATCTTGATAGAGATGATTGAGGAATTGTATGCTTGGTAAGTCATGATGATGTTCCGGGCTGTATGCGCTAGTGTCTTAGTGTCGCGATACGTTGGCTTAATGTGCTGTGTAGTATGATGTTGTTGATACACAAGTTAAATATTACCATAAAGAAATATCAATACAATTAAACGACGTTGAAATTAAAAAGATTATTTCAAGCATGTTACATGTTACATTGATATTGTGCAATAATCTGCGCCTGGCCAGATAAGTGTTGGATTTCGGGTAATCCATTTTATGGCAGCGGTTTCAAGGAATCAAGGCATCTGGCCAATGCTGCAATGTTGATGTAGGTATATGAATAAGCCATTGTATAACATCTGCTCAAAGATCAAGAGCTGAACGACCTTCTGTGACATACAGGGAGATAGAGAGATACAACCAAGTTACGGTAGGTTGGTTCTTTTGGTTAAAAACTTCTCGGTTCAGTTGAAATACGGGTCAAAGATATGTGCGTTTCGTGGATCTTTTTCCCTGGGAGCCAGCCGGGATCGAGCCTGGTTATCACACCGCAGCCCAATCTCAATATCTATCGTGCAGGGGTCTGGCAGGATGACTGTAGAAAGGCTCTCCAAGGCCCTTGGTCAGAGGGAAGAGAACCTAGGATTGATGACCACCCCAGGTAGCCAGCTACAACACACCACAGTTGGTCAGCAGGCTATTGCAGTAGCGAATCAGGGACTAGATAGGGCTCAAGGGTGTATTGAGCTATTTTTCAAAATAACAACAGAACTTTGTAAGGTCCACCTGCCCTTTCCCCGAAAAGGGTAGCGACAACTCCTTCCGGCTTAAACTCCCCCGGAGCGCTAATGTGAGATCGGCGGGCTGATCTGCCTTGGTAAGAGCTGGGGGAACATAGTTTATATATATGAGGTAAATTTGGGCCCCTCGATATGTCGACACAAATCTAAATCCGAACAGAGGACAGATGGACAAGGAATTGAGTACTATCCTGAGATGCTTGCGAGAGGAAGGGTCTAAATACAGAGCACACCATATGCTCTCACTCGAGTTTAGCCAAGCGGGGAGTTGAAGGACGAGCCCGGAGCCCTGAACTACAGGATATAGGAGACGGGTAGTGATTCAAAAAAAGAAAGCGTGAGATAGAGAAGGTGTCCGCACAGTCATACACTTGGTCAACTTGCCACTTTTCAGACCTTTGGAATTGGCCCGGATATATCGTATTCTCATTAATTCTGGAAATGACCTCCTATTTTGCATAATTTGTATTTCATTTAGTACAACATTGTCTAAGCTACATACAGACCAAAAATCATGAAAATCCGTTATTTCTTTCTTGAGTAATCGTCTTCGGAAAGTTTTGACAAAAATTACTTGCAATTTCAACACAAATCGCTGGGGGCCCAAACGTATGCCCTTCTTTCCTAGCACAAGAGCTATCTACCAACCATCAATCGTAACCACGGCTTATTCAGAACACGAGATATAAAAAGATTAAGTTCCGCTGCAGTTCCAAGCGAAGCCGTTAGGGGCCGAAGATGTAATTATACCTAGGTGTTACGTTAACAACTGGGCTGAAGTGGGGTATCCATGTTAACAAAATAACAACCAAGGCTAAACAGACATTGGGAGCTGATCAAACGTAACTTGTGGGCATGCCCAGCCAGGGTAAAATCACTTGCATACACGTCACTGGTAAAGACCTATCCTTGAATATGCTGCAACAGTATGGGATCCGTATACAAACAAAGACAAAGATAAACTTGAAAGGGTACAGAATTCCAGATTCTGTACAAGCAACTACAACATGGATGCTAGTGTTACCAAAATGAAAACAGATCTACAGTGGACATCACTTGAAGACAGAAGGAAAATGTCCAGACTTTGCATGATGTACAAAATGAAGAATATAAGCTGGTGGACGTACCGACTGATAAGTATCTAATACCAGCTCAAAAAAGAACAAGAAACAGTCATGCCTTCAGGTACCAGAGATTCCAACCTAGGATCGATGTGTTCAAAAATTCGTATTTTCCCAGAACTATCGTAGATTGGAATTTTTATATCACCAAGCACAGTAGGGGCATCTTCTCTGGATAGTTTTAAAGGACGCTTGCAGATAGATGTGCAAAAGTTAGGTGTGACGGATCGTTCAGTGTAATATAACCAGCTGCTGCCGCACCGCGTGCCTGCGAAGTTGGTGTGTTACGCCGAATGGCGGTTATACCGGCTATATAGATACAGATACAGAACTATTTCCGTTTTTGTCACACCCCACCAACACACCAAAATCATTCACCATTCAGCAACAGTTCTTAAGTTATCTTGAGTTGACACAAACAATCACAGACATACATACACAGGTTAAAATATTACACCCATAAATATTTCAAAGGGTAATAAAGCTGCTTGTCGCCATGTAAACAACACGTTTCGTAGCATGAACATGAACATACTATTACCCAGTATTTGTGTCTTACTTATGTCTACCATGACAAGATAAAACATCTTAAGTCTGCAGACCCAAAGAAATGGTATCAAAACATCAAACAAATGGCAAATATACGCAGTGACACCTCCGCCATTGAAGTTCCTGGCCTGGATCCCGCCTCAACCCTGACTGTTGCCAACGCCATCAACCAACACCTGGCTTCTGCGTCCCAGTTGTTCCCGCCGTTATCCTTGGAGGATTTACCATCGTTCCTGCCTGCCCCTGGTCCTCCCCCTCAAGTCACGGTGTGGGACATGTACCACCGGCTCCACAGAGTAAAGCTGGGCAAGGCATCTGGGGTGGACGGCATTTCTGCGCGGTTGGTGCGAGAATTCGCCTTTGAACTCAGTCTACCCGTTAGTGACATCTTCAACTCGTCTCTCCAGGAAGGGTATGTGCCCTCAGTGTGGAAGATGGCTGACGTCGTACCTGTTCCGAAGGAGAAACCAGCACGTCTTGAAAAGCTCCGCCCGATATCCCTGACACCCATCTTCGCCAAGGTCTGCGAGGGTTTTGTCACGGATTGGTGTTTAAGCGACATACTACCAGCTATAGACCCCCGTCAGTATGGATCGCTCAAGGGCAAATCCACCACGCATTATCTAACCAGCTTAATGCATCACCTGGCAAGTACAACAGATAAGCCTGGCTTCTGTAACACCCTCGTCCTGACTGACTTCACACGCGCCTTCGATCGTGTGCACCACCTGACTGCAGTCTCCAAACTCCTGGACCTAGGCGTCAGACGTTCCATCATTCCCTGGGTGTGCGCCTTTCTATCGAATCGTCAACAGCGCGTGAAGTACCGACAAGTTGTGTCCGACTGGGAAACGCTTACTTGTGGCGTACCGCAAGGAACCAAGTTGGGTCCCCTGGTGTTTCTCGCGCTCATAAATGACGCATCACCGGTGAGTGAAGATTCAGCCGAGACTTGGAAGTATGTTGATGACATGTCGTTGTCGGAGGCAAGGCACGTTACACATGACTCCACGGTGCAAACTGACGTGGATAATCTCGTTCATTGGACAGAAGCCAACTACATGCAACTGAACCCCTCCAAGTGCATAGTACTGCTCATATGCTTCATGCGAAACCCTCCTCCCCCACCTGTAGTGACTGTTAAGTCAACAACACTTGAAGTCGTTGAATTCGCGAAGATCCTAGGGGTGATCTTTCAAGCTAACCTTAAGTGGGACATCCACGTCAACATGATGGTCAGCAAAGGCAGCCGCAGGCTGTACCTGCTACGGGTATTGAAGAGACATGGTCTGGACTCTAGTGACTTGACATTAGTGTTCTGTGGATTTATAAGACCAATCTTAGAATACGCGTGTCCGGTATGGCACCCAGGAATCACTAGTGCCCAGTCTAGGGCCATAGAGAACGTACAAAAAAGAGCTTGCCGCATGATTCTAGGTTCCACCTATGTTAGTTACGACATGGCTCTAGACCAGTTGTCCCTTCCGTCTCTGTGCAACAGACGGCACGAACTCTGTACAAAGTTTGGTACCTCTTTGCTGAGCTCCTCGTCTTTCTCAAAATGGCTACCGCCAAACCGTGTGAGCCTGCATGGCAGAAACCTCAGGTCTAAACACCAGATAACACAGTTCCACTGTAGAACGGCTAGGTACAGAAAGACTACACTGCCGTACCTTGTCGACTTGCTAAACAGTTCATAGTGCTAGAAGTATAACTAAGCTCAGTTGGAAGTATACACAGTTATTTTAAAGATGATTATTGTTATGTTTTATGATGTTTTGACTTGT
This sequence comes from Branchiostoma floridae x Branchiostoma belcheri, assembly GCA_019207045.1. NCBI lineage: Eukaryota > Metazoa > Chordata > Leptocardii > Amphioxiformes > Branchiostomatidae > Branchiostoma > Branchiostoma floridae x Branchiostoma belcheri. The sequence continues at coordinate 18,490,464 of CM033037.1, read as the reverse complement.
GTACCTCTATTGCTTTTCATTTTAAATGTAACATATGTAAAGCATACTGCAATTCAGCCGAAGAAATGAAGGCTGCCACTGTATGTTATTGTTTGTCGCTCGATGCGGAAATAAACCATTCATTCATTCATTCATTTATTACCTTAATATCTTTTCTGCAAGAAATAGAAAGTTTCTGTTTCAGTTTAATAAAAAAAACTGCTTTGATGGTGAACCCTTGCGGGTCTTTTACGTGATCTAATACTATGATGATTCTTACGTTTGAGTCCCGCGAGCACGCACTGACATGTACCTGTAAGTAGTGCGTGCTCGGAGTCATGTTTGAACCCCGTTTGAGCGTGCGTGCTCCGAGTCACGTGATCTTCGTTTTGCGAACAATAGACAAGCGTCCGGGGGTACTCTGACCCAGTTCTCCCGCCTGATACACACAAAATGCCGCTAGTCTAAGAAGAGTTTTTCCCGAGGATAATGTTGGTGCACGTAGCCGGGCCAGTAGTTTCGCCTCAAGGTATCTGGAAGACGAGGAACCACCCCAGGTTAGTGCAAATCGGTACCGTAAAGTTGGTCTAAACAATGCTTTTTTGTATAGAATAAGGCGGAACTCGGAACAGATTTGTAGTACCGGTTACTGTTAAATACACCGCAATTTTAGGACACATTTTCGTCTGCACTTGTACCCCAATATGCCTCATAATTTCAAGGACTACTGCAGACTTCGTGTACAAAAGTTTTTGTTCTCGGCGATTGTTCGTGTGTTGATTATCTCTCCTGGTGATTTGCTCGAAAACAAAACAACAACAAACAAGTTACTTGTGATCTATCTCGACTCAGTCATTCAACAGTATTGTTGGGTGTGTAACAAAACCCATTACTTGCCCCATTTCAACTTTTGGGATGTCCAAAGACCAAGAATGCATGATCATGCATGCATGATCTGTGTATTTTATTTTATTTTTTCTTCGGGCTTGGCAGAAATTTCTTGGGAGAAAAGAATGGAATCTTATTTCCTAACATCCATAATTTTGACGTTTGATCTGTTTCTGTGTTGTTTTATGTTCAAAATTTGATTTGACGTAGAGAAATATAGTTGTACATCATTCGAACAATAGGTTTATCCATAGGGGATTACGGTATGATCAGGCCACACTCGGGTGTATGCGATTGCAGGGTATAAAAATTGAATTTAAAGATAGATTTGTATCTTGGACTTCAAATTGTGTTCACTGAAACTGTTAATGTCATCTGTGTACAGTCACATTGATTTTGATTCTAGATTACGTAGTATTCAAGTAGGACTTGTGTTTACTGTTGACTTAAGCTTGCAAAATAACATCTGGTTTGTGTAGAACTGGCCCAGATCTAATAACATCCTCAGATCAGAGGTACACAAGCTCCCCCTACTCTGCCCCTCGCGGGGTTATCTGGGGGTAACCAATGCAGACACAAGCGCCGTCAAAAGTAGTACAAACACGCGAAGCTTTTAGATGTTCGTATCTAACTATCAACATTGTTTCTAGATTGTGATATACATATGTATTTGACCAGTGTCAGGATTACGATCATTGTTTTCTGTGATTTATTGGTTGGTATACAGCTGACCCAGTTCAGCAGCGGAGGGATATGGATGTACATGTATATCAGAAAAGACAACCGCCGAACTTATCAGTTGGAGACGAAACGCGGCTCGAAGAGGTCATGGCTTCGTAAGTACAGTCTAATTTTTTATTGTAGCCGTCCTGTACTATGATGGTGATATACCCACGTTTTAAGTTTCCATATACATGAAATACACCCAAGAAATTGAAGAATGTGTGAGTCCGGTCGATGCTGACATCTGTGATTGATTGTATTGTTTACTTATTTGCGGACGGAACCTGTGTGATGGAAATAGCCCTATCTATTCAAAGGATCATACAGCATGACAACAAGGAGGCCTCAGTTAGAAACCTCCATGTTAAACTATTCAAATACAATTCAATCTCTACAACTGGATAAAAAACGGATATTTACTTCCGGACGTTTCGAGTGACATCCATCACTCTTTTTCAGCGTTTTATTCGTTTTTCTTTTCCTTTTAGCAAGACACTATACTATTGGGCTAGCCCCTGACGAAACTTTTTTTATATTAATAACGTTATATATAGATTATGGGAACTTGGTTGCCATGGGCTTTCTTTCGTCTGAGAAGGATAAATCTTCTGTCATATTTGTCAGTGTCTACCTGTATGTTGCTTCTGTATGTCCGTTGTAATATCGTATTGTTAGTTCATATTGATTTTTGATTTATTTTGGTTTATTTGTTTATGAGTGATTTGTTGCCCAAAGTCGGAGAAAGTGTCTCGTTTTCACAGAACGTTCGAAAACCGTTCCGTCACGCGTGGGCTCCATGTTGGATGATAACCTGGATGAATAGAACACAGAACGGCGCTGTCAAAGTTGCTTGCGGCGGGTTCAAGTGTGCTGTTTTTTCTCCGAAATGCGAATCATTAAGTGACGTAGCCAAGGCTAGATATCGGGACAAAGTTGCAATAATAGGTTCTTGAACCATATGCTTAAAGAACGGAATTCAACATGGTGCCGGTGGTTGAATACCCGGGCATCCGTTGGCCGCTAACCTGTGTGACTAACAGTTATAAGTTATATCGACTCTTTTCATAAAGGCGGAGGACTAGCTACCGATCCCCCACCAAACTTTATACCTGCCCTGTTATCCAGCGTGCCTCACAAGGGGCAAGATTTGGCGCTTCCACGACCCTGACTCCGTGAGACAAGCAGATAGTGCGGCCCAGCGGGTCGTTAGGTTCGCGTGCGCCCGTCTTTTTTCCGTATTTTGTCAACACTAAGCATAATCATAACAATATTAAGCATAATCAGTGCTGCTGACGTTACTGCTGCAAATTCAAATTCAGAATGCTTGGCACATGTCTTTCAGTCAGGTGCCAAACTGTATCTAGTGACAGCATGAGGTTACAGGAGCTCGGCCAAGAGAATATACACGCTCGCTCGTGTGACTGTCCGTTTAGGATGCAGCCACACGAGTAAGCGTGTATATAAAGTCCGCACGAGGTCCGTACGCGTATTGACATTTTCTTTCATATGATCATACGAAGTCGTATGCACAATAGACACCGATCATACGCATCTGAATCGTTTTTTGTCAGTTTAAGGTACGCGTACTGGGCCGTACTGAGAGAATGCCTGCCTCCTAAAACTAACACAAAACGACTGAGATGCGTATGAGGGATGTATTGTGCCTATTCACACATGTAAGTTCCGTATTGACATGTTTTGTCTTAGGTAAAGTTTGCGACTAAAGTAATATTACCTTCGACCATCTACAAATGTGCGACCGCTATTTTCAGTATCAGTGTATCCGTTAAGTATTTGAAACGGGCGATGTGATCTCTGTATTTTCTCTCGATCCCAACAGACTAATGATACATACAGGACACGAGTGACAACGTCGAGGTGTTCCGCCACAACTTGCACAGGGACTCCTACCACGACAGGGAAAATCAGTCGAGTCCTTCCACTGCAAGTCGGTGAGACGAGATGCATCACTGGAGGAGCCGGAATAGACGTCCGTGTGCCTTATAAAGTCGGGAAGGAGGGGAGCCACACATCACCCAGAACAGCACCGTCGACATGAGGAAGACAACGATAGGAGAGTGCCAGACCAGTAGCAGATCTAGAATAGCCAATCGATTGCGCTGCTACAACCATAGTGAACCTAAAACTAGTTAGAGAATTCACGGACTGGTTTTGAGGTGATTTATACCATTACTATGCATTTAGTGTACCGGGTATACATTGCAGTAGTAGTTGAGTGTGCATGTAAATCAAAGAACCGCACATAAGGTTAACCTCAGCGACGACGGACCGAATCAAACCGGAGATGGATGTAGTTAAGGAGAGAACGGCCATAGAAATGTTCAGTACAATTATTCTGTATCCAACCTGTGACCGAAGTTAGCGGGGTCAGCATTATGTAGTAACGTCAAAACACTTTAACAGTGTCCCGTGCCAAGTGTACGGAAAACCTTGTCTCTGCGTCCTTCCTTTATTCTAGCTGTGCTAGTCATAGTCTTCAAAGCAGAATCTAAACAACTTGAAATCCATTGGTTTCATGACTTGTTTGAAATATGTGACTTATTAACCTTTCAGTTTTCACAATCAGGCTTTACTTAATATGTATCTATATAGCCGGTATAACCGCCCTTCGGCGTAACACACCAGCTTCAATTCCAAACGACAATTACCTGAAAGCACTTCACTTCATATTTTATAGATATCGACATAAAGCTGTGGCATATTCGTCTTCATCATTTGCTTTGACCTCGTGAAAGCATATCATCCCAAAGCTCAAAAGACAAAGGCGGAAGCTATTTTTCTAGCCTCAAAATCATCCTTTCTATAGCTCCAAACGACATCCACTTAAAGCATTCCATTCCAAATTGTAAAAAGCACAAGCTTATATAAGAAATAAAAGCTGGGACATATTGCTCTTCATTATAGTATTCATAAGCATGCGAAACATCGTAACAATCTGTAACAGTGTGTACTCCCTATGCCCCAAAACACTTATCTCCCCTATTGCTGCATAATATCGGGTAATTTGTTAGAAAATGTAATGTGCTATATAGTCATTCGGTCGGGCAAAAAGAGCCTAAACTAAACAATACTACACTACTTGTTGCCGCCCACTCAACAAAGCAATAAATTTTTAACAATTCAAAACATATCAGACTTGATAAGTGAAACGAGTATCTAACACATGAATTCCTGGTTTATAACATCGGTCACGTCATCGTATTATACGCCATACCCAAAGCAGATTAAAGGTCACACACAAAAACAAATTCCCTAGGGAATACCCGTAGAAAAATTCCTCGCGTAGAAAAATTCCTCGCATGCCTGCGGAATTCCTAGAATTCCTGTCAAACGGTCGCACACTATAAACATTAGGCTCGCCCCTGAGGCGTCGCCAAAAATAGGAAGTAGTAAAATTGAAAGCGCATATACCAATGCCTTTTAGTAACAAAAGACACAAAATGTTTTCAGTATAGAATCCTACACCGGTATCTTGCGACAAACAGTTGGCTACGAAAAGTTAACATCAAACAAAGCAACAAATGCAATAACTGTAATGAAAAACATACTATTGAGCATCTTTCTTTTTACATTGTCATGAAGTTGTACTATTTTGGGAACACTTTTGTACATGGTGGAAAATCAAAACACAGCAAGACTTGAAAATATATACGGAAATTCTGAAACATATAGAGACAACAAGCTTTTACATTGTATCCACATTGCTAAATATGTAATTACCTTTGCTTTACATCTGTTTTTGAAAGATTTGAAACCAAACTTCGAACACTTTAAAGCTAAAATTGCCAGTATGTCAATGATAGATATCCCTTAGATATACCTGTTAATTCAATCACAGACCAATGATCAATGATTGTTACCCCTCTCCCTTTCAACCAGTTTTGTTATACATCATGTTAATGTTGACGAACATTTTAAATGAACCGGACAAATGTCATATGTCTTCCGACATTTCCTTGTCTTAAGTTGTAGCGTGATGCATCTTGTGGTTGTGCATTAATCCAAGAATTGATGTTGGCATAAAATCCAAATTAATTAATCAAATTTATAGCGTTTTGGCGAAATGTTAGAATCCAAATATACTGTAAATACCCGAATTGTGGATACTCTTTGCAGTATGTACCATACAGGTTAGTTATTGATTGTTGATTGGCGTTTACTATCTTAATGTATATTGACGTGCAGTATTTTTCAAGTGCAATATTGGCAATCATCATTTACTATACATGTATTTGGTTTTAATCTTATTTCAAATATTAGAATGCAGAATTTGTCCCTTTTCAACCCTTTATACTGTGTAGTAGTGCGTATGATAATTGTATCTATGTAAATGTTCACCACAATTCAGACTGCCAGAGTGATGCTTGTGATATCAATAAACCATTCATATATATACACAGTAGGGGTACATGTAGGTAACGGTACAGAAGATCCAGGTCTGGTTCAGGTCCAGAGGATCAGGTCCAGGTCCGGACCTGAACCTGGACCTGATTCAGTATGCTGAAACTTGTGAATAGACGATAATCAAAACAATGGTCCATTTCGCAACAACAAAAAAAACTGTTTGGTGGAGTATTGGACTCCCACTGGCGTTATAAAATAATGCAAGGCTAACTGTCTGTCTACGATTGATTGTAAAATTTGGTAGAAATGACAATGGACTCAACTATCTTGTTGTTTTGTCCGACCGGTAAGCCCCAAAACGTGTGAATGGCTGATCATATAATATGTTCATTTGCCAATAGGTCCAATGTCCGAGGCACCGAATTTTTTCAGGTCCGGTTTTTCTGGGCCGGTCCAATAACAAAAACCGGTTTTGCTCCGGTAAACCGTACCGGTATCCACCCCTAACACACAGAGGAGGTCTTACATTTCATCCGCGAAAACCGGGGTTACTTTGTCCGTCCTCACTACTGACATCCCGCTTGACATGACTAAGAACCCCTATCCCGTCCTCACTACTGACATCCCGCTTGACATGACTAAGAACCCCTATCCCGTCCTCACTTCTGACATCCCGCTTCACACGACTGAGAACCCCTATCCTATCCTCACTACTGACATCCCGCTTCGCATGACTAAGAACCCCTATCCCGTCCTCACTACTGACATCCCGCTTGACATGACTGAGAACCCCTATCCCGTCCTCACTACTGACATCCCGCTTGACATGACTGAGAACCCCTATCCCGTCCTCACTACTGACATCCCGCTTCATATGACTGAGAACCCCTATCCCGTCCTCACTACTGACATCCCGCTTGACATGACTGAGAACCCCTATCCCGTCCTCACTGCTGACATCCTGCTTCACATAACTAAGAACCACTATTCCGTCTAGCTGGTCTGGTAGTCCACCGGTGCCAGGGCCGAGCGTACGCGTCCCGATCTTTGTTGAGCACGGGTTGAGGAGAAGCACGAGCACTGACACGAAAATAACGATGGCCGCCGAGAAGAAAGACATGTCGTAGTTACCAGTTGCATCATACAGCCAACCTAGGCAGTGGGAGACATGGAAATATTTTAGGTACTCAAACGTGATGAGGTGGCATCCTCCTACGCAGGAGCATCCAACAGCCAAACCGCCTGTTTGGATGTACACTGCTATTTCAACCGTCACTGTTAGTTCCTGACCGCCTGGCTTATAAATAGCAAGACCCCTTTTGAAAACTGAAAGGCATATTCTCTGATTGGCTGACAGCTGGTATGGAGGGACGTCCACTGGAACTAAGAGTGACGGTTGAAAGAGCAGGGTACATCCAGATAGGCGGTTTGGCCGTTGGATGTCCCTGCGTAGGAGGATGGGTGTGCCGCGTATGTATATCAGGGTTGAACACATAGAACTTAATGTTAACACATGGACATTGGCATCCTGGCTATAATATCATATGCTATATATCAACATTATTGAGCTACTATTAATTATATAGCCTTACATGTAGGTATACGTACAACGTAAGAAACAAATCTACATATGACAAGCTTTGTAGCTTGGTAATAAGGAGGAGATATTAATAACTAGGTAAGTGACTAATATTTAAAAAAAACTTCTTTTGGAAAAAATGAACTGTGCTTACCAACAGATTGAAGAACTTTGGGAAACAATTGTACAACTTATGGGAAATGCAACATATCTATACACACTACCCTAATCTGCTAACCAGAAACGTAATATGAATGAGGTATTAATAACTAAGTTGATAAAACGGTTGTTTCGCAACAATGTCAGTTCGCAACCGTCAGTTCGCAACAAGAAACTTGCCTTGTTGCGAACTGACGGTTGCGAACTGACATTGTTGCGAAACAACCTGTTACCGATAAAACTGCTTACCTGCAACGGGTGGTCCCAGCAGGAAAGCGACGCCCTGGAAGACGAAGGCCCACCCCAGCCCGCTAGAAATCCGGGAAGCTCCGCTGTATCTACACACCAACACAGCTAATACCGGGTTAGCCATACCCGAGAAAAATCCGTACAAAACCATGCACACTACAAGACCCGTGTAGTTACTTGCAAACGGTATGGCGAGGTTGGCCACCGCCATTCCGGTAACACCAATCATGTAATAGTAAACCTTGTCAATCTTTCCTCTGTCTGACAACCAACCGTTTAGCGGTCTAGAGAAGATCTCTGACACTCCAATGATAGATAATAAAAAGACAGCGGAGGTTTTTTCCACCCCTAGATTCTGAGCGTGGGCTACAAGGTGTACAAACAGTACGGAAACACCCAGAACCATTCCAAACAACGATACACTGAAAACAAGAAAGGGGCGATGCTTTATTAATGAAACGTCAAACGATTCACAAGCCTTTTGATGGAACGGAACATGGACTATTGGCAGTTCTTGGTCTTCACTACTCTGTGCTTCTCTGTCGACTTTGGTACCATCTTCTGTGAGGTATATTGGTTTCATCAAAGCACCACAAACACAACCATTCAACATCAGACCCCCAACAATTAGTAGAGCTCCTTTCCACCCAAACTCATCAATGAGGAACTGGAAGAGTGGAGGGAGGGCGAATTGACCGACCCCAGTTCCGCAAACTGCGATCCCGTTGGCTGTGCCGTGTCGTCTGTCAAAGTAGCGTCCAATCATAGCAAGGCTTGGGGTGTACGTCAGAGATAAGCCGAAACCTGGAAGCATAAAAATGAGTTCATAAAGTTCATACAGAAACTTTGAGAGCGTAACGTTGGCTTTTGCAGTGAGAAAACAATCCCAAACGTGGCTAAGCTTGTATCCCCCCTCGTCCCGGCTCATCACTGTGGTTGACTTTCTTAGCACCACCTATATCGGCTAAATATAGCGGTGAGAAGCAGAACTCCAGTTAGAGGCTCTGACGAAGATGTCTGAGAGACATGAAAACGTAAGCAATGTAACTACCTGCTGGTTGTGTTAAATGAATTCTCCTATATTCTACCAACTATTTTCAGTACTGTTTTCCCACTTGGCACATTCAAGTATACAATTACAGTGGAAGCCAGTTAATTGCACGTTGGATAAACGCACACTTCGGTCAATTGCACGGAATCCCCAAATCCCGCGGTGGTGCGGTCCAACTGGGTAACTTCGCATTATCGCACACGCCGGATAATTGCACGGAATTCGTTGGCAAATTGGGTGTGCAATTAAGCGGCTTCCATTGTACTTAGACAAACACCGACCTGTGAGAATCCCTACACTGAAGAACAGGTGTATCATCGTCTGTGCGAAGAAGCTGACGACAAGTCCGATGGCAGAAATGACGCCCCCTGCGATGATCGCAGTACGGCAGCTGGTCAGGTTGCTCAGAGCGCCGGCGAAGGGAGCTAAAAGTTAATGCATCATTGTTTATTGCTGTCTCTTATGTTGAATGATTTAACCTCGTTGAGCACCATTGCATCAGGGCAATCATCATCATTTTGATACTATTCAATCACGCACTGGAGTGAAATTTTAAGTAAAAAATTATTTAAAGAATCACATCAAGAAGTTAGGCTTAGGTCACATTTCCAAAGCAGGGCCCACAGTCGGGAAGTTTTCGGGAGCGAAAAAAATGATATACAATGCATCAAAATACACAAAATGTCAAAATATTACCCCTGTCACATTTGGCGAAAATCGATCGGACGACGATTCTGCGGCGATCGCCCGAGCCTCGCTTATGATAATAACTTTAACTATAAGGTAAAAAGTATGGCTCATGGCAATGTGACAGGGACGGTTTTCAGGTGAAAAATTCGCGCAACCCTGTGTCGATCATAAATACGGCCGATCGTTCATCGATACGCCCGAAGATCGTGGATAATGTGACAGGAATACCTGGATGCCAAACATTCATATACGTGAACTTCTTGATACTCACAGCACATCAACATAGTTCCCACTAGGATAGAACTGATGAAGGAAGTTATCCCTGCACTCTCCTGGAAAACCTCTCGGAATTCTGCGTAGAACACTCCGAACGACAGAGCAGTCGCCATCATTCCCGCATGGACGAAGAAAGCGCCTGCCACAACCACCCACCCCCAGCCGCCGTCTGGTTGTTTCACACCCAAGCGCGCCTGTGGCATACCGTCTTTGTTTGGACGTTCCAAGCTGTATCAAAGAAACAAAACAACACACCACGAGGGAAGTCAACATTTGCGCCATTTAAAACAATTCTCCTTCTAACATCACAAAACTGACACATAATAGAAAAGGTGAGATCTTTCGTCTTCCACTGTCTTCAAAAAAAAGGAGTCAAACCCAATAACCCAGGATCTAGAGTTAGCTTTTACTAGTTTTAGACTAGAGTAGACACTGTTTAAATCAGTCTCATGTTACCTGCAATTAGCCCACGGGCAAGGAGATTCCTGTTTGCTAGGAGATTCCTGTTTGCTGACGACCTCAGCATCGGTGCACAGGGAAGGACCTTCAAGGAAGTAGAGAACACTCTTACTGATGCCCTTGTAGGCCTCACCCCTTACTATGAAGCAAACCACCTGCGAGCTAACCCAGACAAAACACAGGTTAGTGTCTTCCATCTGAAAAACCGGGAAGCAGATCGCCAACTGAAGGTATGCTGGCAGGGCAAGTGGCTGACTAGCACCAACAAGCCAGTCTACCTCGGCACCACCTTAGACAGGACCCTGTCATATAAACACCATATCCTGAACACCAGAATGAAAGTGGATGCCAGGAATAACATCCTTAAGAAGCTTGCAAACACCAAATGGGGTGCAGATGCCAGTACCGTGCGAGGTACAGCTCTATACTGTGTTTTTCTACTGCAGATTACGCGGCTCCCGTGTGGTGCAGGTCAGCGCACACCGCAAAGCTGGACACGGCCTTGAACTCAGCTTGTAGAGCAGTCTCCGGATGCCTACGTGCCACCAGAGTTGATGACCTATACCTGCTGTGTGGTATCGCTCCCCCACACATCAGAAGAGCCGTGGCAGCACAACGAGAAAAACTGAAACAAGAGACTGACCCACACCATGTACTCCACCTGCACACCCCCGTGCCAAAGAGGCTTAAGTCCAGACGTAGTTTTATACACTCAATCGAAGCACTCAGCAGGAGTGCAGAGTCTCAGAGGATGGCCATGTGGTCCCACCACCTCCAGACTGCACCACACAGACTTAACCTCGCCCCGAAGGAATCTCTTCCTCCAGGAGCAGATGAAGCATGGCCAATCTGGTCATGTCTCAACCGCCTTAGAACAGGCACAGGAAGATGCAAGACCCTCATGGCAAAGTGGGGTCTTAGCCCAGATGGACAGACTGCCTGTGACTGTGGACAGGAGCAGACTATGAAACACCTTCTTGTCTGCCCGCTCCTGTCCGAACCATGCACCAAAGAAGATCTGGAAGCTCTGACCCCAAGAGGAAGGGAGTGTGTGGAGTATTGGAGCAGGAAAGTTTAGTGATGACACGACGAAGAAGAAGAAGCCCACGGGCAAGAATTTGTAATAAACTTCTGCACTAAAACGGTTTCTAAGTAAAGTTGAAAGCTATTCTTTGCGTTACCCTAAGGAACGACAGTCAGTTTTCTTGTCCCATGGCAGCGATGGGTACCCGGTAGTGCCCTTCAATATTGACAGTACGGGCAACATAACTAAAGCTAAGGGCACAACCCGCCGTACTTGCAATTTTTCTGTACGTTGTTTTTTTTTGCAGGCCATGTCCACCACATTTTTTCTGAAAACATTCAGGCAGGCGCGTCACCCGTAATGGCACGTACGGGGGCAGCCCGATGCCACACAAAGTTTTGGGTGCACGCAAAGTTCTGCGGCGTATCTGCGTGCTCCCAAATCCGTCGGATTCCCTACGAGTTCGTACGAAGGCTACGGTACTTACCACTTACGGATTACGCAAAAGATTTCCCAAATTTTGGCACGTAAACAGCAAGTATTTGCAGGTACGGCGGATTGTGCCCTTAGCTTTGCTAAACACGAGTTAGCCAATCCAAGTGAAGGCTAAAAACAGGACCAGTGACCTGGAATAAGGGTCAACGTCCGCTGTGCAACGAGAAAACACAAGGTCAAAGGTAGGGCAAGTCGCTACATACATTCCTTTCTGAACTCTGTGTGACCTTGTCCAAGGTGAGTTTGCATCATACAAGACATTAACGCCTTTCTTACACGAAAACCTGTTCTAGGTCCTCTGTCAGTCGTCATAGTGTCTTTGAACGGACTAAAACAGCTTCATTGGATGAATATTAATATTGAAGCTCTTCTATCACTTTTCTCGAGGCAACACTGACGTACTAGAACACACGGTAGCAAGATGTCACTGATAAAAGATGAGGAAAAGTATTTACACGTGAACATAGATAGGTGATTATGTGAAAACTCGCCGTCAGTAGTGCCTGAGGAAGGTGATAGGCGATCGTCGAAACGTTAATAAAACACTTGCTTAGCTTGACAAAATTTACCAACTTTCTGATTAAATTATTCACGAAAGCTTACGGTCGTGGCTTTTAATAGGGCCTTCACATTGAAACCGAATTAGCAGGAATCAAGCAGAATTTGAAATCTTTGAAATCTTTGAAATCTTTATTAACATACCACGTAGCAGACATTTAGTTATGTCTGAATTATGTTGGTATTTACATGTGCTCCTCCGGGGAGAAATACCCTATAAGTTAAGTACATCAATTTAAAAAGACAGCATAGTTCAAAATCACAATTGCTAACAATACGATTTGTATCACGAATAAGGAACCATTGGTCTTAGATTACATATCACAATCAAGACAGGTGTTCGGTTAATATGGAAAGACGTGCACAATATAATAGTCGATATAACTTGTTCAAAAATGTGTTCAAAAGTCACTCAAATCGTTCAAAAGTCACTCAGGGATCAGGCCATACTTGTTAATCAGTTGGCACATGTACGGTATTGGCGAGTTTCTATATCTATTGGTTCGTGCTGCTGGGCAATCTAACTTCTCACTGTTTCTGGTAGTGCGGCCAGTTATCTGAAATCTTTGCGGAGGTAGCCAGTCTCTGTACTCAGATTTCAAGAGTGACTTAGCAAACTTAACACATAACAGTTCCCTTCTCTCAGATAACCGTGACAGTCCTAGCCGTTGGAGTGCACGGTCGTATCCGACGTAGGAGTCACCAAGAATAATGCGGCACGCCCGTCTTTGGATCCGCTCAAGGCTTCGTTCCTGGGTTTTAGTGAGACCGGGGGACCAGGCAGGGGCTGCATACTCCAGGATAGGTCTAATGTATCCTGTGTAGATGGTGGTGAGGTCACTGTGGGAGAGGTTAAACCTTTTGAGTCGTTTAAGGAAGTACAGCTTCTTAGCTGCTCTCCCCTCCATGTAGTTCACTTGTTTGTCCCAGCGTAGGTTGTTTTGGACAAATCAGCCGGAATGAAGTATATGCAAAATTCGTGCCAAATTCGAGGCTATTCGGGTGGAAATTTCAAATGGACCTTATACTAGTATCCCATCCACACGAGGCATGGGCCAAAATGCTGTCAGAATGAACGTTGTTTTCTCTTCCTAGGAATTCGTAGTGTATTCCAAATATTCTTTTGGTCACATGCTGGCAGGATTCGAAGTGGCTTGCCGTGTCGGTTCTCCATCGATTGAGATAAGAATGTTTCGAATAATGTTTGAATGCCGTAGAATGCGGTCATGAAAAGAAATTTCATTCTGACGGCATTCCGGCTCATTCTTGCTCTCGTGTGAAGGGGCGTGTAAAGAAGAGAAATATTTTTAGCTGGAAAAACCCATTTCTCCTACAGCCTTCCAAAGTGCTATTGGACGTTTTAGCAGTATACAAACGTAATTGACTCACCTAATAAAAGACACACCACCTTCCATGTCTACAGCGAGAGAGTGTCAGTATCTGAGCTGTTCTACTGTTCGAGGTCTCGAGTTCGAACCCTGTCGTGTCGTTGTGCCCTTGGGAAAGGCACTTTACGCGGCTTTCCTCACTTTACTCAGGTTAAAATGAGTACCTAGCTTTGGTTAGGGCCGTCCCTCGGATAGGACGTTAAATGGAGGTCCCGTGTATGGGGAGAGCCATACCCCGCGCACGTAAAAGAACCCCACACGTGCGATGGTGCGGTGTGAGATGGTGCAAAATCCTTCCGTCTAGAATTGGTGATTCTCTACAAATCACCCCAACTCCAGGAAGAACAGTGACATATCAGTCACTAATAGAGATCTGTATAACCAAACCAAACCAAACTCTACAAAAACCTAATGCGGCCATGGCCTTTTGATGTACCCCAGTACATTCATCAAGTGATTTTATTGGAAGTTTATTTGCAAGTTCATGCCCGAGGGCTAATTGCAAGTGCATGGTATAATGATAGGAGATATACAAGTGACAATGAACAGTTATAAACAATATTCTACTCTAATACTAGTGTTGGCTATTTCTAAACAGGTTTGGTTTTTTTGGAAGCACAGGGAGACGAAAAGCCCCACCTTTTCTAAAATTTGTGGGTTCTGTGATTTCAAGAGAAAGGTACGTGGTATTCTGTTCGTCTGTGAATGTGGGGAAGTTGGGATAAGTCTTTGTGGCCTCTCTAAACAGAGTGATTCTTTAAGTTTAATTGAATGAATACTTGGAAATAAAATGTGTTTCGTCCTCCACTGCTTTAGATGTACGGTATTTACAAATTCTTTCACACACTGGTAATCTCCTATATCTCCCTCTTTCTACTTGGATGGATGATCGCTAATTCTGACTTTACTGTTGAGTTACTTTACTACCTGCGTGGATCCCTGGGAGTGTAAGCTCCCCTTGAACTTTTGCCTTTTTTGTCATGTCATTCTTCATCCCAGACTTGTTTGAAGAACTTTTCATGCAGTGAAATAACTTGAAGTTTAGAAAGTGTTAAGTATATTTTAATGCAAAAACAGCAGTGTGCATGGTTTATTAACCTTTTTCTAATCTAGACAGTGGCAACAAACACGGTGTACTTATGCATAATAAGATCAGCAAAACATTAATGCCATCTAAGGGCGGGTACCATCTTAGGGCACCTCCCGTTAAAATGTATACTTCGGTTGCATTTCCCCTTGTGTACAAGGCTAATTACTAGAAAGCTGCCCGATTTCTCCAGATTACCTTTCAAGAATAAGGTAACTGTCAAGTCTATATGGTTTGGGAGTTTACAATCTACATGTGTACTCAATGACTAAATCTATAAAACGATACAATCGCCAGGCGTCTATGGTGTTTTATGACAGGTCATTAGAAGGTTTTCCACTTCGCTCTAACCTTCCCCGGGGG
The DNA here is from genome assembly GCA_019207045.1 of Branchiostoma floridae x Branchiostoma belcheri. Taxonomy (NCBI): domain Eukaryota; kingdom Metazoa; phylum Chordata; class Leptocardii; order Amphioxiformes; family Branchiostomatidae; genus Branchiostoma; species Branchiostoma floridae x Branchiostoma belcheri. Next base: position 18,475,131 of record CM033037.1, on the reverse strand, counting down.
TACGTGTAACTTTTTCACCCTTAGTATACAGTTGTACTTAATGGCGGGTCCAAATGCCATAATCAATCTAAATTGAAGCTGTGTCCCAGTACTACAGTTAGGGGTAGGTACCGGCACAGAAAATTCAGGTCCAGGCCCGGTTCAGGTCCAGAGGATCAGGTCCAGGTCTGGACCTAAACCTAGACCTGATTCAGTATATGAAAACTTGTGAACTTGGACGATACTCATAACAATGGTCTATTTTACTACAGAGAAATATGTTTGGTGGAGTAATAGAATAATAAAACAAACACTACATTACTACTTGCTTGTCAATTTACGGTCAATGTTATGTTATCCTTTTGCATTATGCAACTTAAGAAGACATTTTTTTCTTACCTTAAGGCCATGGACGTCCGACAAGGCTAGACATACAAGGTAACTGACCCCAGGTCACCAGCGAAGCAGAAAATCAGATACAACGGAATCTCGTGACATTTGTCAAGCACATTTCCTTAGTCTTGTAGTCAGCCCGAAGTCATTTTCCGTCCCCTCCATTTTGAATGGCTTGGCGCAGCATTCCTTAGGGGGGTCCTGAGGCATGCATGGTCCCAAGGAAAATTTTGAACTCTAGACCCTCTGAAATGCCATTTCCCGCATTTTGAGGGTTAAAGTTTGCTCACAGAGGACAGAATGGGCAAAAAATGTTTCCGTCCCCAGCTGTAAAATTCCGTCAAAGGACGGAAGGACGTGCCGGCGGCGGCGACCTATAGCAGGTGAGATCAGCGAATCTAGCACAAAAACTTTTCTACTGTTTATCAGGGATGTCAGAGGTCAACACTTAACTAATGATTGTGAACATAACCTTATAGACCTATAGAATCAGGGGTAGGAGGAAACCCTTGCATCCTTGGTCGGAAGTCCTCCTAGGAGACGGAAACTCTAAACAACAAACCTGCATCTGCTGGGGCCGTCTCACACGTGGCATACAGTTGCCCCTGTAGGACTTAGTGCGCCAGTAGACGAGAGGGTGGAGAAGGACGTGCACACCCCTCCTTCACCTTAAAAAGTCACTTGCAGGCCAGGCAGACGGGTCGTCTAACCCACCCTGTCTGTCTGGCATTGTCTTCCGAGACAACAAGACGCGTTAGGACTTGTGATGTAAACTGTATCTCTGTTACATACATACTTTGCATTCTGACCCTTGCCTCTTCCCTCATGACCTCAATGAAAGAAAAGCGGCCTGCAGGCCAATTCGAGCTTTCATGAAAAAACAAAGGTTTAAACAAACAAACAAATAAACAGTTTTCTGTAGACATAATAAAGGAAGGTTGACTATTACATGATAGGCATTACTGGATTGGTTATATCCAACCTCGCCATACCGTTCGGGAGAGCGTACACGGGGCAAGGTATCTGACCTCCCACAGTTAGCGATGCGGAAAAGCAGGTACAAGGGGATCACGTGGTATTCAGTGTCAGACACAGCGTTACAGTATGTGAAATTAACACATACCAGAGGGTCTGCATGCTCTTTTCTGTAAGGCGTAGACAGCCTATTCTTATTTACCGTAATTCGTAGGGAAAACCATCTCATGAAAAAGACGTAATTCGTAGCGAGGCGACAAAACTTTAGCGTGATCTCCTTCCTTGATTTAGCGTAATACGTAGCGGTTTCTTCTGAATTCAGCGTAAATCGTTGTCGGGAACCCCCAAGCAGACCCTCATACCAAGACGAAGTACAACTCACACACCTAGTACGTTACTACTGCTATGGATGACCTAGATCAAGTCCAAGTATCAGTCCATGGTTCGAAGTAGGGGTGGGTACCTGTACAGAAAATTCAGGTCCAGGTCCGGTTCAGGTCCAGAGGGTCAGGTCCAGATCCGGACCTGAACCTGAATCAGTATGTGAAAACTTGTCAATGGACGATACTCAAAGCAATAGTCTATTTTGCTACAAAGAAATCTGTTTCGTGTAGCTTTCGACTCGCGCTGGCGTTTTAAAATCCTACAGGGTTAACTGCTGTGTGTGTGTGTGTGTGTGTGTGTGTGTGTGTGTGTGTGTGTGTGTGTGTGTGTGTGTGTGTGTGTTTGCTTGCGCGTGTGCATGTCCACCTTAGTTTGTGAGATACCTGTGTATTTGTGTGTGTTCACATAAGTGTGTGTGGTGTTTGAATATGTGTGTGTTAGTGTGTGTGTGTGTGTGTGTGTGACTTTATCACGAACCTCTGAATAATTGACCAGTTGTCAAAAAGCAAATAAGCATGCAAGAAACACCACTCGGAGAAAGTGATCAAATTCTTAACGCAACGTCTAAGGCTTCCACAATTGCTCATCACATCTTTATTTCCGCGTTCTTTTACTTGAATGCATTCCATCACACAATTTACTGAACTAAACCTGTCAACAAATATTCAATAGAGGCATCTCAATATACTAGTAGTTTGTAAAACTATGAATGTGTCAACAATTCAAGATAATTTCACAGCTCTATCGCCATTGAAACCAATGTTCGTTTATTTATATGGATGACATCCGTGTGCACATCAATCCACAAAAAAGCACGTCTTCGACCTTGCTGTAAATCGTCTATATAAAGCGGCAGGAAAATGAAGAAATAGTTGCCGTAAATGGGAAAAAAATATCGGCAAACGGATACTAAATGTCGCAGAATGTTGTCAAAGTAAAAGAAGAAGGTGCGATGAACGAACAAAAATAAAGAATCCCTTGTTCAGTATACTTTGTATTTAGCCATTTTCATAACGATGGGAACTATTTTATCAATCTTTTTTTTCTTTAATATAGAACAAACTCGCATCAGTTTTTTGGGTGACATGTATATAATGGCATCAACATGGCTTTACAGAGAGCGATGAATGAAAATGAAATATTAATTTACACGAGTCATGTCTAAATGTCTATGTTATAATTTAAGTGGAGACACTGGTGTCACCCGGAGGATGATCTGAACTGATAATTTGAGCTCGTTAGGCAGTTTTATGTAGCCGTGACTTGCCTAACTCGATTGAATCGATTAAACTCGATTTCGACAAGTCGCCATTTTCGGACTGATTTACGTCATCAACATTTGTGTGCTTGTCGACGTCAGCGTTTTCTGCCGTGACGTAACGGTAATTTGTGGCGACGTAGGCGAAGATGAGCAGGTTGATTGCCATGAGTCCCGTCAGGAGGAGGAAGAAATAATCAGCATGACCATCGTTCAGTTCGTCCGGTAGCCATTCTGCGCCTGGAAAATTAATAGGTTTGAATGAACGTAAGTTCATCTGTGACGGTAGTCAACATTGTGTTACAATTTCAAGACTTGATTCCGAACAGGATTACTTTCTCAGAGTAGTGAAAGAGGTCATTTACATCAGAGCCCACCAACCTTCCCTCAACCAAGACGGGGGCCGATACCAACTGTCCAGCACCTTTGACCCTTTGCTAACGTCACACTTCCGGTCTGGATGTGTGACTTAGGATTTGGGTCATTTTAACTTGAGAAGGATCAGAGGACTGATCGAAAGCTTGTTGGTAAGCGCCTTATTTTGTGTACGGATATAAAGTCTTAAAATTGTAAAACAATGTTTGAATGAATGAATCACGAAAGAAAACGTAACGTTACTATTATGTACGTATCATAGCAGCCCACATGGTATTCCAATTTACGTCCGAAATTTTAAGCTAGAGCAAATTTCGGTCATTCATTCGTTCACTTATTCATTCACTCATTCATTTACTCATTCATTCGTTCATTTGTGAAATCGTTCATCCATTCGTTTGTTCGTTCCAAGTACAGTAGAAGCCGCCATTTTATTGCACTCCCCATTTGCCAGCACATTTTGTGCAATTATCCGGATGGTGCAACAAAGTGAAATTCTTCAGCTGGAACGCATCACTAGGGGAGTCCGTGCTATTAACAGAAGTGTGCAGTTATCCGTTTTCCTTCAGATGTATCGAAACGTTTTGGTGCATAACACAGGAAGTTATGCATTTCTACTGTGTTTAAAAAACAGACGTTTAGTGATGTTTGTGGTTCAAAGAGGCTCTAAACGTTTAATATTCTTTCTTGCTGTATAAAGGTAGTTAGGGAGTCAAAGATCACAATTAATGTTTGTTTAGTTCTGACTACGTTCCACCGTTTAGGATCTTCCGATTAGGTACAATTAACACTTTAGAGATCAGACAACCATTGGTGCCAGTTTTTCATAGACGAAAACTCGGGTAGGTGACTTTGGACAACTACTGCCTTACATGAACCACATCATATACGTATTGGCAGCCTAATAGCTGTAAATGTGTCCGACAGGGTTAATGATCCAATATGGCGGAAATTTATAACGCCATAGACACGTGACCACAAACACCCTATTTGCTGTTACACGCACCTGCGGTGATCTGGTTGAGAACGTCCACCAAGACGGAACCGAAGAAACTTCCGAAGGCGAAAGTTAAGGCGAAGCACCCAAACACCACTCCGCGGAGTGTTTTTGGAGCTTGAGAATAGGCGAATTGACTTCCTGTCGAAAAAGATAGGATGGAGTTGTATTATTATAAATAACAAAAAGTCATGAATTACTGTAAATGCAGAAACTTTCGCGGTGGTTTTATGTTTGCGGTTTTCGAGGAGGCCGCTTCGAAACTCAAAACCACCGCGAACATTATCCTTATGTTCATGTACGTAATATGCATTGTAACAGTAAAGTAATGATGGGATATTTGAGGTACATTTGAAGCCGGTAAATTGCACACCAGCACATTCTGTGAAATTATCCGGATGTTGCAACAAAGCGACGTTATTCCAATGGACCGCATCACTACATACGAGACTTTGGGATTCCGTGCAATTAACAGAAGCGTGCAGTTATCCGTTGTGCAATTAACTGGCTTCTACCACAGCAAGATTTTAACCACCTTGCTTATACCAACAGCTACGGTGCAAAAAACAACGTGCATCATCTCGCACATACGAACAGACGACATAATGGTTACCAAACTATAATTGCGAATGCAGCAAAGCGATTGCGGGCCACAGCTGCGAACAACAGAACAACAACAACTACAATACTCCAGCAGAAGGTGACCCTCCTTCCCGGAGTAAAAAAGAAGCATAACGATCACACGTACCTGCGGCCATAACGAACACTTCCCCGCAGCCGACGAGTGCGAACTGCGGGATCTGCCACAGAATGCACATGTTAGCTGCCGTGAAGGTCTCCCCTCCCACGTCTTGTTGGAAAGCGCCCCCTGGCGAGATTAGGGTGTGCTTCCGGAGCATCTCCACCATGGCGGCCCACGCGACGGAAATCATTCCTAAAGTCATGCCGATACCTAGTGAAGAAATTAATTAAAGTAATTAAAGTGGAATCTACAATATGAAAAGCACTACCGTTGAAGGCAACTAAGCAATATTAGCCCAAGTCAGGGTTTATAGAACTTCAACTATTAAAGATCAGTTTTTGGGGCACCTCTCTACGTAATGAGATGCAACAGTATTCTATTCTATATCAAGATTCAAGGAACTACTGTAAATGCATTTAAGTTCGGGGGGATTTAATTTCGCGGTAGCAGGAAAAAGGGACTTTTCGCTGTGGTTTTAATTTCGCGGTAACACCATAGACTACAGTCTAAAACCATGATAGAAAAATGTTCGCGGTGGCTTTAAGTTCGCGGTGAAGCGGTCACAGCGAAAACCGCGAACATTAAACCACCGCGAAAGTTTCTGCATTTACAGTAATATTTGATACCGCAGTGGCGCGAGGACACCATGAATTCGAATTTTTGTGGGTTACATTAGTTAGCGAATCCCAGCACAGATTCTTTCTACTCCGTTTTTAACCGCTGAAAGTATCATGTAAATGTGGAAATATAGTGCAATATATATTGATTTCATACAGATTGCCTTATCCAGATTATTTCCACTTTCAACGTTCTAATATTGCTTTGGTTGCCTTTAACACAGTCTTATTACTAATAAGTAGTATAAGTGGCCTTATGCGAACAAAAGAGAGTGTTTGTCTGTGTTCCTTATTCAAAATGCTTTCTTGATATCCATGTAAATGTCATCAATAAACCATTAAAACTATCGGCATTATTTTACAAGATTTCGCTTGCACCCATCTTTTAATCACGTTTGGTGCGGCTATTTAGTGTCATCGTAGAAATCCTAAACTTTATTTATTTATTTATTAATATTTCGAATACTCCTGACCTATTCTCTTGAGCAGTGGTAGGTTGACTCCACACCTGTCCATGGCGGGGTACACCACCCTGTCCATCAGGGGCACGAACATCAGCACGGTTACCACATAGAACAGGTTCAGGGCGGCCACGGGCGTTTCAAATGTACCGAAGTTTAGATTCATCCGTTCACCCTGCAGAAAATACGTGGTCTGCATCTAGGGAATAGAGCAGAAGAAAATGGCATTAAGAAAAGCATTAGAATGTGAATGTAGAACACGATTTTTCTCGATTAGTCTAACTCAAGTCGAACTCCGTTCCTGATTCCCGAGGCTTCGCCAAAAAATAAACACAAATTAACCTATGAATATCACAGCTGAAAGCTTTAGATTTGCAAATGTAACTATCGCGACCTCTTTGACTTTTTCTTACAGTTGGGGTTAAAATGGCATGCCGACGTCCGGACGGTTTGATGTTGTGGAATATACTCAATTGGGTTGAGACAGAACCACCTGACAACTAAAATCTACGACATTCGGCTAGCGCATGTGAAATGTTATCCAAAAGGCAATGTCATGTTCGATGTAGGGAAGGACGGCGATGGAGAAAAACGTTTCAACATTGAGAACCCGGAAATACCTGTTCGGAAATTTGAAAACAAAAGTACCAATTTGAAAGTAAATCATAGTATGCAGGTTGTTTTGAGTCTAATTTTGAATCAATCCGTACTGGTGTCTTATCATATACTTTTTCACAGACTCACCAACATTGATGCGCTTCTTTGAAGATTCTACGACAACAAAATCGTTCGACGAACAACAACTGCGATAGCGGCGTGTTACCGTGTATAGACCAAACTTGCCGATTCACGCCAAAACTGCTTAGACAATAAAATCCACTGTAAGGCCAACGTCTCATTTCCAAACCGGGGCCCAGCCGGGCAGCTTTCGGGAACGAAAGGTATGATATAAAAGACGCCAAACTATACAAGACGTAAAGAGAAGAGTCTTGGACATTTTTTGTGTATATTTTTACGAATACATTTCTATTTTTCGTTTCCACAAACAGTCATACCGGACCCCGGTTTGGAAATGTGACGTTAGCCTAACTTTGTTTCATACCTGGAAAAAGACAGTTCTGTACATGATCTGTAATAAAAACACCGGCACGATTCTCCCCAACATCTTGACATCCTCCACCTCCTCTCCCGGGTACCTCCCACCGTGCTGCAGCTTGACGGAATCCAGACACCCCACACCGTGTCTGCGCTTACAAACGTTCCCCATAGCGAAGAAGAGGATCTTAAAAGTCTTCAGCAACACACTTCCTGTGAAAAAAGTCTATTGTTACGAGGGGCGTGCAATTAGTAATGGTCCTGACCCATTTCCCATAGCAGGAGATTAATGAAACTTGGCACAGTTATTAGTCTTTCTCTTCATAGGAATCACCCAGAGTTATGCATTTCTCCCATCGTTTGATGCAGCTCTGGACACCGATTTTGTAGGACACCCCAGGTTGGTCCTCCAACTGATGCCTCATCAATGGCACAAGAGGGACGACCAGGTCTGGGAGCTGTTTCCACAGACTTCCAGCCACGTTTGAATTCAGGATGCCAGCGTTTTACAAGGTCATATGATGGGGCATCATCACCATAAGTTTCATTTATTTCATCAAAAGTCTTCTTTGGTGTGCGTCCTTTCAAATACAAAAACCGGATCACTGCGCGACACTCAACTGGTTCCATTTCACACCTGGTCCATTTCGCACCTGACTAAGTTCAAACACCAGTAAATCAGAAACCACAATTAGTTCAGAGCTGTCTTTTGCAACATAAACCATAGAGATATGAATTATTACACATACAAAATTTCATTTAGATCAGACAACTGGAAGTGGGTCAGGACCATTACTTATTGCACGCCCCTCGTAGGCTCCCATTCCACTAGACGGCGATCGCGCTTCGCTCTGACTGCGACCTAAATAGAATATGTCTAACCTTCACTTTCATACGAGGTATACCATACAAAATGTAAAAGTGTGACCGAGATTTGTTTTTTTTTCTATACAGTTCGTTGAGCGATCTGTAAAATTTTAGGTCGCAGAGAGAGCGCGGCGAGAGCGTCGTCCGAGTGGAAAGACGACGGTATTAGTGCTTAGTACTTTGCTCCACTCTTTGAAACCAGGTAATCCGCTTGTAATTGATAGCAAAAAGTTTTACGAGATAGTCAATAAGTACAATTAACGCTTCAAATGCACAATATGCAAAATCTTATAAGAAAAATACACTTTGAGATAATTCCGAAAGTCTATCTACATATCAACAGCTACGGTGAAGATCCATGAAAATATAGTAGTACTTAGTAACATGTGTGATTGGGACGTAAGAAAAAGCATAGATTTTGCACAGTACATGAAAATTTAGATGTGGTGATTAACATACAATATCATCCATATACACTAAGTCACTGTACAAATGAATACTAAGCATTTTAACATTTTGGCCACCTAATACGACTGACACACTCACTAGCTACATGCAAAATAATCTTTCCAAAATACGGTTGAATAGAACATACCGTTTGGCGAGTCCTTGTAAACTTTACCTAGGCATCCCATGAGCACTAGGTTGGCGCACGCGCAGAACATGAGGACTGTGGGCACCAGAAACCCTATCCAGAAGGCGACGTCCTGTTCGATGTAGGAAAGGACGGCGATGGAGAAAAACGTTCCGACATTTAGGAACCAGAAATACCTGTCCGGAAATTAGGAGAAAAGAGACCGATTAAAAAGTAAATCATAATCATTGTATGTACAAGGTACTAGTAAGTTTGAGTCTACGCCGATGTAGGTTAGACATCCAGGTAATAAGATACACCAATAAGTAGTTACTCATAAGCAACAGGATATTTTTTTGGAAACTTTGAGTCTATTTTTTAATAACCCGGAGTGTTGTTTTATACTCATTGACCGTGATGCTTTGCGTCACATTGCGTTGCGTCTTATTGTGCCCCTTTTCGTTACGTTGCGCACCGCAACGAAAACCTGCCTCCGTCTTTCATGTTGGCCAATACAACTGTCAATCAAACTTGTTGCACCGTAAGTTTTTAGCCAGTACGTTACCATGAGTTACATTTTTATGAATGAATGACATAAATCTACAAAAAAATTGGGAAACATGGTAAATGTAACAGTTAGTATGATTCCAGTTTTTTAATACTACATATTATACACCGACAAGTTGTTAGAAGCGGGAGTCTGAATTTCAAATAAATGCAACGTTACATGTACCAAGCAACATTGTGTCCAATATACTATATATAAATTACAATATTAGCCGCACAAGCCTCGTTTTGGTGCAATGACTCCGAATGACCCCGGAAAATTCAAAACGCCCGCCACATCTGGAAGTACACTTGAAGCTTCGTCCCTCGTTTTGGTAGAAATGACAACCACCGTCCCTAAATACCACAAACTATTGAAATTTCAAACACAGACCATAGGCGGTAGGCCATCGAGTTTTTGTTGAAATCAGTATTAGTTTGCTGTAATAAAAATCTGACTCCAAGGAAAGATTCCCTAGAATCGTACACTTATTACACACACGGTGTACTCGGTCCACGGAAAGATTGCCGAGAGTACACTTAACTTACACACACTGGGTACTCTGTCCACGGAAAAATTCAGGCCCGAGAATCGTACACTTATACCCACTGGGTACTCGGTCCACGGAAAGATTCCCGAGAATCGTACACGTACACACTGGGTACTCGGTCCACGGAAAGATTCCCGAGAATCGTACACTTAGCGGTTACACAAACACGCTGTCGATTCCAAAGAATCACACATACGAACGGTCGCCGAGATCACCCGAAGTTTGCCGAACACCGACTTCCGAACGCTTTGGTGTTAGGAACAATAATGAATAGGTAGGAAACGCCGTTTCAAAAGCCCTTGTTTTCGGCAAAATGCCGCAATGAAATAAAACACATTGATACTACTTATTATCTAGGTGTTACTTACTAGCCATGTAAGATTCCTTAGGACACAACACCTAATAATGAAGAAAATATGCAGCATTTTGTAAAGTCCGATTTCCGGAGAACAGCGTTACCAGCAGTACCATACCTGGCCGGTAGGGTCGCTGCTGCACAAGACGATTACATCATTGCTAGCCAATCAGACGCGAGACTCAGAAAAGTTCCCGCGAAAGTTTCAGTGAACCAAGTACACCGTGTGTATGATTGTGTATGATTCTCAGGATTCTTTCAGTGGACTGAGTGCAGGGTGTTTGTTAGTGTTATGATTCTCGGAATTCTTTCAGTGAACAAGACACAGAGTGTGTTAGTGTATGATTCCCGGGAATATTTGAGTGGACCGAGTACACTGTGTGTTTGGTAACTTAGTCAGTGTATGATTGATTCTCGTGAATCTCTGTGGAACGAGTACACACTGTTTGAGTTCATAGAGTCTTATTTCAGTACGACAAAGTACATGTAATACTGATTTCAACAAATACTCGATGGCCTATTGCCTTTTGTCAAACCAGCCACGCCGAAAACTATTCTCACGTAAAAGCCAAGAAGCCCCAGATCCACCATAGAACCATGGTTCTAAGTCACATTTCCTGCTGCCACCCCTATTGGTAACGCTCTTGCCGGATAGTATTTCCTACCCAGTCATTTATATGTAGTTAGTGAAGTTAGCCCCTTGGCGGTTCATCGGTTCGAGCAGGGCTTCGCGAACGCGTTCGAGCAAACTGCGAAACTGTTCTACTCCCGTCGGCCTTTGCGCGAATGATCCCCGTGATCTAGAACGACGCAGCAAACGGAGCTCGGCGCACACAGTGCGTCTTTCAAGCTCAGCATGCTTGTTTATTATTTGATTCAATGGACTGATTACACAGTACGGTAGTACTGTATACAGTGTGTGTTGAGTGTATACGTAAAAATAAAGCAACAGCGATTTCGACAAAAACTCGATGGCCTATCGCCCATGCACAGACAGTGAACAATAATGGAGTAAACAAATCGCAATTCTCACCAATTGAAAAAAGATCGTTCCGTTTGTGCTCCCATCATCCCTTGCGCCTGTTGCGCTGCGAAGGGAGAGACGTTGGCTTTGATGCCTCCCGTTGCTATGGCAACCACGACGAGTGCCACTGGGAAAATGGAGTCCAATGTCTCTTTACTTGGCGAGTTTTCCGGTCCGAAGTAAGATTCGAATGGGAAGGCAACTGCGACCATGCAAGCCATTCCTAATGAAACAAGGGGGACAGAATCAAAATTGAGAATAAGGTAACCACCAACAACACATAAACCAAATATCATCGCGATCGCACTGTTCGTTCTGGAGATACAGCGCCGGAAACGCACCATCTACACACTAAAAGCTACCTGCCATGTCAAGTTCAAACACAAGGAGGCCAAAAATCGAATGCAAACGACACGCAACAACCACTCACCCATGCATCCAAAATCATCGCAATCGCGGGTCTTGTTCAATTCAAGACATACAGCGCCAAAAACGCACCCAAAACACAAAAAAGGGCAACCTGCAATGTCAAGTTCAAGCACCAGGAGGCCGAAAATTACCCCTGACCGTCAGGCCTCCACCACAAACCCATGTACAATACTTGCGATCGCACAATCCGTTCTGGAGATACAGTGCCGGAAAACCCCCTTCCAAAAACTCCCAGGCTACTGAAAACTAAACCTGCATAAAAAGAAAATTCTACTTGAGACATCTCTTGTATTGAAAATCTGTTGCAATGAATCAGGATAGCTGTGGTAACGACTACGCATGTGCGACGAGATGTATCGTTAGTAATATGTCAACGTTGAAAGCCCCTGAGAAATAAACACAACACGTCTTTAGATGGTTCTTGACATCAGGGGCTTCCACACTACTAGGAGGCCAACATGGAAGGGATCGCACCTATTTGCATTTTGAGAGAGTCGGTCCTCAAGCGTCTTCGGTTTTCTTTTTTCTGAGCATCTCATATACATCAAGTGTAAATACATAACAGGAGAGAATACCAACAGAAAAAGAGAAATCTTGTCAATACAGTATATGTCTATCTCTTGACATATAACCTGTTTTTAAAATTTAAGTTATATTTCAATATTTGTAATATGTGTTGTTTAAAAGCTTGTCATTTTTTGTTACGTTTTTTGTTTTGTTTACCAGTCATTCAACATGGGTAATTCCTACTCAATTTCTTACAATATATGAGTTACAAATTTGAGGCTTTTTCGATTCCATGCACAGAGGGGTTCCTTTAAAACCAGACTTCTAATTCGGCAAGTATTCTATTACACCATTTGTACCTTACAGCCTTCCATTATGCCATGTGTAGCGAAAATCGATCGGACGACGAGTCTGCGAGCTCTAAATTACGAGGAGGCATGACCCTGATGCCGAGACGAAGAAATGGCAGAGTTCCCCCCCTCCCGTCAGAGTCATGCCTCCTCGTAATTTAGAGCTCGCAGACTCGTCGTCCGATCGATTTTCGCTACATGTGACGGGGGTATTAGGACTGCAGGCACAGTGCTGACATACACCAATATAAACAAACACGCAAACAAAAGACCTTCAATTACACCGTTTTCATGCTAGTACATTCCAAAACATACTAACAAACAGACGCACACACGCACATATCCCTTTTATAAAGAAATATTGTCCAGATTCACTTACCTACAAAGTGCAGAAACGCCGTGACACAGATCGCTCGGTACTTCCCTATCAGGCTGTCGGCAAGCACGCCTCCTAGCGGCGGAACGGTGCACCCCAGGCCGGTAAACAACAAACTCAGTGTCACAGCCTCCGTACTGGTATAGTCCAGATCCCTCGTACAGAACAACACCAGGTTTGCTACAGTCGCGTAGTAAGCCACTCTCTCACAAACTTCAATTGAAAATATCCCTATGATTGGCCCGAGAGGGGGTTTTCTGCTTGTTGTGTCCTTATTGGGGCCAATCAGCGGGGTTCTCTCATTGTCGTCGTCTGAGTTGTATCCTGAGGATGGCCCAGAAGGTATTTCGTCCGGCACTTCGCCAAGCTCCGTCATATCTGAGGAAAGAAACGAGCAAAAAGAATTCAGAACAGCGACTAGTGGGTCAAGCTAAGGGCACAACCCGCCGTACGTGCGATTTGTCCGAACGTATTTTTGGGAGGCCACGTCCGCCACGTATTTCTGAGAACGTTCAGGCTGTACAGGGCAGGCGCGTCGGCCGTACTGGCACGTACGGGAGGCGAACCCGCTAGTACAAATCCACAGCCCGGTGCCACAAAAACTTTTGCCTGCACGTTAAGTTCTGCGGCGTATCTGCGTGCTCGAAAATCCGTCAGATTCCCTAGTTAGTACGGAGGCGGTACTTACCGGTACTATCCCCAAAGATTGCCAACGTTTTGGCATGTAGACAGCACGTATTTGCACGTTCGTAGGTTTGTGACCTTAGCTTCAGTGAATCCTGCGTTTGGTACTGTTTTGACCAAACAAAACCCACCCGGAGTGCCTGATTGTATTGTTGTGTACAGTTTGGTTCAATGACTGGTCACAAGACTACGCGCTCATCACATGACGGCGTCTTTTGTGTGAAATGTGTGCAGTATCCTGGCTCCTTGGTCTTAATAACAAAACAGACCGTTTTAGAGAATAAGTGATCTATTTGCGTACAACAATATAGAAAAAAAACACATTCCATTTCAGAATTTCTAACATTTCAATGTAAAATTTGTACAGGTCTTGAAAGTTACGCCTTCATTTTTTTCCGACTAGCCTACATACCAATATTTTGCGTAACGCAGACTACTATAATGAATTGTCTTACTTTAATTTGTAAGGAAGCCGTCTTATTCACTTAATTGCTAGCGAGGAAACTAGATTTTGCATAAGACCCTTCCTTACTAGCGTACTTGTAGGGAGGTACTATGAATTCTATGAAAAGCGTTGTGGAAACCCCTATAAAGCCCCTCTTCAATGGCTAAGGTTCAATCATTTTAGAAGAGTGACTGCCATAATGCTAGATTGGTACATGTGCTATATATAGGAATATTTTTTCTGCCGGGTACAATTGGAAATTTACAGAGGTCTGTACTAAAAAGGTGACTACAAAGAATGGACAGTGGCTTTAGAAATATTTCTTCTTGAATCAAACATAACGTATGTGTATCCTATAACATTCTTTGTCCTTATCAATTTCAATCTTAGTTTTAATGCACTGTATGTATGTGAGATTGAGTCATTGATGTAAATTCAACAGTGGATACTGGTATAAAATTACTTGGTTAAAACCTTCTTGTCCATGTTTTAAAACATAACATGACAATATGACATATGTAAAAGTACATTGAAATTGCACGCCTCGCACCTTTAGTAGCTTGTCTACAGAAAGAGACTTCTGAAACAAATTTTAAGGGAACGTACCTTAGCAGGGCGACGTTAACTCCAGTCTTATCCTTGATAACCTAAGGTTTCGCAGTGGGGGGTTATAGCTATACTTGGCGGTGGTCTGTTTGTGGGTATGACAGCATGTCTACGTAAGGGTAACCTTGGCTGGACTGTGGCTCCCCTCGCCATTCTCCGGTTGTGTACATATGACCCTTCAGGGATTACCGTGCATATCTTGTGACCACCATGCGTTCTGTGTAAACGCGAAGGGGCAAGAAACAACACTGAAAATAGACTTCGCTAAATACCAAGGGAGGGGGGGGGGGGGGGGCTCGGACAGTGTACAAATATACACAGTGAAGGTCAGGAAGATGAACTTGACTTTGGGTGTGTCAATAAAGGTCTATTACCCTTGTAGCGCTGCCAAGGATATTGCTTGAAGAAAGTTAGAACTGTGCGAAGCTAAGATGTTACAGCGTTCAGTCAACCCTGCTAAATACATGGGCACCTTGTGACGTTGGGAGGAACTGCACATTCTAGATTTTAGTAACCGGAACTCATTCCGTTCACAGGTGGTTACCTGAATTCCTCTTTCCCGAGCTGAGACCTATAGTCCCAAGGGGTGCCTAAGCATTTTCACGATCCCTACGGAATACATACAATCCTTACGGAAAACACACGGTCCTTATGAATTCCAAGTTATTAGTAAACATCGTATGTTTCTAAGTCGTGAATCGTATGTTTTCCATGAGGATCGTTTAAATATTTGGGTACGCCTAGCCTTGGCATCTACTATATAACATGTGACATTTTCTTTATCATCTCAAAGCAAATATTTGGGAAGCCAAATTGCTGGTGACTTGAGTTAGGAGGTAAGATAACAAATGAAAAAAAGGGTTTCAGAAATGTTCCAGATTTATATATATAACAACGAAAGGCCAAGATTTCTGTGTTTTATCCAATGGTTATGTCAATATGTTTCCAATTATTTTCGTACAAATAAAGAGACTGTGTTAAACACCCCCGCTCGCGAGTAGGCTCACCCATTGTTGAACAGGTGGTTCTTGATCGACCGAGAGGAAGAAATAGATGCGTGATCTATACGTGACGTGTGTAATACAGCCTTTATTGTTTATTTGTTTGTTTGTTTTGCATAACCGGCAAACAGCCTTACGGCGTAACACAACAGGTTTGTACTGAACAGTACAAGCTGCCTTTTTGGACAGATTTCTTTTATCGACTCACACCGGGAAGGATCCCTACTAGATGACTCGTGGAACGATGAAAGAAAAAAAGCAGCACATCAAACAGAGGAGGTCGGCAATCAGAAAACGCCAGCAATCAGCGACCGAGTACAAATACAAATAGCCAGCAAAAGTGTATTATGAGCCAAAAAAAGGCCCCAGAAAGCCTGCTATGGAGGCTAGCGGTTTATCAGGTATGCGAAACAAACAAATAAACAAACAAACAATAAAGTTTGTTACAACACTCAATGTATAGATCACGCATAGATTACAATCGAAGCCCTTGTTTCAGTTTGTTGCAGTTGTGAACTGTGTTCTTTCCAAGAAGGCCTATTAGCGCAACACAATTAACAACCATACTGTCACAGTAACTGATGAAATTTTAATCACCGGTCGTAAGAAGTCAATTAGTTGACAGAGACGATATATGTGACAAATGTAACACCTGTGTACTAATGTCTCTTTTTCCGGCGTTATGTCCTAAAATCCAGATCTATATGAAGAAATTGGGCAAAAGAGACAGAAAATGTTAATATTCAAGTTGTTGAAAGAGTCCGACGTATAATTAGTTCCAGTGTTGTAGCAGTGTTTTCTGTAACATTCTTTTTAAGTACTGTACTTTTTATACAAAAATGAATGCCATGAATTGATAAAGAAGTAGATATGACAGAATAAAAACGAAACCAAGTCAAATTCATTGTTCGGTATATCAAAGAGCTCAGTTTGTTTAGCCTTCCTGACCACTGGTATTTGATGCACTAATTTTTGAGGGGCCAAACCTTTTTTTTTCCTGATGAATTTAGACCTTAATAATAAGAAGAATAAAGCAAGCAATTTAGACAAACATCTGAATGTAAAATATATACTTTCCTGCACTTTTACCGTCAACAAAGAAGCTAGAAGATGTCAAGTGTGCGTAGTACTAGAATACAGTACCCAGTGTTAGGTGGTAAACGTATTTAATGTAAGTCATGTGACTGTATATCGCTGTTTTGTTTTGCGACCTGTACTGAATCAAGTGTTTATATTCATAATAAAGGTCTTAATTCAATAACATCAGCGATGACTATGGAACTTAAGAAATTAACAAAAATATTTTACGGAAGTCTGAGATATTAATTTTTTCTAGCATCTACGCGTAGTGGTGCGTACCTAAAGCCCGGACTTGGAATTAAACCTAGAAATGTTTAGGTCCAAGTAAAAAAAACCCTAAATGTCAGGAGCCAAGTCCGAACTTGCAAAAAGCTATCTGTCACTTATGTTTCCTTTTTTGTTCTAAACCATCTAAAACCTTCCATAGACAGTGAAATTTGCACTGGTAAAAGACAAAAAAACATGTCACACTGTACACTGGCTGTATATAATTAGCATGTATTTTTTCACATTGCATTTCAATTCATGCTAACATCCAATTTGATATGGACCATCCCCCCTCCTCCTTAAAAAAATAATATGCAATGATGGGTTCAGGTCCGGACCTGAACCTGAACTGCTGGACCGTGAATACGGACCTGAACCTGAGTATGAGTTTAGGTACGCACCACTATCTACGCGTATGGATTAGCATAGGGAAAATGTTGTATTTTCGGTTACCCGACCGACCATTGCAAATCCCTGCCAACCCTAGCATCTTTTAACTGGCTACTGAAAAAAGGCATAAAATATTTGACATAGCGTCTAAATCAGACTTCCTACATTCTATACTCTGTTAACAGTTCTGGACTTTGAACAGTTGATGTAAGAATGTTCAGTTTCATAATATACTTGTGCTTGTACAATGCATATATGTACATAATCATAATATAATGTTGAAAGATCAGTGCCTGATACATTCCAGTTGTACATTGCATTTGTAGGACCACTTCAGCTAAAATTTAACGTTAGATACGAAACATGAGACTCTGTACCTTCTGACCCTAACTTTTCAGTATCGAAACCGGAACTTTTTTTTGCTTGGCCTTAGTCGGACATATTATTTTTAACTTGTGTTTCATCAGTTTTGACAACCTATTCTAAGAAGGGGGTCCAAACTGACTCAACCAGTCAACCGGTCCTTACATGTTGTCTGACCTTTGACATTTTACTCACCTTTCAAATGGTGGGAATCAGCTGAACGGGAAATGACGTCATTTTCAGACGTTTTATTGTACAATTATCACAGTGACTCTATGAGCGGTACATAAAATACTAGTATATAGCGCCGTCTCAAGTAAAAATGAAGGGTAATTAAAATAAGACCACTTAAATGGTAATGACCCGAACTTAGCGAGGTGTTAGGTAATTACTAAAGAACCTTTCGTTCTGCAGCTCATTTAGTTTTTATTTGTACATTCAAAAGTCAAAGAAAATGAGTAAGACGAAACTAAATCAGCTTTAACCGAAACTGTCTTTATTAGAAAGATTCGCCTCTGCAAGTTTTTTGTGACAAGGTTTTCAAAATTTTTTGTCTCTGTCAGTCTAGAAAAACAATGGGGAACTGGGGGCACTGCGTTTCCATAGCAACGCGTCAACAATCTTTGGGAAGCCCACGAAATCGCTATATTCTTTAGCTTTCTTACATTGTTTTATATTTGAAAACATTTCACTCTCCAACAACAAGCAACATCCTGGACATATATAAGTACCACAGCAACGAATAAATGTTTGGTCGCAAAAGGAACAAAAAAGAAGTCAGACCAGTCTATTTTCATAAATCATTATAAGACAATCGCCCACGGCAAAAAGCAAGCCACGCCTTTACCATAATTCGGTTACCAGACGAGTCAGCTACTTCTCTGTGGTGGCAGCCAGCGACATAGCTTCTTCTTGTGAAAAACGTTCTCTCTAACTATAAAAAAGAAGGGGGCGATTCTAAACTTTACTGACGCTGGAAGGATAACTCTGTGACATGTCTTGGAAGTTTCGCTGTACGAAGCTGTACCAACAACGCGAGGAGTCAGAACTGGTTCGTGTTGTGAGTTGCTTCGCATCGGAGAAGACCTAGTCGGACAAGTCTTCGACGGAGTGTACGCCGGAACTTGTCTACAGACTTCCTTTTACAGCGTTCTTCTGTTTTTTCTTCACGAAATGTTGCGTTGGATTGCGGTGTTTTTAGGGTTTATATTACTCGTGTGGCAAGTACAGCGGCTATTTCAAGGTAAGACAATTCTTTACTTTTTAGTGTAGACTTTGACACACTTGGGAATAGGTTATATGTGTTGTTTTGAGAGGGGTTATGAAATCGTGTACCTACTTGTTTTTTTTCTACTTTTAAATTCCGAGCTTCATACCTACGTTTATAGGAATGTACGACTTTTCTTTTCCTTCGTCATTTGCGTCCTTATTTCAATTCTAGGACTTATATGTGTGAGTTTTTTTTTTATGGTAAGAATTCAGCAGGTTTTCTGACACATTGCGCAACAGGTTATTCGTGTGTAAATTTTTTGTGTGCAAGGGGTTCCGGAACCTTGCATGTAATGTTCTTTTATGATCTTGAAAGCGTGGGTTTTTTTGGTACATTTTCACCTCATCTAAATCTGAGGGCATACCAGTCGTTACTGTTGTATGAAGCTAGTAATCATTCTGATTCTGTTATACAATTCCGTCCGAAGTTATGAAATCTTGTATCTAAATTGTTGGTTCTTTCCTGCTTTTGAGTTCGTACCTTTCACATCTAGTTTTATATATATATATTTTTAAACTTTCTTTGTAGACATTTCAGTTGTAGGACATGTACGTAGCTTTGGAATGAAGTTAGTGATTTTCCGATACATTGCGGAACAGGTTATATAAATCATTCCGTCAGGGGTTATAAAATCTTGTATCTTATGTTTTCCCTACTGTTGAATTCATGGATTGTATATCCATCTCTACAAATCTCCGCAAATTTTCTTTACTTCGCTTTTTTGTCGCTCATCTCATTTCTAGGACGTATTTGTAGCTTTTGTATGAATCAGTAGGTTTTTTTTATTACACAACAGGTTATTTATTTGTTTTGGCCAGGGTTATGAAATCTGGTATTTCATTGTTCTTTTCTGCTGTTGAATTCATGTGTACTGTTACAGTATCTAAGTTCATGTATCCATGTGCGTTTTTCTTTCCCCATTTTGTTACCATCTCAAATTTAGGACATCTCAGTTAATTTTTCATGAAGTAGGTCTTAAGATACCTTACGAAACATGTTTTTCGGTCTTGAATTATGAAATCTTGTACATGATTGTTCTTTTCTGCTGTTGAGCTCATTGATTTTTAACTATGTTAAAATATCTATTGGCATTTACTTTTCCTTCTCAGTTCTAGGACTTACAAGTGTCGTTTGTAAGACGTTTGTAGATTTTACGCACCAAGTTGTTCTTTTTTATGGGGGGGGGGGTTATAAAATCTTGTAACGTATTGTTCATTTTGATTGATACCTAGGTTTATAGTCAAGAACATTTTTGTCTCGCATTTTTGTCGCCATCTCATTTTTAGACCATGCCATAGCATTTTGTATAAAGTTACACGTTAGGTTTTCGATGCATTGTGCAACAAGTTTCTTTTGTGGGGGAGGGGGGTAGGAGCTACAATATATGTATTTGTATGCTATGTTCATATATCTCTGTAACTTTTGCCTTTAACTGTTTCTTTGCCATTTTAACGCCATCTCAATTCAAGGACATTTCAGTGACTTTTGTATGAAGTTAGCTATAGTACGTCATATGACGGATTAGTTTGTCGTGTTCTTGTCCTTTTGTGTTTCATAACCTGCAGCACAAGGAACAACAAGTTCTCTCAGCTATTTATGTACCAAGGATAATCTTTTGACCTAGTTTTATTAAAACATACAGGCCACAGGACTATCATATAGTAAAGGAGACCTACTCCAAATGCTGCCTATGCATTCAGATACCTAGATGTGTTGACGTATGTGTTACCTTTCCTTTAAAATCATGAGTATTCTCACAGAAGCCATGTTTTGAGAAATATTACTATCTAGCAAATGCAAATATAAGCTTCAAGCGCGGAATGATTCTTCTGTCTGAAAAGTGTGACAAGGACATGTTTGCGGAAGGGTGACAGCTTTAGAACAATCCCTGAGGCAGACTACTATTATGCGTCCATTGAAAGAGTTAGCACGCGAAAGGTCAAATGTCACTGAGCACAAAAGATGGTTATCTTAAAACCTAACCCTAGATAGACCATGTTCTACAACCAATCGAAGGGTTTTAGAGTTCGCTACTTTGTGAACAGAAACACGACGAAAACATTTACATGTTCAAACACATACATAGGACCTAGCTATACCAAAGGTAAAAATCTATCGTAATTTTTTCAGTGTCCAAAGGAAGTCAAACTGAAAAAGTACTGTATATCATGATCACAAAGGCCCCGTTTACAACAGTGCGTGGCGTTATACTCAAGTCCG
This sequence comes from Branchiostoma floridae x Branchiostoma belcheri, assembly GCA_019207045.1. Taxonomy (NCBI): domain Eukaryota; kingdom Metazoa; phylum Chordata; class Leptocardii; order Amphioxiformes; family Branchiostomatidae; genus Branchiostoma; species Branchiostoma floridae x Branchiostoma belcheri. The sequence goes on along the minus strand of CM033037.1, from coordinate 18,453,950 downwards.
TATTAGTTGCGTATTGAGACGTTGGCATACGAAAAATTTGAGACCAAAAAGTGTGTATCCGGTTGAATAATCATTCAAGCTGAGTCAAAGTAGAATTAACTTCTCCCGGCTGACTTTGTTCCAGGTCCAAAAACTCAATACGCAACTGACACGGATATGTAAGTGAGAAAAGGTCCTAACTCAGGTCCCTTGAGGTGTTTCTGGTATCTAAATTAGTTGTTGATCTAAACAATGTGTGGCGGCCATTTTGTTTGGTAAATCTAAATCCTTGTGATGTTCGGCTTGCTCTGCCCCGACGTTGAAAAAAGTGTTCATCAATCGTTTTAATTTTGTCTTTTTAACTGTTTATTTATTTGTTTGTTTGCTTGTTTGAACCGCATACCGAACTGATAAATCTATGCGTTTCGATGCGGTGCCGTACGATCACAGTAGTACACAGTGTCCAATTTAAACTTTTGAAACATCGTAAAAAATCGTATAAAGGCCAACACAAGACTACCACCCAACCACACAAGACTACCACCCAACCATACATATACACGACCGTGAGTGGGTGAAGGATATATCAATTTTGGACGTAAGATGATCTAATAGTAGGTCTGTTGACGGTCCTTTGTTCCCTTTTCGCCTGTCTTGTAGGATTGAAATATGGGTAGTTTGACATCATGTTGACGCAACCACTTACAGGACCTACGTGGGTCGGGATCATAATTACAGGGTGCGGCAGTTTGAAAAGATTCCAAACCTACTTCTTTTGTTGTGAATCTGGAGTATCGTAATTATTAGCCTACGGCGAGCTTTGGCGTGTTCAACCAAGAGTTCGTGTTGTTATACAACATCTCAGAACTGGTGGTACTAAAAAAAGTACTAAAAAGGGTACTAAACACAAACGACAGACTTTTGAATTTCAGCAAACGTAATATTTCTAATAAGCCCATGATGGTTCAGTTATATGGATGACATCCGCTCGCGCATCAAATTTACCCAGTCTTCAAGATAGAAAAAAAGTTTTCGATAGTACTGTAAATCGTAAAGCTATAATGTGCCATATTTTGCAAACAAAATATCCAAAAACGAATATCGATGTCGTAGAATGAATGCCACAGTCAATTCAAAAGTCAAAGAAGATACAAAATAACAAAACGAAGAATATATCTTTATATAAATCATGCTCTGTGTGGTGACTTGTTCAGCCTTCCTACCTACGTAGACTTCAACATGAATGCAACTTTTGCATCAGTTTTGGGGTCCCAAAGGATGTCATCCATATACATTTTTGTACTGGAATTATCATAGCTTATTAATTAAGTGATACATTTGAAGAATTTTTCTGCTTTTCGTATGCTTTCCTTGCTATAAGTAGTTAACTCTGTTGTGTAACCTCTTGAAGAGAGAATCACCACCGGCAGAATTATTGTTTTTGGTTGTGTTCTGTGTGCTCGCACCTGTATACGTAACTAAAGATTCTTTTCTTGGGTTTGTGTGGACAGAAACAACTTTCATGTTGACAAAATGTTTAATCTTTAAAAATATCGTTAGTGCCATCATTTGTAGATCAATATTAAATTGTTTAATTGAAAATGGATGTCAAATCTTTTGTAAATCAATCGTCACAAGACAGCAAGGCAGCGTCTCGCTATCTCTCCCTCCCTTAGAGGTCAGAATAAAACGAATATAAAAGAATAGGAAATAAGAAGGATAATGCTTCTACATTGAAACCCCCCTCCCATATTGAAAACAGAAACCTCGGTGGCCGAATGTTGTCTGTATCATTGCACAATTACGATCGATTATTCTCTAATCAGTGTTTGATAATAAGACATCGTTTTGAGCAGGCTATAAACCTATTAAAGCAATCATTACGTTGTGGATTGCTAATCCCAAATGAAAGTTACCAACTGAAGGGACCAGACTAAAGATTCACAAAGGAGTTATTCTTGAATTTTCTTCGGCTCTGAATACATGTTTATTGTCTCATCGGTAAGTTACAAAACAAACATATCCAGCAATATGTTTTGAGAAGGCTCCCTTACAAAACATAACTTAGTGTTAGAATATATATGGCAGCTGGTGTACTTGGTGCACCATAGTTTAACATATTATAAAGTAGATTAATAACCTTAGATAACTCTTTTGGTAACGGAAATGACCTAAGCAATGGATACAGTATAGGAAAGAGAAAGGGGGAGAAGGGAGAAAGAGATATTCATTAGAACATCTCGTACAAATCTAGAAACTAATATATTACTTCTTTGAAAATGAATGACACATTTAGCGGCCATTTGAAGACATATTGGGAACTAACATGGCCAATATTGGAGTCTAGGTACAACAAGGATGCAACGTGTGGCAACGGCTACCACACTGTGCTAAATTACACACAGATACAGTGCAACAAAATTTCATCAATAACATTATAAGGGTTACAGCATATTTATGTATGGGTGATCTGGTCTCGCATTTGGAATAATGCACAAATACATTGACCTAAGTATGCGGATATTGGTGTAGGGCATGTTAGCAGCGCATGGAAGATATTGGTCTGCGTTCTAGATAGGGAAAAGTGTGTTTTAGTTCTAATATTCTGTAACAGCGTATCTCTCTCTTTATTGTGGAATTTATCTTCGATATTTTCATGAGTTAGGAGATTTAATTACATCACGGTACAGAAGGTCTTCCTTTTCTTAGCCTTTTGGTTGAAGTGAACAAATGAGCATCCGAACTGTTGAACAAGAAAACTTGTCAACTTAAAATTGTTGAAGAATGTATCATTATTTGCATGAGCTAGTTACGATAATGCCGTGTATTTATGCAATTCTTCCGGTGTATGCTGACCTAAAAGCTCTGGACACTCATTTTGTGAGAAATCACTGACTTGGAGAAGTTCGGAAGCTTGTGACAACGTTTGACTTCTTTTAAAGAGTACAAACAAATAGTTCGTATTTTTTTCTTCATGCATTATATCTTAGGCCACAATGCATTCATTTATAGGTGTCGCGACACCATTTCGCTGGTTTAACAGGGGGATTGCCCTATAATAACTCCAAGCTAAGATCACAGTGCTCCAAAAGTGTGATAGCTTTAGAGACACTGGCCATGGTATGTCATCAATGTTGGGCAGGGCAGGGCTCTGCATGTGTGTAGGTGTGTCGTCAAAAAGTTACGAGGAGTGATCAATAAGTTTTCAGTCTCGACAAGAAATAAGGTGCACTACATATACAACGGAAATTTCGGGGCATAGTTACATATTGTGGAGTCTTTCATCAACATGTGGTCAGGACTTTACAGTCGAACTTAGTGGAGAGAGAAAAAAAAGCTACGGTTGAACTGTGATCAGAGCGGTGTCGGTCGAGTTCCCCATGTCATAATATCCTTGAAGACTTCTGTCAGAATATTTTATAAAGATTCGTTTCAACAATAAAGAAGGGGTTGTTTGACTTTAGTAGAGCAAGTTGAACAATTGACCCCAGGTCGGAGTTCAATTGTACATTTTTTTTTTACATTGGATGCCGCCAAAGTAATTATTGCTGCATTGCAACGATCTGTATTTTGTAAGAACAACATCCGCAAGAACAACAGGTAGTTGTGTAGGCGCTAATTTCGTTGACTGCTGTTTTGGAACAAGACAACCCATCTTCTGTAAGAACAATTTCAAGACTTAAACGTCTGAAGAAAGACTAGTAGATCGTTTGTCACATTATTGTCTGAAACAAAACAAAACAGAACAAAGAAAAACCTACCTACTGAAAAAAAAGTTGTTTGTTGTAATAATCTCTGTGTGCTCCGTCAATTTGTACAATATTTGTTAGGCTTTATAATTCAAACATTTCGCCATATTTTATCGCGTGCTCACATCAGTTTGTGGGGGTGGGGGTGGCATAGTTCATGCCATCAAGTCAGCAGTAACGTCAAATTAGTGTGGCCCAAAAAGCCATATAGAATCAAACTTTTCATAAAACCACCCTACGGCGATATGATTTTCCTATATTTGGCATTCTTTCACTTGTCTATGACCTATGATGCTATATTTTTTCTGTGAAAAGTATTCTACCAGTACTTTGTATGACGATAATAGGCGCAGTCCAGCCAGCGCGTGAGAGGAGATCATTAAGTTGCTCATTCCGAGATAATATCTTGCGTTACTCACAAAGCACAACTAATACCCTTCTTGTAAAACTCACAAGCTAGATGTAATGTACAGCATTTAGAGATAACAACAGGTCGTGTGAAAAAATAAACTAGTGTTGTTTCCGGGAGACGTCAAACGTCTGGAATTATACACCAGCTGTTAACGTAGATATAAACCAGACGTTATGCAGTGTGTGTTATTTAGTAAAGGGTGTGGGAACAATTACAAGCAAACATGCAGAAAGAAGCATTTAACATCCCTCATTTTCACCCTACACACAAATACTAGTTATTTTTTTAAAGGAACTCCAATGACTAAGCCATTTTTAGATTCAAACTCTTGTAACTTTTGCAATCTGTAAGATTTCTCATCGTTCAGAACAGCCTGTTTGAGTAAATGCATTATTTTCTACTTAATCTTCGAGTAGGCTAGGATTGAGTAGAAAAGCATTTACTCAAACAGGCTCTTCTGAACGGTTGCCAGAAAAATCGAGGACAAATAGAGAACATGCAGAAAAGGTCATAAAAAGACCATCAAAACAACCCCAAATGTAGACATAGAAATTTCTAGCAATGCTTTTTGTTGTTCGCCTGATTGGTCAATCTAATAACGAATTATAAAACAGATGATTTGATTTGTTAAGTGCGCTAAATGGTATTATTGTTCGTTGAGCTTATGAATACCGGAATGATGTTGACACGTGTACAAATAGCACGTAATAATATAAAGCAACAACTTAAGCTATCAATCATGGACTCTGCAATGGATAAAGTTAACATATAGATGTGTAAAAGCATGCTAATCATATTTTCTGTTTTCTTTATCATATACGTAGATCGTCTCCGCAAAATTAACGCACTAATCGGTTTTGTTTTGAAAGGGTTGTATGTCTATAAATTAGCTTGAAGACAGTGGATTAAAACGGTTAAACAGTAACATGTGTATAACACACTGAAGTTAGCCTTTGAATTAATAAGCAGGTTTTCCAAATGATCATAGTAGCTAGCCATCGAAAGTCAACTATCACAGTCCCCAAGATGGCCGCTTACTGCCTCATGTCATATGATATACATGTGTCAAACAATACAATAGTCAGATCCAGTGCAGTTACGTCAGACATTAGGTAATGGGCCTTATACATAGTACAATGTGCCAAATGAAAACATACGCTAAAAGTAAAGCGTTCATATATAATACAATACACTTTATTTCAAAGGCTGATTTGTAATCATTTCACAATCTGGAACAACAAGCCAAGATACGTTTTACATCTTCCCTGTCCAACAATGACCGGGTCTACACACTTGGAGTACTCTCAGTCGGTGTCAACACTCTAGAAATACACTGTGTAACAAACATATGTACCAACAGACTCGAAAACGCATGCGTAAACTCAGCCGTTGACAGTACAGCGTTTGAACAGGTGTTTACACTGATACAAACACATAACACGGTCTAGTGACAGACAATGGTTTCAAAACCAATCCAACAAGTCAACGAAACTTTTTAAAATCCGTGACACGCGCGGCATCTGGACGAAAGTGGGACATGTATTGTGTAAAATGGACATGATTATCATATCGAGATCTTGCCAAGGAATTTACAAAAAACTTTACTACGACTGCACAAATGATGTTCACAACGAACGACAGCAGACTATGTTGTAGAAGTCATAGCAAAAAGAATTACCATCTATGATTTGATTTCAGAATTGCTCTATGCCAACGTACTCTGCAGATTCGGACGTTCTTTTAGACAACACAACTCGAAATGTTAGCCTATAATTCAAGAGCCTTTCTGCTGTTACTATATCATTTGTATAATATCATCTATCATTGCTGATCATGATCTTTTGATCTTATTACCATTTACGACGATACCTCGTATGTCATTTGCCTACGTACATAGGAGTCTAGCACCAGAGCTGACTATGTTAGTGCGTCACAAAACAAACGTGACGTGTTTGTTTGGGGACATTTCGACCCTTTTTTTTTAGAAGAGGGGGAGTGGAGACGCCACCCCCAATCAGTAGTTGCACAGAAGAGGCGTCAAATACTAGTAAAGTACAATTCCATAGGGAAATAAACATGTTTTTTTTTAAATGACGTAACACATAATGCTATTCATTAAGATGTAACAGTAATATAATTGAGGTAAATATCGGAATTTATGTCTTTTTACAAATATGTAGCCCTGGTGCTTAACCCATGTATATCAAAATATCAATTCTATCAAAAAAGGATTTCTAGTATTTCGAGTATTGACGGAAGTATTATGGACAAAAATCAAGTTTCTGAACTTCTTCGGCTATGCTTTTTATTTTTTTTATTTTGATTGTGACTCATGTTTTGATTATATGCTCCTGCTAGAGCAGGCAACATGTTGTCTAATTTGTGACTATAATCTGTCATTCAGACTACTACCGGTAATTGATTAACCCTTTGACATTTAAGCAAACCAATTATCACCTATTATGATGTCACTTTAAGATTAGGTCGTCCAACGAGTTTACTCGAGCCACACTGCTATGGCAAACCGATTCGAGAATTAAGAATGGATTTCTTACAATTGACTATAATACACGTCGCTACCAAAACAAGCGTTTTTTTAACCGTTTTTACACCTTTTCAGCCGTTGCCTTCGTAAGGAATGATTAGGTGAGGTAACTTTACCTTACCGTAACATGTACAACGTGTACAACAATGAAATATGGAGTTGAATAACAACGTTGTTTGATATGCAGTCTGGCGTTTTATCTAACAAGTGTTTTAGTGACCATCTGTGACCCAAGAGAAATTCTGACTAGTTAACATAGCACTGCAACTTAGATGTCGCTGCTTAAGATACAGATAAAGCAATTGATTGTCATTTCGAAGAATGTTGATGTGTATTCATTTGCCGAAAAAAACTGAAAAAAATATTCACATATGATTGGAATTTTTTTTCCAAAGTTTGTTTTTACTCTGGTATTGAACGCATAGAAATATTCACACACACACATACACACACAGACAGACACACACACTGACAAATACACACAAACACACACACACACACAGGCACACACGCACACACGCACACACGCACACACAATTTAAGATTTCCATGCGAGTATTTCTTACGCCACGTCACTTTGTGCACTCCTAGTTTTACAAATTTCTCCTTTTACAAATATAAGGTCAATATAATAGGGAATACTTAGGTTCGAGGAATCTAATATCTATATCTTCTTATCAATTCAGGTCGCACAAGCCAGGGTGGACAAAGTCACCAGGCAGAGCAAAGAGAACTGACAATGAAGCAAGAGTCGCAAAGACATGATAGATTTAGAAGAAACGACGAATCAGAAGAAGAAAGCACAGATACAACGACGGGACTGCAAACCCTGTCATTACCAAAGGAGTCAGCAACGAGAACGTTGGATGCCAAAACAGAGGCACAAAACCGTATAATAAGCAGAACGGATGTCACATATCCCACTGGTCATACTAATGAACTTACGGTAGTTGCGGAAAGTGAACGAACTACCTATTCCGATCTTGTAAGAAACACTATGTCATTTCATACAGGAAGAACTGAAAGAATGTCGTCAGAATCGTTGCAAACAACGGATATACTGTCAACAGTGTTTGAAGAAGGAGAGAGGACGTTAGGGACAAAGTCTCAAAGTACAGACGTTGCAACAAGCATAGGCCACAGAATTAGTTCTTTAACTACAGAAGATGTCATAATAACGTCAGAAAGACATCCAACTGAGTCATATCCTATGGAACCCACAAGTGTAAATATAGGAGATACAACGGAATCTACAACCTCGCAGACTCTGGTAATGCCTACAATGGTTGGACAAACTGTTGCATCAACTACCAGAGGTATTACAGACAAGGGAACTGTCACCAGATTCGAAACAACTCAGGAATATACAGATGTTGAGAGTCCGTTGCCGACGATTTTGCCTACCACAGAAGCCTCTACACCTACCGGTTTGGAAACCATAAGAGAGGTAATGTTATATCAAGTTTTATTTACTGCGAACTGTGTTACTTACATTAACAACTTGATCCATGACGCAGAAACAAAATGTTTTAGTGTGCCTAAATGTTTCCACCCGCGTAGATTTGACATAACTGTTTTATAGAGGTATATATATATACACTCATTAACATTTACCCTATTCCAACCGAGCGTTTGGGGTCATTCTGGGTCGGGGGTGCTTTTGAGGCTTACATTTGTAACTCCTGTAACTCTTAAATGACTTATCATATGATCACTAATGATCATTATGGCGATATGTATATGCTTATATTGGCTGGAACTATAGAAAAGAGTATTCCAAGAAAACGGTAAAGTATGCTACAAAATGTAACAGCAAGTGTAGATTGCAGCAAATGTCTGCTAGGACTTCTTTTGTCAATACCAACATCAATGACGTCAAACATAGTTGATTTACTTTATCCCGGTGAATCAAAATGTTTCAATGTGGCCTCGATTTCCCATTCTATTAGATTTGCCATAACTGTTTTCCAGAGGTATATATATATATATATACACTAACATTAATAATACCCGGCCGTTGTCTATCCTGAATACAAGTACAACATGAATGTGCCAGGGACGGGGTCAATTATAAGATGAAAGTAGCATTCCCTCCTTAACACACACTGTACTCTATGGCTTTCTTTGCTATTTTCATAAATCCAATTGAATTCTTTAGTACCCCCTTTCCACTAGGACGGCGCTCTCACCGCGCTCTCTCTGCGACCTTAAATTGTACATATCGCTCAACGAATTGTATAGAAAAGAAACGAATCTCTTTACAGTTTGTGAGTTCTGTTGTCTTCTCGTTCACACTTTCACATATTGTATAATATACCCAGTGTGAAAGCGAAGGTTACACATATGCTACCTAAGTCGCAGTGAGAGCGCAGCGCGATCGCTGTCTAGTTACAAGGGGGAATTATTAGATACTATCAATTACTCTACTCTCCACAGACATCAACAGCTGTACTATCAGAAACAGAGACATCTTTAACCACCACAAAAGCTCCAAACACAGTATTTGAGGACACAACTCCAAAGACAACATACAAGAGCTCCACGACACAACTTTCTTCTTCAAGTCAAACGACATCTACGATTTCATACTCAACTCCACAAACATCAGAGATGCATAGCACACAATCACAGTATCCATCGGTACCGTCAACGACTATAACATCAACTGAAACAATCAGTGAAGATATTCTATCATCGGTGGGGCCAACAATGCTAAATCCCACAAACGAAAGAACAACTTCTTCAAGCTTAAGCTCTCAACCCACGACACAAATCACCCACACAACCAATGCAGGACTCGCTTCTATCTCACCCTCCACAACAGAGCAAAGAACAACACTTCCCATGTCCGAAGACACTTCAACAATGCTATTTCTTGAAGATACCACAGTCCCTGGCAAGACAACAGAACAGAAAATCACACAACGATTGCCTACACCAAGATCTACCCTAGACACAACCACACAATCGAAAACGTCTCATGGGTTGAGTACGAATGGAAGAGGGTTTGCTACAACACAGTTAACTACAGAGCAAAGCACACTCACACCTACAGTCGAAGATACAACATTCTCTTATCAGACAACGGTGCGAACCGGTACAGAAGAACCTTCTACAATCAGGTCCACGCTTGATACAACCACAATGTTAGGAACAACTCATCAGCAAAGTACGCATGAAACAAGTTTAGGAGCCACACAGCCAAGAACGCAGTCTACTCTCGAAGAGACTACAGTACATACAAGCACAACAGAACCGTCGACAATCAGGTCCACACTTTACACAAATACAATGGAAGAAACAACTGATCAGTCCAGTACACAAGGAAGCAGGATCTCTACAATAGAGGTAACTACGGGGCAAAGCACGCTGGAATCTAGTCTTTCTGAGACTACAGCTCCTGACAAAACAACGGTGTACACCAGCACAGAGGAACCATCGACAATCAAATCCGGTCTTCACTCCACAGCACTGTTGGCAACGACTCATGACCAAAGGACGACTGGAGGCAGATTCTCTACAACGCAAGTAGCAACCGGGCAAACTGAATATACTCTTCATGCGACTACAGTCTCTGACAAGACAACAGTACAAACCAGCACTGAAGAACCGCTAACAGTCATGTCCACTCTTAACGCCACTTCTCATTTGGAAACGACTTCTCAGTCAAGCACGCAAGGTAGCAAGTTTACCACAATCAAGGTAACAACGGAGAAAAGCACACCAGTATATACTTTGAAAGAGACTACGGTCTCTGAAGAGAAAGAAACAACGGTGGAAAGCCACACAGAAGATGTGTCGACAATCAGTTCCACACTCGACACCATAACACTTTTGGAAATGACTCAGAAGAGTACAAGAGGAAGTGAGGTTACTACGATGCAGGTAACGACAGAACAGAGTACACTAACGCCTACTCTTTATGAGCCCACAGTCCCGTCGGCAACAACTGTAGAAAAATCTTCGACATCCACCTTTGACGTTTCCACTCTGTCAAAAACGACTCATATGCCAAGTACACAAGGCAGTAGATTTCCCACAATGCTGGTAACAACAGAACAAAGTACACATGGATCTACCCTTTACGATACAACTGTCTCTGAAGAGACAACGGTGCACACTACCACAGAAGAGCCGTCGTCAACTAGTTTCGCATTTGACACCACAACAATATTGGAAAATACTCACCGGCCAAGTACACAAGAGACTACAATGCAAGGAGCAACAGAGCAAAGTACACTGTCATCTACTGGTGAACAGAGCTCAATTCCAGGTGAGACAACAGTGCACACTAGCACAGAAGAACCAAAGACAACCCGGTCTGCTCTTGACACTAGTACGATGGCTGGGACAACTCGTAGGCCAAGTACACAAGGAAGCAGATTTTCTACAATGCAGGTAACAACAGAACAAAGTACACATGGATCTACTCTTTACGATACAACAGTCTCTGATGAGACAACCGTGCACACTACCACAGAAGAGCCGGTGTCAACCAGGTTCACATTTGACTCCACAACAATGTTGGAAAATACTCTTCGGCCAAGTACACAAGAGACTACAATGCAAGGAACAACCGAGCAAAGTACGCTGACATCTACCGGTGAAGAGAACACAGTTCTAGATGAGACAACGGTGCACACCAGCACAGAAGAACCAAAGACAACCCGCTACACTCTTCACACGACTACTCAGTCAAATACACAAGGGACAACAATGCAAGGAACAACAGAACACCGTACACTGACATCTACCGGTGAAGAGAGCACAGTTCTAGATGAGACAACGGTGCACACTAGTACAGAAGAACCGCTGACTTCCCGATCCACTCTTGACACGACTAGTCAGTCAAATACGCAAGGAAGCAGATTTTCTACAGTGCAGGTAACAACAGAACAAATCACAACTGAATCTAATCTTCTCAAGACGATGACAACTGCCCCTGAGGAGACAACAGTGCACACCAGCACACAAGAACCATTGACAACCAGTCCTATCTTTGACACAACAACACAGCTGGAAACGACTCACCAGCCAAGTACGCAAGGAAGTATTAGGTCTACTACAATGCAGGTAACAAAGCTCACATCTACTTCGAAAGAGAGTACCGTGCCTGACGAGACGACAGTGCAAGCCAGTACAGAAGAACCGCTCACAAGTAATACCGGTACTTTGTCAGAAACGACGCTTCAACCAAGTACACAAGCAACCAGGTTTCCGACAATGCAGGTTACAACGGAGTCTAGTACTCTGACATCTACTCTCGAAGAGAGTACAACCTCTGACGAGACGACAGCTCAGACCATTACGGAAGAACCGACGACAATCAGGTCCACCCTTCACACAACCACATTGTCGGGAACGACCCTTCAACCAAGTACGCAAGCAACCAGGTTCCCGACAATGCTGGTGACAACGGAACAAAGTACACTGTCATCTACTATTGATGATACCACATTTCCTGTTGAGACAACGGTGGCAGTAAGTACAGAAGAACCGACGACAATAAGTTCTATCCTGGATACTACCGTACCGTTTGGAACTACGAAACAGTCAAGTACACAAAAAACAGGATTAACAACAATTCGAGGATCAACATGGCAAAGTACACTGCCATCTACTCTCGAAGAGAGTACGGCCCTCGATCAGACGACAGCGCAGACCATTACAGAAGAACCGACGACAACCAGTTCTACCCTTTTCACAACAACATTGTCGGGAACGACCCTTCAACCAAGTACGCTGGCAACCAGGTTTCCGACAATGCTGGTGACAACGGAACAAAGTACACGGACATCTACTCCTGAAGAGACCCCTGGCGACTCTACTGTGCAAGCCAGCACAGTAGAGCCATCGACAATCAGGTCTACCTTTCACACAACAACATTGTCAAAAACGACCCTTCAACCAAGTACTCAAGCAACTAGGTTTCCGACAATGCAGGTGACAACGGAACAAGGAACGCAGACATCTATTCCTGAAGAGACCCCTGGCGACACAACTGCGCAAACCAGCACAATAGAACCGTCGACAGTCAGTTCCACCCTTGATACAACATCACTGTTAAAAACAACTCACCAGCCAAGTACGCGGGAAAATAGGCTTTCGACATTGCAGGTAACAACGGAGCAAAGTACGCTAGAATCAACTCTTGAAGAGACCACAGTCCCTGGCAAAACAACAGTACACACCAGCACGGAAAAACCGTCGACAATCATTTCCACCCTTGATACAACAACACTGTTAAAAACAACTCACCAGCCAAGTACGCAACGCAATAGGCTTTCAACATTGCAGGGTACAACTGAGAAAAGTACACTTACATCTACCCTTGAAGAAACCACCGTTCCTGATGAGACAACGGTGCATATATCAACAATCACCAAAGAAATGACGGCAACAGATCTCTCTTCTTCAACAGCAGTTATATCAGAACTGCCAACAACTTTTCATATCTCTACGGAAAGACCAACGACAACCGATGACACAACAATTGAAACATCAACGGAACCACTTACCATTCAGTCAACATCTACATCGTCTTCGAAAACAGCTCACAGAACTCAAACCCCGACATCCTTTGATACATCAACGAGGACAACATTAAATGCGCACACTACACAATACTTGAGTTCGCCTATTCATAGCACAGCTGTACCTACTTCGCCTACCTCTCAGCAAGCGACCACCACTTTAGCCATAACAAATGCTCCAACCACTATATCACCTACGACGGAGTTAACAACATCAGTATCTACTAAATCACCCACCACATCTTCGTCAACTGTCGTTATAACTCCAACACCAAGTGTACTGGATACAACGACAGATTATATGACAACCCACCATTCTCCAAGCCAAAAAACAACATCAGAACCTGCGTCTACAAGCGGTTCCACAGAGGCAACGACAACCAAGCTCACAACTGGCCACACAACAACACAGTCTTTATCGCAGTCGACCATTGATACAACCACAAAGTTGCCAACTACCACATCGTCTCAAGTAACCACCGTTCTACAAAGCACAAAAGTTCCAAGCACACTATCGCAGACTTTAGAGCAAACAACTTTAGCAACAACGGGATCACTTTCCACACATAAATCTTCCACCTTCGTAACAACTTCATCTGCAGCGTCGACGTATCATTTATCAACTGATCAGACGACAAGACAGGCAGCAACGACGGAACCTACGTCAACAAGGGTCTCCACGGAAGCTACAACAAACATTCTCACCACAAACTCAGAAAAGAACACGCCAGCATCTAGTCCTAAAGGGACCTCTGTCTCTGACCAGTCAACAGTACTGATTAGTACCCAAAGACCATCCACGCCGAGGTCCACCATTAATACAACCGCAATGTTGGCTACGACACACCAGTCAAGTACGCAAAGAACCACCTTTCGCACAGTACCTGGCACAATGGAGCCAACTACACTGACATCTACTCTCGCTGAGACCACAACACCTACTGCAACAACAACTCAGACCAGCACACAAGGAACAACCAGATTTTCTACTCAGGACGGCAGCACATTGCAAGCTACTTCTACCATTGGCCATTCAACAGCACATTCCTCAAGTCGAACGACTGAAGAAATCAGCTCGACCACAAGCAGCTCAACAACTTCCGCCCACGCCACCACGTCTGCAGTAACCACACCGAGCGATTTGAAAAGCACGACAAATCAGAAGGATACAGTAGCATCTACCACAGGAGATTGGTCAACACAATTGAAAACTACATTGGAAACAACGACGGATATTTCGACTCAAATGACTTCTAGCCAGGCAGCAACAACGGTACCTGTAACGACTGGACTGTCTACCGAGGCTACGATCAACGATCTCAGTTCTAGTCACACAACAGTACCATCTACGACAGTGTCAGCCCTTTACACAACAGAGCCTTCCATAACTAGCGCTCTCCATCACACGACCACCACTGCAGACGCTACAAAGGTTCCGACTACGATATCGCAGGCGTTCGACCCAACAACTGCAATACCAACGGAATTCTCTTCAACACCCCAGTCTTCGACGTTTGATACAACTTTATCGTCAACTCTACACAAAACAACGACGGATCATTCGACAACTAAACGAACTTCAAGCAAGGCAGCAACAACAGAGCCTGTTACTACTAAGGGTTCAACAAAGTCTCCAACAAGTATCTTTACCACACAAAGGCAAAGCACATTTACTTCTACTCTCAAAGATACTTCTGTACCTTATGGGACAACGGTACAGACTAGCACACAAAGACCATCTACACAAAGGTCCACCCTTGACACCACCACACTGTCGAAAACGACACACCAGTCAAGTACGCAAAGAACCACCTTTCGGACAATACCTGTCACAATGGAGCCAACTACACTGACATCTACTCTACATGAGACAACAACCCCTACTGCAACAACACTTCAGACCAGCACACAAGGAACAACCAGAGTTTCTACTCAAGACGGCAGCACATTGCAAGATCATTCGACCACTGGTGAGTCTTTAGCACATTCGTCAACTCAAACGACTGAAGGAAAAAGCTTGACCACAAGCAGTTCAAGAACTTCGGCCCAACCCACTACGCCTGCAGTGTCTACACAGACCGATTTGACAAGCAGGACGACTCAGGAGGATACAGTAGTATCTACAACAGGAGTTTGGCCAACTCAATTTAAAACTACATTGGAAACAACGACGGATCTTTCGACTCAAGTGACTTCTAGCCAGGCAGCAACGACGGTTCCTGTAACGACTGGACTGTCTACCGAGACTACGACAAACAAGCCCAGTTCGAGTCACACAACAGTACGATCTACGCCAATGTCAACAAGTGTCACAACAAAGCTTACCCTAAGTAGTGCTGTCTACCACACGACCACCGCAGCATCCACTACAAAAGCGCCAACAACGATATCGCAGGTGTTGGACCCAACAACTGCAATACCAACGGAATTTTCTTCGAAACCTCAGTCTTCGACGTTTGACACAACTTTATTGTCAACTCTACACAAAACAACGACGGATCATTCGACAACTAAACAAATTTCAAGCAATGCAGCAACAGCGGAACCTGCTACTACTAATGGTTCCACAAAGTCTCCAACAAGTATCTTTACCAAACAGAGGCAAAGTACATTGGCATCTACTCTTGAAGAGACTACTGTACCTTTTGGGACAACTGAACGGACTAGCAAACATAGATCAACTACACAAAGGTCCACTCTGGACATTACCACACTGTCTGAATCAACTCACCTGTCAAGTACGCAAAGAACTACCTATCGCACAGTACCTGTCACGAAGGAACCAACTACGCTGACATCTACTCTCGCTGAGACTACAACCCCTACCAGCACACAAGGAACAACCAGCTTTTCTACTCAAGACGGCAGCACATTGCAAGATCATTCAACAAATGGTCAGTCTTCAGCACAATCCTCAACTCGAACGACTGAAGGAATCAGCTTGACCACAAGCAGTTTAGGAACTTCTGACCAACCCACTACACCTGCAGTGTCTACACAGACCGATTTGACAAGCAGGACGACTCAGGAGGATACAGTAGTATCTACAACAGGAGTTTGGCCAACTCAATTTAAAACTACATTGGAAACAACGACAGATCTTTCGACTCACAAGACTTCTAGCCAGGCAGCAACATCGGTAACTGCAACTACTGGACGGTTTACCTCGACTACGGAAAACAAGCCAATTTCGAGTCACACAACAGTACGATCTACGCCAATGTCAATAAGTGACACAACAAAGCCTACCCTAAGTAGTGCTGTCTACCCCACGACCACCGCAGCATCCACTACAAAAGCGCCAACAACAATATCGCAGGCGTTCGACCCAACAACTGCAATAACGACGGAATTTTCTTCGAAACCTCAGTCTTCGACGTTTGACACAACTTTATTGTCAACTCTACACAAAACAACGACGGATTATTCGACAACTAAACAAACTACAAGCAAGGCAACAACAACGGAACCTGTTTCTACTCGGGTTTCAACAAAGTCTCCAACAACCATCCTTACCACAACACAGAGGCAAAGCACACTGGCATCTACTCTTGAAAAGACTTCTGTACCTTATGGGACAACGGAACAGACTAGCACACAGATTCCATCTACACAAGGGTCCACCTTGTCGGAAACGACTGATCAGTCAAGTACGCAAAGAACCACATTTCGTACATTGCCTGTTACCAAAGAGCAAAGTACACTGACATCTACTCTCAAAGAGACTACGGTCTCTGGTGAAACAACAGTACAGGCCACCACACAAGAATCACCCCCATCTTCAACACACGGCAGCAGTACTTTGCAAGGTCATTCGACCATTGGCAGGTCTACATTACATTCCTCAACTGGCACTACAAACATTATCAGATCGACCACAAGTAGTTTAAGAACTTCAGCCCAGTCGACCATGACTCCAGAATCCTTATCCACAGATTCTTTGTCCACTAGTGCATCAACTACGGCCACGACAAATAAATTCAGTAGTAGTCCCACGACGATCCAGTCTACGCCAAAGACAACACTCCACACAACCCAAAGTCTACCCACTACGATGGTTCCAAGTACAGCATCGCAGACGATGGGACCAACAACTCTTGTAACAACGAACGCACCTTCCACACTTCAATCTTCGACTATTGTTACAACGCAATCGACAACAGCACAGAAAACAACAACTGATACTTTGACAAGTCATCCAAAGACTTCGAGCCAAGCAGAAAGAACAGAAACAACATCTGTTTATGGTGTAACAAGTGAGCTCACAACTAGCCACACAACAATGCAGTCTACACCTAAGTCAACCATCTACACAACCGCTCAGTTGTCAACTGCTACAACTAATGTTCTGCCAACAACAAAAGTTCCAAGCACCATACCACAAACGTTAGATACAACAACCCTAACAACCGAATCATTTTCTACACCTCAACATTCGACAGTCAGTACAGCTCTATTTCAAACAACGCCGGATAATTTCTCAACTGGTACTTCAGGACACGTAAAAACTACAGAACCTGATTCTACTAGCGATTTCTCAAAGACTACGACAAATGAGATCACTACAATCCATATGACAATAAAAGAGGGGTCGACCGTTTTTACAGCGACACAGTTACCGGCTTCCTCTATCTCCCACACAACCACTGCTCTATACACCACAGACGTTCCAAGCACAATATCCCAGACACCCTCTACAACTCAATCTTCGACTGCTAACATCCGACCAACAACTAAAATGGCAACAACGATGACAACCGGTGAAACTTTCAGTCAGGAGGAAACATCGGAAACCTCATCTACAAAGGTTACAACAAATGTCTTTACAACTGACTCCACAGCCTTGCCGTCAACTATAAGGGGAACCCTTGAACAAACAACATCATTTCCTACAAATGTGCCTAGTACTGGCCAAGAAACAACGACGGAACCTTTGACAACTTACCAAATCTCTACCGAGAAAACAGTTAAGGAGCCGTTGTCCACAAAGTTTTCCACAAATGTGCCTACAACTGGCCTACAAACAACGATTGAACCTTTGACAACTTACGAAAGCTCTACTGAGAAAACAACTGTTACAACGGTTCCGATGTCCACAAAGTTTTCCACAAATGTGGCTACAACTGGCCTACAAACAACGGCGGAACATTTGACAACTTACGAAAGCTCTACTGAGAAAACAACAACGGTTCCGATGTCCACAAAGTTTTCCACAAATGTGGCTACAACTGGCCTAGAATCAACAACGGAACCTTTGACAACTTACCAAATCTTTACCGAGAAAGCAACAACGGAGCCGGTGTCCACAAAGGTTCCCACAAATGTGGCTACAACTGGCCTACAAACAACGGCGGAACATTTGACAACTTACGAAAGCTCTACTGAGAAAACAACAACGGTTCCGATGTCCACAAAGTTTTCCACAAATGTGGCTACAACTGGCCTAGAAACAACGACGGAACCTTTGACAACTTACCGGACCTCCACGGAAGAAGCAACAACGACATCGTTGCAGATTCCCACAGAGATTCCCACAAACGGACAGACTACTGACTCAGATACATCGACATTTACTGCTGCTTCCACCAACCCCTCTACAATTCTGCCCACAACGAAAATACCAACCACAATCCTGGAGACTTCCGAACCACTAACAGTAGGAACAACTGTATCATCGTCAACATATCAGTCTTCAACTGTCACTACAACACCACGGACAACTGTGATTGATAAAACAGCACATGATTTGACAACTTTTCAAACTTCAAGCCAGGAAGCAACTACAGAACCTGCCTCTACTAAGATCACAACAAAGGCTACAACGAATGTAATTGCTACAAATCCCACAACGATGCATTCAACGTCAGGAAGAGGAATTCTGCCGACGACTCGTCAGCAAAGCACTGTTCTTCCTACACAAGAAACCTCTGCCCGTTCTCGGACAGTTTACACAGACTATACAAGTCCTTTAACAACCGTTTTTGAAACAACTACAGACAACTTGACGACTTACAAGTCCTCCACTAAGGAACCAACAGCTACAACAACCGCCCATGCTACTAGTCCAGAAATAACAACGGAACAAGTAACAACCCACCAGACCTCCAGTGAGGAGCCAACAGTGGAGTCAATGTCGACAGGGCTGTACACAAAGGCTACAACAAGCACATATGTTACTAGTCCAGAAATATCAACGGGACAAGTAACAGCCCACCAGACCTCCACAGAGGAGCCAACAACGGAGTCTATATCTACAAGGTTTTCAACAGAGACTACAACAAACATACATACTTCCAGCCCAGAAACAACGACGGAACAAATAACAACTTACCGGACCTTTACCAAGGAGCCAACAACAGAGCTTAAGTCTACAAAGGCTACAACAAACACATATAGTACTCGTCCAGGAACAACATCGCCAGCAACCTTGGAACCTGCCTCTACTAGGGTTGCCACAAAGGCTACATCAAATGTGGTTACTGCCAATCCAACTACAATAGAGTCAACGTCAAGGGCTACCCTAGACACAACGACACGGTCGTCAACAAGTGGTCAGCCAAGTACGGATCGTACAACAACCCAATATGCTCCCACCACTGGTTTTCCAACAATTTCAACTGACATTACAAGTCATTTAACGAGTGTATTTGAACATACGACGGAACATTTGACAACTTCTCAAATCTCTACCGAGAATCCAACAACGGAGCCTGTATCGACAAGCTTTTCAACAAATCCTGCAACAACGACGGAATATCAGACAACTCCTAACATATCAAGAGAGAAGCCAACGACGGAATCTGTGTCGGCAAGCAAACACACTTCTAGTCCAGAAACAAAGACGGATCATTTGACAACATACCAGGCCTCTTCCGAGCAGCCATCAACCGAGTCTGTGTCCACAGAGTTTACAACAAACTCTATAACAAGCGAACACACTACTAGTCCAGAAACAAAGACGGATCGTTTGACAACGTTCCAGGCCTCTACCGAGCCGCCATCAACGGAATTTGTGTCCACAGAGTTTCCAATACAATCTACAACAAACATACATACTACTGTCCTTGAAACAACGACGGAACATTTGACAACTTCCCGAATCTCTACCGAGAAGCCAACAACGGAGTCTGTTTCCACAAAGTTTCCAACACAAACTACAACACATATGCATAGTACTGTCCTTGAAAAAACGACGGAACATTTGACAACTTCTCAAATCTCTACCGAGAATCCAACAACGGAAACAATGTCTACAAAGTTTCCAACACAAACTACGACTAACATACATACTACTGTCCCTGAAACAACGACGGGACATTTGACAACTTCTCAAATCTCTACCCAGAAGCCAACAACGGAAACAATGTCCACAAAGTTTCCAACACAAACTACAACAAACATACATACTACTGTCCCTGAAACAACGACAAATCATCTGACAACGGAAGCCTCTACCGAGCAGCCAACAACGAAGTCCACAGAGTTAACAACGATGCCTACAACAAACATACAAACTTCTGTCCGAGAAACAACGGAAGGACTGACAACTTACCAAACCTCTACTGAGGAGCTAACAACCGAGCCCATGTCAACGACATTTTCAACAAAGAGTAAAACAGACATCAATACTATTAGTCCAGAAACAACAACGGGAGAAGTGACAACCTATCAGACCTCTACAGAGGAGGCAACAACGGAGCACATATCCACAAGGTTTCTAACAAAGAGAACAACTGACACACTTACTTCTGTCCCTGAAACAACGGAGGACAAATTGTCTACTTACCATATCTCTACCAAGGAACCGACAACGCAGCAGTTGTCGACAAGGCCTCCAGCAACATATACATCAAATATACACACTACAGTCCAAGATACAACGACGGAACATTTGACAAATTACCAAACTTCTACAGAGGAGTCAACAACAGAGCCGATTTCGACAAAGGTTTCAACTAAATATACAACAAACATACATACGTCTAGTCCTAGAATAACGACGGAACAAATGACAACCTATCAAACCTCTACTGATCATCCTACAAAGGAGCCAAAGGCTACAACAAACATACATAGTACTCGTCCAGAAACAACATTATCAGCAACGTCGGAACTTGCCTCTACTAGGGTTGCCACAAAAGCTACATCAAATGTGGTTACTGCCAATCCAACAACAATAGAGTCAACGTCAAGGGCTACCCTAGACAGCACAACACTGTCGTCAACAAGTGGCCAACCAAGTACTGATCTTCCTACTGAAGAAGCTCCCACAACTGGTTTTCCAACAATTTCCTCCGACAATACAAGTCCTTTAACGAGTGTACTTGAACAAACGACGGAACATTTGACAACTCACCAAATGTCTACCGAAAAGCCGACAACAGAGCCTATGTCGACAATCTTTTCAACAAATCCTGCTACAACGACGGAACATCAGACAAATCCTAACACATCAACAGAGAAGCCAACAACGGAATATGTGTCGACAAGCAAGCATACCTCTAGTCCAGAAACAAAGACGGATTATTTAACAACGTACCAGCCCTCTTCCGAGCGGCCAACAACAGAGTCTGTGTCCATGGGGTTTACAACAAACTCTATGACAAGTGAACACACTACTAGTCCAGAAAAAGCGACAGTTCATTTGACAACGTACCATGCCTCTACCGAGAAGCCAACAGCGGAATCTGTGTCCACAGAGTTTCCAATACAATCTACAACAAAGATACATAGCACTGTCCCTGAAACAACGATGGAACATTTGACAACTTCCCAAATCTCTACTGAGAAGCCAACAACGGAACCAGTCTCCACAATGTTTCCGACGCAAACTACAACAAATACACATTCTACTGGCCATGAAACAACGACAGATCATTTGACAACTTCCCGAATCTCTACCGAGAAGCCAACAACGGAGTCTGTTTCCACAAAGTTTCCAACACAAACTACAACACATATACATAGTACTGTCCCTGAAAAAACGACGGAACATTTGACAACTTCTCAAATCTCTACCGAGAATCCAACAACGGAAACAATGTCCACAAAGTTTCCAACACAAACTACAACACATATACATAGTACTGTCCCTGAAAAAACGACGGAACATTTGACAACTTCTCAAATCTCTACCGAGAATCCAACAACGGAAACAATGTCCACAAAGTTTCCAACACAAACTACAACTAACATACATACTACTGTCCCTGAAACAACGACGGGACATTTGATAACTTCTCAAATCTCTACCGAGAATCCAACAACGGAAACAATGTCCACAAAGTTTCCAACACAAACTACAACAAACATACATACTACTGTCCCTGAAACAACGACAGATCATCTGACAACGGAAGTCTCTACCGAGCAACCAACAACGAAGTCCACAGAGTTAACAACGATGTCTACAACAAACATACAAACTTCTGTCCTAGAAACAACGGAGGGACTGACAACTTACCAAACCTCTACTGAGGAGCTAACATCAGAGCCCATGTCAACGACGCTTTCAAAAAAGACTACAACAGACCTCTATACTATTAGTCCAGATACAACAATGAAACAAGTGACAACCTATCAGAACTCTACAGAGGAGGCAACGACGGAGCACATATCCACAAGGTTTCTAACAACTGACACACTTACTACTGTCCCTGAAACAACGGAGGAAAAATTGTCTACTTACCATATCTCTACCAAGGAACCGACAACGCAGCAGTTGTCGACAAGGCTTCCAACAACATTTACATCAAATATACACACTACAGTCCAAGATACAACGACGGAATATTTGACAATTTACCAAACCTCTACAGAGGAGTCAACAACAGAGCCGATGTCGACAAAGGTTTCAACTAAGTATACAACAGACATACATACGTCTAGTCCTGAAATAACGACGGAACAAATGACAACCTACCATACCTCTACTGAGCAGCCAACAACGAAGCCAGAGCCAAAGGCTACAACAACCCTACATAGTACTCGTCCAGAAACAACATCGTCAGCAACGTCGGAACTTGCCTCTACTAGGGTTGCCACAAAGGCTACATCAAATGCGGTTACTACCAATCCAACAACAATAGAGTCAACTTCAAGGGCTACCCTAGACAGCACAACACTGTCGTCAACAAGTGGCCAACCAAGTACTGATCTTCCTACTGAAGAAGCTCCCACAACTGGTTTTCCAACAATTTCCACCGACAATACAAGTCCTTTAACGAGTGTACTTGAACAAACGACGGAACATTTGACAACTCACCAAATGTCTACCGAGAAGCCGACAACGGAGCCTGTGTCGACAAGCTTTTCAACAACGAGTGGTCAGGCAAGTACTGGTCATATAACCCAAGAAGCCGCCACCACTCGTTTTCCAGCAATTTCAACTGATATTACAAGTCCTTTAACGATTGTACTTGAACAAACGACGGAACATTTGACAACTCACTCGATATCTACCGAGAAGCCGACAACAGAGCCTGTATCGACAAGCTTTGCAACAACGAGTGGACAGGCAAGTACTGGTCAAATAACCCAAGAATCCGCCACCACTCGTTCTCCAGCAATTTTAACTGACTTTACAAGTCCTTTAAGGAGTGTACTTGAACAAACGACGGAACATCTGACGACTCACCTGATGTCTAGTGAGAAGCCAACACCGGAGCCTATGTCGACAAGCTTTTTGACGAATTCTATGACAAGCGAATACACCGCTAGTCCAGAAACAACGACAGATCATTTGACATCGTACCATGCCTCTACCCAGAGGCCAACAACGGAATCTGTGTCCACAGAGTTTACAACAAAGGCTACAACAAACATAGATACTACTGTCCTAGAAACAACGGAGAAACATTTGACAACTTCCCAAATCTCTACAGACGAGCCAACAACAGAACCGGTGTCCACAAGGTTTCCAGCTGAGGCTACAACAAACATACACACTACTAGTCCAGAAACAACCACGGATCATTTAACCACGCTCCAGGCCTCTACCGAGACACCATCAACGGAATCTGTGTCTACAGAGTTTACAACAAAGGCTACAACAAATGTAGATACTACTGTCCTAGAAACAACGGAGGAACATTTGACAACCTACCAAACCTCTACAGAGGAGCCAACAACAGAACCGGTGTCCACAATGTTTCCAACTAAGGCTGCAACAAACATACATACCACTAGTCCAGAAACAACAATGGAACAAATGACAACCTACCAGACCTCTACAGAGGAGCCAACAACGAAGACTGTGTCAACAAAGTTTTCAACACATTCAACAACAGACAAACACACTACTAGTCCAGAAGCAACCACGGGTCAATTAACAACGTTCCATGCCTCTACTGAGAGACCAACAACGGAATCTGTGTCCACAGAATTTACAGCAAAGGCTACAACAAACATAGATACCACTGTCCTAGAAACAACGGAGGGACATTTGACGACTTACCAAGCCTCTACAGAGAAGCCAACAACAGAGCTGATGTCAACAACATTTCCAACTAAGGCTACAGCAAACGTACATACTACTGTCCTAGAAACAACGGAAACAACAGAACCGGTGTCCACAATGTTTCCAACAAAGGCTACAACAAACATTCATACTACTAGTCCAGAAACAACCACGGATCATTTAACCACGCTCCAGGCCTCTACCGAGACACCATCAACGGAATCTGTGTCCACAGAACTTACAACAAAGGCTACAACAAACATAGATACTACTGTCCTAGAAACAACGGAGAAACATTTGACAACTTCCCAAATCTCTACAGACGAGCCGACAACAGAACCGGTGTCCACAAGGTTTCCAGCTGAGGCTACAACAAACATACACACTACTAGTCCAGAAACAACCACGGATCATCTAACAACGTACCAGGCCTCTACCGAGACACCATCAACGGAATCTGTGTCTACAGAGTTTACAACAAAGGCTACAACAAATATTGATACTACTGTCCTAGAAACAACGGAGGAACATTTGACAACCTACCAAACCTCTACAGAGGAGCCAACAACAGAACCGGTGTCCACAATGTTTCCAACTAAGGCTACTACCAACATACATACCACTAGTCCAGAAACAACAACGGAACAAAGGACAACCTACCAAACCTCTACAGAGGAGCCAACAACAGAGTCTGTGTCAACAAAGTTTTCGACACATTCTACAACAGATAAACACACTACTAGGCCAGAAACAACCACGGGTCAATTGACAACGTTACAGGCCTCTACAGAGACGCCATCAACGGAATATATGTCCACAGAGTTTAGAACAAAGGCTACAACAAACATAGATACTTCTGTCCTAGAAACAACGGAAGAACATTGGACGACTTACCGAACCTCTACAAAGAAGCCAATAACAGAACCAGTGTCCACAATATTTCCAAATAAGGCTACAACAAACATACATACTACTAGTCCAGAAACAACAATGAAACAAAGGACAACCCACCCGACTTCTACAGAGGACCCAACAACAGAGACTGTGTCAACAAGGTTTTTGACACATTCTGCAACAGACAAACACACTACTAGTCCAGAAGCAACGACGGGTCAATTAACAACGTTCCAGGCCTCTACTGAGAGACCAACAACGGAATCCGTGTCCACAGAATTTACAGCAAAGGCTACAACAAACATAGATACCACTGTCCTAGAAACAACGGAGGAACATTTGACGACTTACCAAGCCTCTACAGAGAAGCCAACAACAGAGCTGATGTCAACAACATTTCCAACTAAGGCTACAGCAAACGTACATACTACTGTCCTAGAAACAACGGAAACAACAGAACCGGTGTCCACAATGTTTCCAACAAAGGCTACAACAAACATTCATACTACTAGTCCAGAAACAACCACGGATCATTTAACCACGCTCCAGGCCTCTACCGAGACACCATCAACGGAATCTGTGTCCACAGAACTTACAACAAAGGCTACAACAAACATAGATACTACTGTCCTAGAGACAACGGAGGAACATATGATGACTTACCAATCCTCTACAGAGGAGCCAACAACAGAACCGGTGTCCACAATGTTTACAACTAAGGCTACAACAAACATACATACTACTAGTCCAGAAACAACAACGGAACTAATTACAACCCACCAGACCTCTACAGAGGAACCAACAACAGAGTCGATTTCCGCAATGCTGTCCACGGACTCTACAACAAGGGAACACACTGCTGTCTCAGAAAGAACGACGGAGCAATTTACAACTTTAAAGGCCTCTACCAACCAGCCTACAACAGAGCCGATCTCAACAACGTTTTTAGGAAAGACTACAACGAATATACATACATCTAGTCTAGCAACAACGACAGGACAAACTACAACCCTTCAAACAGCTACTAAAGAGCCAACAACAGAGCCGTTGTCAACAAGGTTTTCAGCAAAGACTGCAACAAACATCCATACTACTCCTCCAGAAACCACGACGGAACAAATGACAACCCACCAAGCCTCTACAAATGAGCCAACAACAGAATTGGTGCCGACAGAGTTCCCCATTATTACTACAGCACACATACACACCACTCGTCCAGAGCTTTCAACAGAACAATTAACAACTTCCCTGACTTCTACCAAGAAGACAACGACGCAGCCGATGTCAACAAGATCTCCCACAGGGACAAATATAAATACCACTGTACAAGAAGCAACAGAAGAAAATTGGGCAAGTTACCAGACTTCTACGGAGAAACCAACAACAAAGCCTATGTCGACAAGGTCATCCACAAAGGTTACAACAAACGAACACACTACTGGTGCAAAAACGACGAATCGATTGACTTCTGCCAAGTGGCCAACAACGGATTCGATGTGGACAATGTTTAGTACAGGCCAGACATCACAAGACTGGGCCCAAACAACAACGCACACAATAACTGCATCCACACCACCTCGTTCTACATTCCAAACATCAACCTTACCAGCAACAACACCGCAAACAACAACAACTCGTACGCATCCAGACACGTCAGCAATTTCAGTATCAACTGCGGGCACTAATCAGACCTTCACCCCTTCACTGCAGAGCTCCAGTATGCCTGAATTTTCGACGTCTCCACAGAAAACCACTACTGCTTCTTCTGATGTAGACACGACTCCATCTTCTACACAATCCACAATGGTTAGGGTAGGTGCCGTTATGTGATGCGTATTTGATAAGTTTAGAAACTGTGTGATGCAAAATAACTAGACAAACAAGTGCTCATATACCGATATTATCCGATATGGATTCAAACAGAAATTGCATAATGTCAGAAATTTCATAACCTTTTCCTACATTAGTTAGTTTGAAGCACATATAGGACATCAAGTGAGTGAATGAGTGGGTGAGTGAAGTAAAATCTATAATTAAAAGTTGTTCCATGTCTCCTCTCAACAGACCACCTCTAGTATCACGTCGTCTACAAGAGACAGAACAACACTCCGAGGTGGAACAACAGTTATGGCGACTCCTTCTGAGGAGGGGTGTAATTCAGGCTGCAGCATGTATGCAGATGTCCTATCCGATGGGTCCTGTCAATGTAAGGCTGGATTCTCTGGAGACGGAGCAACATGTCGTCTCAGTAAGTGAAAACTTCTTACGATTTTACTTGAAAGTCACAGGTGTACTAGGTAGAAGCCATTCTGTATCAAAGTTAGACCTTAGGGTTCAACACAAAAATTGACCTTTAGACTATCTAACTTCAGTTTTCGTAAAGGAATAAGCAAGCCATTGATTCTCTGACGTAAGAGCACGGGCTCTGTGATAATGGGATAATAAGTTGCAAGGAGTCTGTGGTAGCCCCCGTCTCTGTTGAGGGATGATTGTAAAACTCTGATGTAGAAAACGTCTTTTTTTCATTTGGAAGTCTAATTTTTGTGTTAGAAATTCTAGTTTTCTTTAATCAAGATCCACTTCCCCTTTGTACGCGAATTACTCTTGATTCTCAACAATGTGACCAGTTTTTCTAACAAAACAGTTTGCTGTCAGTAGCATACTATCATCAATATTCATTGAAAATTCTTTGCAACTTACTCTGAAATATATGTGTTAGTAATACTTCGAAGTGAACATTAATGATTATAAACTACAAGATTTGTATTACTCTTAGTTGGTCTTCTAACAATTTCATCTGTTAAAAACCAGGTTCCAGTGGCTTTTCCCAGAGTGCAAGGTTTACGGGCCTTTCCTACAGACCTGCTTTAGCTGACTGTAGGTCGGACGACTTTGCTTCTACCAAGGATAGCCTGCTGGCAATGGTGGGTTGTTTACATTAATATCACCAGGTAGATCCTATCAATTGGTATATTTCAATTCAATGAGCAGAATGAACGTTCTTGTTCCGAAGATGAATTTTTTTACCTCCAAAGTGATTGTATTTGGAACTTAGCATTAACGTCTGACGTTTATCAGTTGCATTATCATCATCATCATCCAGTTGCATTATGCAATAGCAATATTCTGATAAGTCCGAATATTCTCCAGATAAATTAGGGTTGTACAATTGTTTTGCAATTAAGCTTATCATGATGTATTAGAATGTAGCCACTCACAAGGGATTTTGGCCCTTTTTGAAAGCAATTTAAAAATGAATGCCATAATTTCTATATTTATGTAACGAAAAGCAGCTTATTCCTACCTTTCAGGCCGCTCATTTTAAAGAGAATTAAAACAAAAGATCAACAGACGCACTTGATTTGCCAGGGAAGCACGAAAACTACTACACTTTTGGTTTGATCAATGATAAAAGCATTTTTACATGTACTAATCTTGGGCATTGTATTATGAATTTACAGATTTTAGACATCTACTCCTCGAGTTCCGTTGCTGATGGCATCTACTCCGTGGTGATCACGTCTTTGTCAAGCGGCAGCATCGTCGTGCAGATGACCATCACCACCGACCCATCTGCAGGGTTGACAGCTGATGACTTACAGGAGGCCTTTCTGACCTCCAACAATACGGACATCGAAATCAACAACACCACCGGTCAGTTTACTGTGAATATAGTTGTAAAAGAATGTCAAAGAATGAACTGCTTATTGTTGAATTCGACATATATCTCTTACCACCTTGTTCTCTTTTTGCAAATTAACTATGATTGACGTCGAATGTATATCTGTATGTTAACGTTAACTGTGTGTTTCTAGAACTTTGCTCTTCTGACTTTTGCTGGACTGGAGTGGATTGTACAGCGACGGATCCATCCAAAATCTGCGAGTGAGTATTCTTGGCATGTGTCCTAGGCATCCTGTGACAAAATTTATATAATTTAGTTTTTGAGAGGAAATTGACAAATTTATCCTTTCAAATGACAAACATTTGACAGCAAGAAAATAAATATAAGATAAACAACGTCTAAAGACTGTCATATTTCATCCATTGTGATACTTTGTTGATTCTAAGTTGAGGACTGTACACAACGTTCATACACTGTAAGGTTTGATCCACAAAGAACTCACGCTCTTTTCATAGTGTTGTTATGGGTTCCTAAACCCTTGTCCTGCTGAACCCGTTTATATATGGGATGGACATATCTAACCCTCGTCATGCTGAGCTGCTTTGTGATGAGTTTGGGGCATTTCTCATATAAAAGTTGCATACCACTGCAAAGCTCATCGAATGGGGGAGTGAATCTGCAACAGCAGCACAGAATGGGTTAAGTTTTACTGATCTGATGAGGCAATCAGCATTGGGAGGTTGAATAGGCAAAAAGTAGCCAGCAGGGCAAGGGTTGGATACGCTCTAGAGATGTGTCTTTCATCCTAACTAGAGCTATGTACTTAATGAGATTTTTACTTAAGGGAAGTGAGGATGTACCGTTCCCAAGAGCATATCATTGGTCCTATGTCACGTGTTTTTTAAGCACTATAACAAATACGCCTCTCTATTGTTCCAGATGTCCATCATCGTACAGTGATGACGTATGTGTGACACCTGTTGAGGCGACAACAACTGCTTCAACGATACAGCCAACGACAGAACGTAAGATTTACAACTTACCCTCCTATTTCCGTCACAATATCATACTATTAGTAAGTAAATCGTTCTGTTAAACAACGATGCGTATTTGTTTCCATACTCATTTTATTTCTTTTAAATTACTTTCTAAAAACTCGTTATTTTGCAATTGGTGGTTTTGTTTTCAAAGTTGTTTTCACTACAGGTATTTAGTAAGAATGCTTCCCTAGAACGATGTAAAACTGCAGCAATATTTACGCAAAATAAAGTTATTATTTTGAAACACAAAGACTGTACATTATTCTGACCAGAGACTGGAACGGAATATTTAACAAACTAGAATAAACGTTCTCCATAAAAGAAACATATACGTATGGCTAGCAATGCTGTATTTCAATGCTAAACGTTTATAACCGTTAACCAACAGACGGGTCCACACTACTAGCATCAACTGAGGCCGCAACACTCCTACCCACTACACAAAGAACCATCAAATCAACTACGACCATGGCAAGTACTCCCTACACAACTGAGCAAACATCAACGCCAACATACACGGCAACGCATACCACTTCGTGGCCGTTACCAACTCTACCACTGACAACAGCAAAGCAAACGACTGGAGAAGAGTCTACGCAGTTAGAAACTACCTCGATCATGAGAACTCAATACAGCACAGCTTTGCCTATAGGAGGAACTACGACTGCAGTATCACCGACGCCTTCCCAAATCGATGAATCTACACCGGCCATGACTACCATACTGGGTACAGAATCGAAGATCACGACTGGTCAAACAACAGTACAGTCGACAACGGAAGGTAAGCTTTCAAATTACATATTAGACAAAAGTATTTAGATTTTATATACGTTTTCTTCATCCGAATAACAATATGTTTGTGTAAAACCAAGGGCTTTATTCCACATAGGATTCAGCGAGCGTCTGTCATCTTCTTGGCAATTTTTACTGGTTCATATTGCACTGCAGCATAGGTGTCGCTGCTCCCCAATGAGGTCCCAAGCGTTAAGAATTAGCTTTCATTCAAAAATGCCCGATGCGGTGTTTATAATGCGGTACCAAACGTAACCGTCAGGGGGATACTTTTGATCGGTACTGTACATTCTGGAGCTAATACATGTAGAAGAGGACATCCGTCGCTAAAGTTAACTATGTCAGCTTGTACAATGCTTTTAACGACTTTTGACGCTACACAGCAAACAAACACCGCTTACGCCTAGAGAACAAAAGTAGCAGAGACATACCAAACTAATGTAATGGTTACAGCAGTGCCGTTAACTGTACTAGAAACGTCTTTAAAAAAATTCACAGGAATTTTTTTGACTGCAGCTCAACCATTGACTACAGACGATGAAACAACAGCACTTACTATGGAAACAACGTCTCAAGCGACGCCAGCTACGTCGTCTACAACGCTTTTATCTTCAACTGTAGACACGTCAACGTCGTCCTATGTAACGAGTGAAACAACACGCCTAATGAGTACAATAGAAAACACAGAATCAAGGATGACGACTGGACGTACGACATTGCAGCCAACAACAGAAGGTATGTCGGAGATGTTTTACAAATTTGTAGTATTTAAAAAAGCCTTATAGAAAAGAGATGGATAGACAGATGTTGAAGAAGATAGAGTTATTGAAATGGGTATAGATCGATCGATAAATAGAGAAAGAAAGACATGCTTTGTTGTAGACGTAACAAAATATAGATGCACACATATAGGATGAGAGAGGTCAATGTACGTACAACACATATAAACTCAAAACCATACAGACAGCATTGCATCCACTCACCTTTATAACATGCACATTCCGACAGTGCGATTGACGACATGGGAGCAAACAACTCTGGGCGAATCTACAGCCAAACCCACCACTAGTCAATCCAGTACAGTGAAAACAACAATGGAACCACCAACGTCATCAACACTTGCAGTATCCACCATTGACACGTCAACGTCATCTTCTGAAGCCATTGCAACTACACACGTAATGACTACGATAGAAAACACAGAACCGGACATCACGACTGGTCATACAACATTGCACCCAACAACAGAAGGTATATACTTGTAGGAGATGCTTGTCTAGTACATAATTATATGCATGTATGTCCCCATTTTTCTTGAATAAATCCCCGTAGATAAAGATAGGTAGATAGACAGATGAACAGATAGATATTAGATAGATAAATAGATAATATAAGAAGAGCATATAACTACATTCTTATTCTGTGCATTCTAACAGCACGATTGACGACATTGGAACAAACAACTCCAAGCGCATCTACTACCATGCCCTTCACAAGCCAGTATAGTACAATGACAACCATGGAAGGAACTACGACCGAAGCACCATTGTCCTCCACAACCCATGAAACAACACGGTGGATGACTAGCATAGAAAACACAGAATCTGACATCACGACTGGTCGTACAACAATGCTACCAACAACAGAAGGTATATAGGCTAGGAGATGCTCGTCAATATAAGTATTTCACGTCTTAAGCATTTCCCATTTTTCTTTAACAAAGCCCCGTGGATAAAGATATGTAGGCAGGTAGACAAATAAATGAATGAACAAGTACTGTAAATGCATTTAAGTTCGCGGGGATTTAATTTCGCGGTAGCGGGAAAAATGACGTTTCGCCGTGGATTTAATTTCGCGGTAACACCATCGACTGCAGTCTAATACCTTAATAGAAAAATGTTCGCGGTGGATTTAATTTCGCGGTAAAGTGGTCGCCGCGAAAACCGCGAACATTAATCCACCGCGAACATTTCTGCATTTACAGTAATAGATAGACTTATATAAGGCGAGCATATATATTTACCTTCTCATCCTCTGACAGTGCGATTGACGACATTGGAGCAAACAACTCCAGACGAATCTACAACCTTGACAACTACTAGCCAATCCAGTGCGATGACAACCATCGAAGAAACTACAACCAGTGCACCAACGTCCTCTACAACCCATGAAGCTACACGGATGATGAGTACAATAGAAAACACAGAATCGGACATCACGACTGGTCATACAACATTGTTACCAACAACAGAAGGTATATAGGCTAGGAGATACTCGTCAATATAAGTATGATGATGATAAGTATTTCACGTCTTAATTTAAACATTTCTCCTTTTTTCTTGAACAAAGCCACCTGGATAAATATAGGTTGGTAGACAGGCAATTGAATAGATAGACTTATATTTGAAAAGCTTACACATTTACTTTCTCATCCTCTAACAGTGCGATGGACAACATTGGAGCAAACAACTCCAGACGAATCTACTACCTTAACAACCACTAGCCAATCCAGTGTGATGACAACCATCGAAGGAGCTACGACCAGTGCACCAACGTCCTCTACAACCCATAAAACTACACACCTGATGGCTACAATAGAAAACACGGAATCGGACATCACGACTGGTCATACAACATTGCAGCCAACTACAGAAGGTAAAAAAAGAATTACATTCATTCAAAAGATACGTATGAAATTTTATTTTAAAAGTAAGCCTGTTCTTCGACCAGATTGAAGTAAAAGTAAATGATAAATGTATGTATAACTTAACCTGATGTTTTTCTTGGAAAATGATGTAATTTGTATATATTTATATATATTTATAACATAGTTATAATATGTATAATGTTGGATGGGTGGCTGAGTATACTCTGGCTGTATGTAAATGCTGTTGCATATCTAGCGTGTTAAAATAAAGCCAATACTTTGCTAGCATGTGCATAGCACTGTAGAATCTTCTTCTTCTTTGTGAGGTTTGCAAAGGTCGTCATATTTCACCACTGTTTGGGCTTTCTTGGTAAGTATTTCACTTAACAAAGAACGATGAATAACATTTCGGTGATCATGTTGAAATGTGTTGTTTCAACTTAAACCAACTGTAGGTGATGGAACTACAGCAATGACAGCACAAACAACTTCAACATCGGTGTCGTCAACCCAACCATCGTCAACCTTACGGACGTCACCATCATCGTCTTTCACTACTGAGCAACTTACAACAATAATCCCAACAACGGATCTAGACCAAACAACCATAGCAACGACAACCCAGCTAAAAACAACCATGGAAACAACAAGCCAACCAAGTACAACAACGGCCATCGAAGAAACAACAACAGTCGTACCAACAACTTCCAAAAGCACTGAGCAGGCGATGACAACCTCTCCGTCAACAATACAGCAAACAACAGAAGGTAATGCTTAGTATTACTATACATATTGTCTTTCACATAACAGAATACGTCATAAGAAAAATATGTATTACCCTCAACGTCAAAGCCTGGCTATGTGCAAGTATATGGGGGTAACTTCGCTACTGTTACCCTCATTACATGCAAATGTTATTGAAGAGATTCATCAGTCACGTATGAATACAGTTACTCCAAATTTTCTTCAAGCAATGACTGTATTTGAAGGTAAGGTACATACCTCCAAATTTTCGACGGTTGGTAGTCCATCTTGTTCACGGAGAGCGACCTGGTCTCGATCTCGCGGGAGAGCACGAGACTAGGTCAGGCGTGCGTAGGGTTGGGAGCTGCCCAAGTCCAACCTACCCCTACTCCGCAAGGAAGCGGGGGAGGAGGCAGATGATCTACGCAAGCCTGACCTAGATCGAGACTAGGTCACTCTCCGTGAACAAAATGGACGGTCAGCCGTCGAATATTTAGAGGTATGTGCCTTATCTTTAAATACATTCATTGCTTAAAGAAAATTTGGAGTAAATGCAAATGTTAACTTTTTAATATCGTTAGGTAACATAAAAATTAACGTATTATGTACTCTTCTGTCGTAACCGAAATGCATACTTCTATCCGCCCTACTGACGAAAGTCAACAACATTACACAACGTTTTATTCCATCATCTCAGGATCTTCAACAGAACAATCTACGGTAGTGGAGAACACATCGTCAGGCAGATCCACTCATCTAACCACAACCTTAGCTACAACAGCACAGTCCAGTACACACATGGCAACAACGACAGAGGAAGCTACAACGGCAGCAGCACCATCTTCCAGAACAACTGAAACTACACGCCCGATGAGTACTATACTAAGCACTGAATCGGAAATTACTACTGCTCCTTCAACGATGCAACCTACAACAGAAGGTTAATATCTGAACTTGCGTGCCTTTGATTTTCGAAATGCATCTCATCTTCCCAGTATCACTGTTACGCTACACCTGGCGCTGTGTAGCTTTACGTTAAGGTGTTTTAGAAATTAGAGATCCTGGGCAAGAACCCCATGACTTGCTCCGTAAAGGACACTTAACACAAATTTCGGAAACGTTATCTCTAGCACGTAAACGAACGCACTACTCCAAGAGATTAGGTGTCATTTCCAGTGTACATAGATGAAATAGATCTGCTCTGATGTAGAGCTTGTGCTCTGTACATAACACACAACTGTTATATAACGCCATGAGGTGGTTTGTCGGGAGCACAATTGATACAAACATACTTATCCATCTACGTATCTATTTACTACAGGTGAATCAACAGCAGCGATGACTACAGCAAAATCAACATCACACGCACCTTCAACTCAGACGCCATCCACGGTTTGGACCTCAACATCGCCCTCCACAACGGTGGAAGCGTCAACAACACACAAAACAACAGAGAACAAATCGACACAGCTAACAACAACCTTGGCTACAACAAGGCAAACCAGTGCAGCAACGACCATCGGAGAATCTACCTTCGTAGAACCAACGTCTTCCAAAAGCAGCGAGCAAACAACTACAGTCCAAAGAACATCCCTTCCTTCAACAATGCAGCCGTCAACAGAAGGTTAGAGTTAGAATAATGCTTTTTCTTATACAGGATGCATATGCAATATGTGTCACTCCTGAAATTTGTTTCCTTGAAAGTCTTATTCTTTGACCGCAGAAAAGCAGGAACATTTTACATAGCAAGTATTTGTTTGCTTATTGCGTTTATTTTCAGGTGGATTGTTCATACAAAACTGGGAGCAGAGGAACATCTCTTTCTCATGTTTACTTTCAGTAAAATATTAAAATACTTATGTTCAGAAATTGCATTCCTATGTGCTCTTTCACAGAAACATCAACCATAGTGACTTCATCGACACAGCCATCGTCGACATGGCAACCATCCACTTTGCCTCCTTCGTCAACAGTTTTGTCAAGTACTTCCCATACTACTGAAAATCTGTCAACGCTACCTACAACAGTTCATACTTCTGCAACTTCCACCGTACCACCCACAACTGTGGGACAAACAACTGCTGAACCGACGTCTACGTCATCAGCCTCCTTTATGGCGTCTACCACGTCGGAGGAACGGACCAGTGTCCAAACAACAGTCCCCAAAACAACACAAAGAACAACATTTCGGACAGTGCAGGCTACGATGGAACCAAGCACGCTAACATCTACTCTCAAAGAAACGACCACAGTACCTGTTGCGACAACGGTACAGACCAGTACAGAAGGAGCTTCTACAAGAAGCAAGATCAGTACGACGTTTCCCAGTACTTCCTACACAAGTAAAAAGCCGTCAACAGCATATACAACCAAACATACCACTTCTTCCGCGACTGTTCCGACCACTACAGTAGAGGAAACAACTACAGGCGAATCCACACTAGTCAAAACAACAACATCAATAACAACAAGCCAACCTAGTACAGTGTCGACTACTGAAGCAACAACTGAGATATCTTCGGCATCACCAACCACATCTGCAGAAAGTACAATAGCTACAACAGAGGGGAAAACAACAATAGACCAACCTACTCAGGTGACAACAACTGCAGCGAAAACAAATCAGCCAAGTACAGCGATGGGCACTACAGAGAAAACAACGATGGTGTCAACAACTGAAGCGTCGACTGAGATAACCTCAGCACCAACGACAACATCTACTGAAAGTACAGTAGCGACAACAGAGGGGGAAACAACAATAGAACAATCTACGCAGGTGACAACAACCGCTGCGAGAACAAATCAGCCAAGTACAGATATGGGCACTACAGAGAAAACAACGATGGTGTCATCAACTGAAGCGTCGACTGAGATAACCTCAGCACAAACGACAACTTCTACTGAAAGTACAGTAGCGACAACAGAGGGGGAAACAACAATAGACCAATCTACGCAGGTGACAACAACCGCAGCTAGAACAAATCGGCCAAGTACAGCAATGGGTACTACGGAGGAAACAACGACGGAGACGACCACAGAAACATCAACAATATTGAGTACTGCATCGACGACAGGGGAACAAACAACCATAGACCATTCTACTCAGATGACTTCAACCTCTCCTACAACACAAAGTAAAACAACGGCCATAACAACACCAGCCAGCAGCACAATCCCAGCAGCGACAACAATGACAACATCATCAACAACAACTACACCGATGGTCTCTTCTCTGGCGTCTTCCACGCTCGAGGAACAGACCACTGTCCAAACAACACTTCCAAAAACAACACAAAGAACAACATTTCGTACCGTGCCGGCGACAGTGGAACCGAGCACTCTGACATCTACTCTCAAAGAGACCACGGTTCCTGATGCGACAACGGTGCAGACCAGCACAGAGGGGTTCTCTACACGAAGGGAAAGCACCGCAGCGTTGGCAAGTACCTCTTCTACCGCTGAAGTACCGTCAACAGTATATACAACAGGTCACACCACCTCTTCCGCGGTATCAACTGTTCACACGACAACAGTGAAGGAAACAACATTAGCCACAACAAGCCACCACAGTACAGTGTCAACAACCAAAGCGTCAACTGAGATGACTTCAGCAACACCAACCACATCTCCTGAAAGTACCATAGCGACAACAGCAGAGAAAACAACCGTGACAACAACCGAAGCCACAACAAAACACCCCAGTACAGTAAAGACGACAGAAGAAACGACGGACAGAACCTCAACATCACCAACCACATCTGCAGAAAGTACAATAGCGACAACAGCGGAGAAAACAACAATAGACCAATCGACTCAGGTGACAACAACCGCAGCTGGAACAAATCTGCCAAGTACAGCTATGGGCACTACAGAGGAAACAACGACAGTGTCTACAACTGAAGCGTCGACGGAGATAACCT
This sequence comes from Branchiostoma floridae x Branchiostoma belcheri, assembly GCA_019207045.1. Classification (NCBI taxonomy): domain Eukaryota; kingdom Metazoa; phylum Chordata; class Leptocardii; order Amphioxiformes; family Branchiostomatidae; genus Branchiostoma; species Branchiostoma floridae x Branchiostoma belcheri. The sequence goes on along the minus strand of CM033037.1, from coordinate 18,415,612 downwards.
CAACTACACCGATCACTTCTCCTGAAAGTACTATAGCGACTCTTACAACACAAGGTAAGACAACGACCATAACCACATCAGCCAGCAGCACAATCCCAGCAGCGACAACAACGACAACATCAACAACTACAACACCATTGGTCTCTTCTCTGGCTTCTTCTACGCTGCAACAAACCAGTGTCCTAACAACACTTCCCAAAACAACACAAAGAACAACATTTCGGACGGTACCGGCGACAATGGAACCAAGCACTCTGACATCTACTCTCAAAGAGACTACAGTACCCGATGCGACAACGGTACAGACCAGCACTAAAGAAAGCTCTACGAGAAGAGAAAGCACCACAGTACTGCCGAGTACCTCATCCACCACTGAAGTACCATCAACAGCATATACAACATCACACACAACTTCTGCGACATCAACTCTTCCTACAACGACAGCGAAGCAAACAACATTAGCCACAACAATCCACCCCAGCACAGTGTCAACAACCGAAGCGTCGACTGAGATAACCACAACAACACCGACGACATCTCCTAAAAGTACAATAGCGACAACAGCTGGGAAAACAACCGTGGCAACAACGAAAGCCACAACAAGAAACCCCAGTACAGTAAAGACGACCGAGGCAACGACGGAAAGAACTACAGCATCACCGACCACATCTTCAGAAGAAAGTACAATAGCGACAACAAAGGACAAAACAACCACAGAGCATCCTACCCAGGTGACAACAACGGCAGTGAGAACAAATCAGCAAAGTACAGCGATGGGCACTACAGAGGAAACAACTACAGTGTCGACAACTGAAGTGTCGACCATGTTGAGTACCTCATTGACGACAGCGGAACAAACAAGTACAGACCATTCTACACAGTTGACTTCAACGTCTCCTACGACACATAGTAAGACGGCCATAACCACATCAGCCAGCAGCACAATTCCAGCAGCGACAACAACGACAACATCAACAACAACAACTACACCGTTGGTCTCTTCTCTGGCGTCATCCACGCTCGAGGAACAGACCACTGTCCAAACAACCCTTTCAAAAACAACACAAAGAACAACATTTCGCACCGTGCCGGCGACAATGGAACCAAGCACGCTGACATCTACTCTCAAAGAGACCACAGTTCCTGACGCGACATCGGTACAGACCAGCACAGAAAGACTTTCTACAAGACGGGAAAGTACAACGGTATTGCCGAGTACCTCGTCTACCACTGAAGTACCGTCAACTGTACATACAACAGCCCAGAAGACTACTTTTGCAACATCAACTGTTCCAACGACGACAGCGAAGCAAACAACAGTAGCCACAACAAGCCACTCTAGTACAGTGCCAACAACCAAGGCGTCGACTGAGATAACCACAGCAACACCAACCACATCTCCTAAAAGTACTATAGCGACAACAAAGAAGAAAACAACCGTGGCAACAACCGAGGCCACAACAAGACACCCCAGTACAGTAAAAACGACCGAAGTAACGACGGACAGAACCTCTTCATTACCGACCACATCTGCGGCGGGGAAGACAACCATAGACCAATCTACGCAGGTGACAACAACCGCAGCGAGAAGAAATCAGCCATGCACAGCGATGGGCACTACAGAGGAAACAACGACGGAGACGCCCACAGAAACATCAACCATGTTGACTACTTCTGCGACCTCAACTGTTCCGTCGACAACAGTAAAGCAAACAATTTCAGGCGAATCAACTTCGTTGAAAACAACATCGGCCACCACAAAGCAACCCAGTACGGTGTCGACAACCAAAGCAACAACGGACAGAACTTTAGCAACACCGACCACATCTACAGAAAGTACAATAGCGACAACATCTACTCAGGTGACAAAAACTGTAGAGGGAACAAATAAGCCAAGTACAGCGATGGGTACTACAGCAGCAACAACAACGACAAAATCAACAACAACTACACCGTTGGTCTCTTCTCTGGCGTCTTCCACGCTCGAGGAACAGACCACTGTCCAAACAACACTTCCAAAAACAACACAAAGAACTACATTTCGCACCGTGCCGGTGACAATGGAACCAAGCACGCTGACATCTACTCTCAAAGAGACCACAGTTCCTGACGCGACATCGGTACAGACCAGCACAGAAAGACTTTCTACAAGACGGGAAAGTACAACGGTATTGCCGAGTACCTCGTCTACCACTGAAGTACCGTCAACTGCACATACAACAGCTCATACGACTTCTTTCGCGACATCAACTGTTCCGTCGACGACAGTAAAGCAAACAAGTACAAGTGAATCAACACTGGTGAAAACAACAACAGCGACGACAAGCCACCAGAGTACAGTGTCGTCCACTGAACTAACATCGACCACATCTGCAAAAAGCACAATTGCGACAACAGTGAAGACAACAGACCAATCTACTCAGAGGACAACAGCCGCAGTTACAACAGAACAGCCAAGTACAGCGTCAACTACAGAAGCAACTACAGACATAACCACAGCAACGCCAACCACATATGCAGAAAGTACAATAGTGACAACAGCAAAGAAAACAACCATGGACCAATCTACTAAGGTGACAACAGACGCAGACACAACAAGACACCCCAGTACAGTTAAGACGACCGAAGCAACGACGAAAAGAACCTCAGTATCACCTACCATATCTGCAGAAAGTACAACAGCGGAGAAAATTACCACAGACTATTCTACACAAATGACCTCAACCACTCCTACAACACAAGGTAAAACAACGGCCATTACCACATCACTCAGCAGCACAATTCCAGCAGCGACAACAACAACAACAACAAGAACACCAACACCATTGGTCTCCTCTCTGGCATCTTCAACACTAGAGCAAAAGACTAGTGTTCAAACAACGATCCCAAAAACAACACAGAGAACAACATTTCGGACAGTGCCGGCTACAATGGAACCGAGCACTCTGACATCTACTCTCAAAGAGACCACAAAACCAACGACAATGGTACAGACCAGCACAGAAGGACACTCTACAAGAAGGGAAAGCACAACGGTATTGCCGAGTACCTCCTCCACCACTGAAGTACCTTCAACGGCACATACAACAGCCCATACGACTACATTGGCCACATCAACATTTCCTGCGACGACATTAAAGCAAACAAGTACGGGTGAATCTACACTGGTCAAAACAACATCAGCTACCACAAGCCAGCCTAGTACAGTGTCGTCCACTGAAGCTACATCGACCACATCTACTGAAAGTACAATGGCAACAACAGACCAATCAACTCAGAGGACAACATCCACAGTCACAACAAAACATCCGAGTACAGTGTCAACCACAGAAGAAACTACAGCGATAAACACAGCAACACCGACCACATCTGTAGGAAGTACAATAGCAACAACAGCAGAGAAAACAACCAATGATCAAACTACTCCTGTGACAACAGACGCAGCCACAACCAGACAGCCGAGTACAGTAAAGACAACTGAAGCAACGACGGACAGAACATCAGCATCACCGACCACATCTGTAGAAAGTACAACAGCGACAACAGCGGAGAAAACAACCACAGACCAATCTACACAGATGACCTCAACCTCTGCTACAACACAAAGTAAGACAACGACCATTACCACATCAGCCAGTAGCACAATTCCACCAGAAACAACAACGACAACATCAACAACAACTACACCGTCGGTCTCTTCTCTAGCATCTTCCACGCTCAAGGAACAGACCAGTGTTCAAACAACAGTCCCGAAAACAACACAAAGAACAACATTTCGGACAGTGCCGGCAACGATGGAGCCAAGCACACTGACATCTACTCTCAAGGAGACAACAGTTCCTGTTACCACAACGATACAAACTAGAACAAGACGGGAAAGCACAACGGTATTGCCGAGTACCTCCTCTACCATTAGAGCACCGTCAACAGTATATACAACAGTCCAAAGCACTACATTCGCGACATCAACTGTTCCGTCGACGACAGTAAAGCAAACAAGTACAGGCGAATCTACAGTGGTGAAAACAACATCAGTCACAACAAGTCAACCGAGTACAGTGTCGTCCACTGAAGCAACATCGACCACATCTGCAGAAAGTACAATAGCGACAACAGCGACGACAACAACCACAGACCAATCTACTCAGAGGACAACATCCACAGTCACAACAAAACATCCGAGTACAGTGTCAACCACAGAAGGAACTACAGCGATAACCACAGCAACACCGACCACATCTGTAGGAAGTACAATAGCAACAACAGCAGAGAAAACAACCAATGATCAAACTACTTCTGTGACAACAGACGCAGCCACAACCAGACAGCCGAGTACAGTAAAGACAACTGAAGCAACGACGGACAGAACATCAGCATCACCGACCACATCTGCAGAAAGTACAATAGCGTCAACAGCCGGAAAAACAACCATAGACCATTCTACACAGATGACTTCAACTTCTAGTACAACACAAAGTAAGACGACGGCCATAACCACATCACCAAGCAGTACAATCCCAGCAGTGACAACAACGACAACATCATCGACAACTACACCATCGGTATCTTCTGTTGCGTCTTCTACAACTGAGGAAAAGACCAGTGTTCAAACAACAGTCCCTAAAACAACACAAAGAACAACATTTCGCACCGTACCGGCAACGATGGAGCCAAGCACGCTGACATCTACACTCAAAGAGACTACAGTACCTGTAGTTACAACAATGCCGACAAGCACAGGACAATCTCCGACTACAACCAAGACTACCATAGCATTGCCTAGTACCTACTCCACCACGGAAATACCTTCAACCACTTACACGACAACCCAAACCACTACTTCCGCGCCATCAACCGTTCCATCGAAGACATCAAAGCAAACAAATACAGGTGAATCAACACTGGTGAAAACAACATCAGGAACAACAAGCCACCCCAGTACCGTTTCGTCCACTGAAGCAACATTGACCACATCTGCAGAAAGTACAATGGCGACAACAGCGAAGACGACAACCACAGACCAATCTACTCAGAGGACAACAGACGCAGTCACGACAAAACAGCCAAGTGCAGTGTCGACTACAGAAGCAACTACAGATATAACCACAGCAACTCCTACCGCATCTGTAGGAAGTACTATAGCGACAACGGTGGAGAAAACAACCAAAGACAGTTCTACTGAGAAGACAACAGACGCAGCCACAAGACACCCCAGTACAGTAAAGACGACCGAAGTAACCACGGACAGAACCTCAGCATTACCGTCCACGTCTGGAGAAAGTACAATAGCGACGACAACAGCGAAGAAAACAACCAAAGAACAATCTACTCAGGTGACAACAGACGAAACCACAAGACAACCCAGTACAGTAAAGACGACCGAAGCAACGACGGACAGAACCTCAGCATCACCGACTACATCTGCAGAAAGTACTCTAGCGACAACAGCGGGGAAAACAACTATAGACCATTCTACACAGATGACCTCAACCTCTGCTACAACACAAAGTAAGACGACAACAGCATTGGTCTCCTCTCTGGGGTCTTCCACGCTCAAGGAACAGACCACTGTTCAAACAACCATCCCCAAAACAACGCAAAGAACTACTTTCCGCACCGTGCCGGCGACAATGGAACCAAGCACACTGACATCCACTCTCAAAGAGACCACGGTACCTGTCGGTACAACGATGTTGACAAGCACAAATCCTACAACAACCAAAACCACAATATCATTGCCGAGTACCTCCTCTACCACCACTGAAATTCCTTCAACAGCTTATACAACAGCTCAATCCTCTACTTCTGCGCCATCAACGGTTTCGTCAACGACATCAAAGCAAACAACTATAGGCGAATCAACACAGGTGAAAACAACAATAGCCACCACAAGCCACCAGAGTACTGTGCCGACTACCAAAGCAACGACTGAGATAACCTCAGCAGTACAGACAACATTGCCTGAAAGTACTAAAGAGACAACAGAAACAACCACCCTAGACCGATCTACCCAGGCTACAACAACAGTAGCCACAGCAGAGACGACCACAGAAACACCGACCACATCACCGGAAAGTACTATAGCAACAACAGTGGACCAATCTACAGCAGCCACAACGAACCAGCCCAGTACAGCAAGAGCCACCGAAGCAAGTACGGCCACAGAAACACCAACCACATCACAGGAGGGTACTACACCGACGACTGCAGAGGAAACTACAACAGACACATCTACTCTTGTGACAACAACACTGGGAGCAACTACCCAGCCTAGTACCATCTCGACAACTGAATCAACGACAGAGATAACCTCAGCAACACCGACCACATCTTCAACAACAATACTACAAGTCTCCTCCCTGGAATCTACCACGTCGGAGTCACAAAACACCTTCCAATCCAGTACAGTACCGACAACAACACAAAGAACAACGATTCGAACAGTGCCGGTAACAATGGAGCAAACAACAAGGAGCACCACAACTGAAAAGCCATCAACAACATATACAACAGAGCGCACCACAACCTTATCAACGTCAACTGTTCCGTCTACAACCGAGGGACAGACAACAGTAGATCAGTCTACGCATGTGACAGACTTAACCACAAACCTAACAAGCACAACCGTTGCAACTACGGAGACATCAACAAAAACGCCGACCACTTTTTCGGAAATAAGTTCTCCAGCCACAACAAACAAACCTAGTACAGCGCTGGTCATTGGAACAACGACGGCAACGCCGACCACATTCCTCCAAAGTACTTCACCGACAGTTACAGAGGATACCAGTGCTGAGAGGTCAACACAGATGAGTACAACAACAGCTGATAGAAGTACACTTGTTACAACGACAAGACAACCAACAAGTGCATCAACGACTACAGCTCTACATTTACCTACAGGCGAGGTAACAACACAAGTGACAAGCGGAAAACCGACCACATTTCCTGCAAGTTCAGTGCCAACTACAACATCAGCAACAACAGTTGTAAACACCACGCCTCTTACAACAACCCCTCAACTCACGAGCTATATTTTGACTACAACCCAACCTCCAACCCCAGCCGAGGGAACAACAGTAAAACCAATGACAGAGGCCTCTACAATACGGCCAACAACAGAAGGTAAAATGTTCATAAATATGTGTTTATATTCATCTTACTACAATGTGTTCTTTTATCATAATGCCCGACAACAATACAGCCAACAACAGAAGGTGTGATTTCAAACTATACAGGTAGTTGTAAATTGTATTTAAGAAAAGATGTTATAATTACCTACAACACCTACTCAACCTATAGATATTAAAGGCAGCATTATATACACTCAAGTACCTTCTAACCCTGCACACCCCAATAGTACGATCGACAGATTGGGAGCAAACAACTTCAGGCGAATCTACTATCCTACCCACTTCAAGTCAGTACAGTACGATGACAACCATCCGAGCACCAACTTCCTCTACAACCCATAAAACTACACACCTGATGACTACACTAGAAAACACAGAACCGGACATCACGACTGGTTCTACAACAATGCTACCAACAACAGAAGGTAAAAAGAAGATAGATAGATTGTAATTCCACATCTCATCACATGCAACAGTGTTTTTCGATGATATAAAGATCCATGAAGTATATACACAAATATAAATAATTATCCATACATCCGTATGTGTACAATTGTATTCAAGATAAGTACCTTATCATACTATACATTACAACAGCACGATTAACGTCATCGGAGCAGACAACGTCAGGCGAGTCTACACCCATATACACAACTACCATCGAAGGAACTACGACCGAGGCACTATTGTCCTCTACAACCCATAAAACTACACACCCGATGACTACAATAGAAAACACAAAACCGGACATCACGACTGGTTCTACAACAATGCTACCAACAACAGAAGGTAAAAGAAGATATACAGATGGAAATTCTTCATGCCATCACATGCAAGTGTTTTTTGCTAATATAAAGATCCAGGAAGTATATATATAACAATACATATAATTGCGCATACATATGTATATTTGTATTCAAGATAAGTACCTTATCATACTCTACATTACTATAGCACAATTGACGACACTGGACCAGACAACTCCCGACAAGTCTACAGCCATACCCGCAACTACTGTTAAAGGAACTACAACTGAAGAACTACTGTCCTCTGCAATCCATGAGACTACGTACTTGATGACTACAATGGAAAATACAGAATCGGACATCACGACTGGTTCTACAACAATGCTACCAACAACAGAAGGTAAAACGAAGATAGATAGATGGAAATTCTTTATGTCATTACATGCCACCTTTTTGCTGATATAAAGACCTATTTAGTACATATAATCATCAATACATACTCGTATCTATATGTATAATTGTTATCAAGATAAGTACCTTATCATCCCCCACATTACAACAGCACGATTAGCATTATCGGAGCAGACAACTCCAGAGGAGTCTACAACCTCACCAGCAACTACCGTTGAAGGAACTACGACCGAAGCATCATTGTCCCCTACAACTCACAAAACTACACACCTGATGACTACAATGGAAAATACAGAACCGGACATCACAACTGGCCATACAACATTGCAGCCAACAACAGAAGGTAAATGAGATAGATGGGAATTTTTCATGTCATCACATGCAACAGTATTTTTTGTTGATATGAAACTTCAAGACGTGTATATACAGATACATGTAAGTATCCATACATGTGTATAACTGCATTGAAGATAGATATATTTACCACCTTACTGTACATTACAACAGCACGATTGACGACATCGGAGCAAACAACTATCATGCCTACTACAAGCCAGTATAGTACAATAATAACCATCGAAGGAACTACGGCCGAATCAACAACTTCCTCTACAACCCATAAAACTACACACCTGATGACTACAATGGAAAACACAGAATCGGACATCACGACTGGTCATACAACATTGCTACCAACAACAGAAGGTAAAACGGAGATAAATATATAGAGATGGACTTCTTCATGTCATCACATGCAACAGTGTTTTTTGCTGATATTAAGATCCATGATGTATACAAATACATATAATTATCTATATATTTGTATGTATGTATATATGTAAATATCATCATACTGTATATCGGAACAGCACGAATGACGACATCGAAGCAAACTACTCCAGGCGAATATACTACCATACACACCACAAGCCAGTACAGTACAATGACTTCCGAAGCACCATTGTCATCTACAACCCATAAAACTACACACCTGGTGACTACAATAGAAAACACAGAATCGGACATCACGACTGGTCATACAACATTGCAGCCAACAACAGAAGGTAAAATTAGATAGACAGATAGATAGATATCTATAAAGATTCATGCGGCAAATATACAAATGCGCATATCTTATAACTATCCATATATATGCATAATTGTATGACCGTTAAGTACCTTCTCATCCTGTATATTCCAAAGTGCGATTGACAACATGGGAGGAAACAACTCCAGACGAAACTACAACCAAACCTACCACCGTACCGACGTCCTCTGAATCTAGTGAAACTACACATCTGATGACCACAATGGAAAACACAGAACCGGACATCACGACTGATCGTACAACATTGCAGCCAACAACAGAAGGTAAAAAGAAGATAAATAGATACAGGGAATTCTTCATGTCATCACATGCAACAGTATTTTTGTATATATAGGGCAATGACCCTAATTGACGCAGGCGCAGAAGGCCCAAAACGAGTCCATACAGTATTTTAGCCTATTTTCGACTTTTAGCAGGAAAATGTAAGTAACATTTCATATTGGTGAGACAGTGTAGGTTGCAGATGTTCAGATTCGGCCAAAAAACTAGGTTTTGGTCCATCTTTTTCACCTGTACTGACCCCTATTTTGAAGTGCTGAGTCCCAAAAATGACGTCATGAAAAGAAAGATGGCGACAAGGTTTGACCATTGGAATAGATGCGCTGGCCAGATAGTTTAAAGATTAGACTTTTGGACACTTGAGATAGCGGGCTGCTGTGTGGGGTGAGTTCTTATGACCTGGAATGTTCATGGATGAGATTATGACACCCTGAACTTGCTAATTTTTACATTACGGCCAATACAGATTTCCATTACACTAGATTAGTGTTCACTGCTCTATAACGATCCATGAAGTATATATAACAATACATATAATTAATCCATAAATATGCATATGTGTAATAATTTTGTATTCAACTTAAGTACCATATCATACTGCACATCCCAACAGCACGATTGACTACATCGGAGCAAACAACTCCAGGCGAACCTACTACCATGCTCGCCACCAGCCAGTATAGTACAATGACGACCTCTACAGCCGGTGAAACTACAATGCTGATGAGTACAATGGAAAATACAGAACCGGACATCACGACTGGTCATACAACGTTGCAGCCAACAACAGAAGGTAAAAAGAAGATAAATAGATAGATAGTACATTACGTAGACAGAGAGAGGTAGAGAGTGACAGAGGGAAAGAGAGAAAGAGAAAGAGAAAGAGAGAGAGAGGAGGGAGCAAGAAAGAGCGAAAAAGAGACGAAAAAAATGGCAAAATGAAGTAATAAGATAAAAGGGTATATAATTATGTATAATAGTGTCCAGGTCTTTTCATTGCTACTATCAATACCGAACATAAAATGATATTCTTCATGTCACACTTGTAACAGTATTTTTACCTTATAAAGATCAGTGCAGCAAATATACAAATACACATGACTAACCATATATCTGCATGATTGTATTAAATTTTGAGTACCTTCTCATCCTGTATATTCCAACAGCACGATTGACAACATTGGAGAAAACAACCACAGACGAGTCTACAACCTTACCCACCACAAGCCAGTACAGTACAATGACGACCGTCGCAAGCACTACGTCCGAAGCACCGGCGTCCTCTTCAACCGATAAAACTACAGAACTGATGACTACAATGGAAAACACAGAACCGGACATCACGACAGGTCATACAACATTGCAGCCTACAACAGAAGGTAAAAAAGAAATCATATTTTCTTTCGTTAAAAAGATAAATCTGGAATTTCATGTTTAAAAAGATACATATGGAATTTAAAGTTGAAATTAAGCCTTAATATTTCATAAATGTTCTAAAATGTTTATGCATATAGCATTTCACGTTAAAATTCACCCCGTTCGTCAACTTATTATATTAGAATAAAAGATACTATACGTCGATGTAGGTTAGACATCCAGGTAATACGATACACCAAAAAATAGTTACTCAAGCAACTTGATATGGTATTGAAACTGTCAGACGTTTCGGAAAGAATCCACTTTCCTTCGTCAGTGACACTGAAGTGATCTGCAAGAAACAGGTCTTTTATACTCTAACTATGAATGAAGACAATTTCAGATGTCCAATAGGAATCCATTCATAGTTAGAGTATAAAAGACCTGTTTCTTGCAGATCACTTCAGTGTCACTGACGAAGGAAAGTGGATTCTTTCCGAAACGTCTGACCGTTTCAAAACCATATCCAGTTGCTTGAGTAACTATTTTTTGGTGAAAAGATACTATACCCTAAGTGATACCCTAACCTTATGTTTCGTCACGTAAATTACATGATGTTTGCTCCTTGAATGTATGTATGATGTTTACCATGCAAGTCTTTTCCCAGCATGTATATAACACTCTGTAGGATCTAGCTATTTTTTTAAAGCTTTGTCAATGTAACCACTGTTTCAACCAGATTTTCCAATGATGAAGGTAGAATAACGTTCCTAAGATATTGTTTATAACAATAATTCTACCAAATGCAGGCGATGAACCGACAGCAATGACAACAAAAACAACATCCCAAGGAACTACATCAACTTCATCGACTTTCACTACAGCGAATTTAGCCCTCACAACTGCAGCGAAGTCAACGCTTTTACCAACAACGATGGCAACAGCAAGCCAAACCACGCTGCTCCCAACAACACGACAATATACAAACTATATTTTGACTACAACCCAACATTTGACTACAGACGTAGAAACAACAGAAGCGACTAGCGAAGAACCGACCACATTGCCATCAAGTTCAGCGCCAACTACAGCGTCGGCAACAACAGATGATAAAACCACGCCCCTTACAGCAACAATTACAACCCAACCATTGACTACAGAAGAGGAAACTACGGAGGTGACTAGTGGAGAACCAACCACATTTCAAGCAAGTTCGGCGCCAACTACAGCGTCAGCAACAGCAGATGTTAAAACAACTCAACCATCAACTACAGACGAGAAAACAACGGAGGTGACAAGTGCAGAACCGACGACGTTTCCTGCAAGACTAACATCAGAGCTGTCTACTCAGGCAACATCCTCTGCCCATTCCACGACAAGTGAGGAGGCTACGTCTACTTTTAAAGGCACAACAATACAATTGACAACGGCAGAACAAACAACACCAACCCTGACAACAATGCAAACGACACCGGCCAACCCACAAGGCACAACACAGCAATCTACAACTTTGAGAACACTTGAGGCGACAACACAACTGGGAGATTGCAACGATGGATGTAACAAATATGCAGAAAAGCTGTCAAATGGAACTTGCCAATGTAAAAAAGGATTCGCTGGAGATGGAACAACATGCGCTCTCGGTAAGATTGGATTTACCTTTTTCAAGGATCGTTGTGCATTTATTTTGTTTGATTACTTACGTACAAATGAACACCTCAATACTAATGATTCCTTAGACATTGAGTTCAGGGATATGTTTTATGTATTTAGACAATTTAGATAAATTCCAGGATTTTCGTATTTTTCAATCATTTAACATTGTAAATTTTCTTACAATTCTTTCAGCTTCCAGCGGTTTTGCACAGAGCGCCCGATTTACTGATCTTGTGTACCAGGACTCCATGGCTGATTGCAGATCTGCAGAATTCAAGGCTACCAAAGAAAATATGACAGCAATGGTTTGTGTCACATTACAGTATGATGTCAATTGCATTAAGAGTATAACATTTGATATACCGATGAATAGTTGTATCGAGTTGGTGAATGATTGGATGACAAAGTTCTTTATTCATAGCCACATGTTTTTGAATAGTTTTATCAGGACTGTTTGGGATCGCAATGTTAGCAACGACACCTAGCTGCAGTTCATACTGAATCAGTCAGGTTTGCCTAGTTAGGTTAACTACTTTAAGAAGATTGCAGATAGCTGTTGCAACGGCAGCTCTTAAAAATCTTTCGTTCTAAATAAGGAACTTTGTCAACTAGAAAGGCATTTGTCGTATTATGCTTTATCGTTAACTGCCTGATCGTGAATTGTTTTTTTAATCGTTTGCTTTTATTCTATGATTTACCCCAGAGCAATAATTTGTAATGGGCATATTATGACTTAACCAATGCTTTAAGTTAGAAAGTTTTTTTTTTACAGAGAATCGCATATGCTTGAATCGACTAAACGTGTTAGGCTTGACATATTGGGATGTCTATTCAAAGTTGGTCCTTTTGTCTGATGTACTTCCCTTGCTAGATCATTGACGTCTACTCAAGAAGTGCCGTCTCAGCGCACATCTACTCTGTGACAGTAACGTCCTTAAGCCAAGGTAGCGTCATCGTGGAGACGACTATCACGGCCGACTCAGCCGCTGGTATCACGGAAGACGTCTTGGAGGAAGCCTTCATCCAGTCTATAGGGGTAGAAATGGAAGTGAACACAACGGGTTAGTGGAAAAATGTTGTCCTCATTGTACAAAAGAGTGCTATAGATATGGTATATAGATGGTATATGCGTGCATTATTGCAACCATTCGTTGATTTTGATGTAGCTATAGCATAAAGAGACAAATACCGACTAGGATAAAAGATGATCTTTTCCATAACAAGACATCTGAATTCTACGACATACACACGACAATCTCAATATTATCGAATTGTCATTATACATTATGAATTTATATCCCTGACAGCTTTTGATAAACCAACTCTAAACAACCATACAGCTAGCTACATTTATGCAATTACCAAGAAGCGAGAGGAAGTCGAATGTCCTGGAATAGATTAGACGCATATCTGCATATATTAGAAGTGTACGATTGTTTCCATTGGTACAGTATATATGATTCTTACCATGTGACCTGTACTTAGGCCAGTGGGGCAAAAAATGTGTTATAAAGGTCTTCATTCATTCATTATATAATGATTGTCTGTTGGTAACATTACGAGTGCATTCATTTATACGTCTGTCTGACTTGACTATTTTAATACTTAGTTATGATCTTTATTAATCTTTTGCAATACTTTATCATCTTTAATTTTTCTAGATAATCCATGCACGATAGATTCAATCTACTAATTATTTGTTTCCATTTCAGAGCTTTGCGCTTCTGATTATTGTCTGGTTGATGGAGTGTGTCAGGCCACGGATTCATCCAGAATATGCGTGTAAGTGCTACACGGATCACGTGTCTGTGTAATACTGTGTTTTAGTGCCCCCTAGCTGTATTTTCCGGTATTGCAATACTGTATGAAAACAACATGGCAAGTATACGTAATGTGGACGTCCCAGGGAATTCCATAACTTCTTATGGAATTCGAAAGAAAGTTAAACAAAGAAGGAAGGGTGAGAAACACTAAGTTCTTCAATTCCTATATGACCATGATATCGAGAGATTCTCCAAAATTCCAAATACTTCACGGGGTATTGATATCTTCATTTTATTCTTTTAGGTGTACTCAGGCATATGACAATGCCCAATGCATCAATCCCTCAGTAACAACGACTGGGCACAGCTTATCAACAATAGAAGAGGCTATTACAACAGAAGGTGCTACAACATCTAAGATGACCACCGAAGCTACAGCCCAAAGGACAACCACAACAGAGACTTTGTTGACTACAGGGAATGTCGCTTCAACAATACAGCCGACGACAGAGGGATCTACAATACAACCAACAACAGAAGGTAGTCTTTATAACTATGTAGTATCTTTGTCATAATAGAATTGAGTATGAGTTTATACAGTATCGTTTCGTGCTACAAAGTAGAGAGTGGACAGACAACACAGAATTGAGGGGGGGGGGGTCTTCCAGGACCTTGAAGAATGGAGAATGTGATGTTCTTATCTGACAGATTTTATCTGAGGCAAATGTAAGAAAAAAAAGTAAGACACTCCACTAAACAACAATGACCCCCATACTCATTGCAGGTCGGACTACAGCACCAACGAGGCAAACTTCGCATCCAATGACTTCACCTCAAAGAACTATACCAGACCTTACGAGTGGTGTTTCAACGATAAATCCAACAACAGAAGGTAAACAAACAATAATTGTATTTTATATTCAATATGACAGTATACAAATGGAAATCTGAAAAAAATTGAAAAATCTGAAAAAAAATTTTCGAATTATTTCGAATTTTTTATAAGCTTTTTTACAACACATGACTAAAAACATCCAACTGCTTGTATCACAGAGCACCCAACGACAGACGGTCGAACAACAGAGCTTACTGCGGCAGCAACATCGCCGAAAACATCTTCATCTGGCTTATCCACACGGCCATTGTCAACTGTACAGGCGTCTACGGCTGAACTACTCACAACGGCATATGGTACAACTGTTCCGTCAAGCACGGAGATGCCATCAACGGAGCAGCCAACAGAGATGACCACAGCCGAAATCAGTACAGAAATGGCCACAGCCGAAACCAGTACAGAAATGACCACGGCCGAAACCAGTACAGAAATGGCCACAGCCGAAACCAGTACAGAAATGACCACGGCCGAAACCAGTACAGAAATGACCGCGGCCGAAACCAGTACAGAAATGACCACAGCCGAAACCAGTACAGAAAGGACCACAGCCGAAACCAGTACAGAAATGACCACAGCCGAAACTAGTACAGAAATGACCACGGCCGAAACCAGTACAGAAATGAACACGGCCGAAACCAGTACAGAAACCTCAACCGCAGAACCCAAAACAACTACTGAAACGCGAAGCACTCTGTCCGAGCTCACGACCGATGCCATAACTATACAGCCAACGACAGAAGGTACGCAATAAATTTCCATTTTATGATGATACCTAGAATTTTTTCCTTATTTCTACTGCTTTTTTGCATGTGTAGTTGACCATAAATACACCACCATCTATGCTTACTACAACCTATCCCACAACGCATGAGCAAATAAAAACTTCTGCCACCTCTACATAGACACGTAACCTGTACACCAGACAAAAATTAAATACGTAATCTGTTACAACTACCTTTGTCAAGTATGTTCTCTATTACTAATAATAATCAATGCAATACCTTCCAGGTGAACCCGATACAACTACAGGGCAATACACAACTGGTGGAATGACTACACTTCAGCCGACTACAGTTGAGCCAACTACAGAGGTTACAACGGCAACAGAAACTACCCCGTCTCGGACAACGCTAACATCAACTACTGCGGAGCAAACAACCATTAAGTCCACACAGCAAACTACGACACAACCCACCTCAACCGTGGCTACAACAACGCCGTATGTATCTTTTTTCTAATCTGTCAGGCTACTTCCCCACTACAAGTGAGTCTTTGTAGCAACAGTTTACAACGACCTTGGTGCATGGTATATGTTTTTTGCCAAAGCGATTTCTCTTTCTGTATTCACTTTATCAGATAATTTAAGCATATATATTAGTCTACAGTTTTTAGTTGTTATTGATTGCAGCTCAATTTAAATTGGTGATGCTATACTTTATACAATTGTGTTCAGCGTGAAGTATCTAAAAGACGGTTGGACCTTTTATATTGAACCTCTACTACTAATTCATTTTGATTAGTTGACATAAAAACTATACCATAAAGATGATAAGATAAAGATGCATTTGTTGAGTGGAGCTCTGCTTTTCAAATACTCGTGCCTTAGACACAATGAATAAAAAACACTCTACGGTCTCAAAAAGCCTGTGGAACTACCCATCATCATTATCTTGATGAATCCGTTTTTTTCACCAGTGATGAACACAAGATAAATTCTTTACAGTATGGCCCGTCATTCATGACAGACATTTAAGCAGACACATACTCTTAACTTTTCATATCTATTTGATCTGTTTTCGTCTTCCGAATATAGACCTCCGACCACGGCTAGAACTTCAGAGTCACCGACCGCGATTGAAACTACAGCGTTTCTCTCCACGGTAGTTCCTTCTACGGAGATAACAACTGTGGAAACTACACCGGTTCAAAGTACGGTAAGAACAACACCGACACCAACAAATGTGAAAACTACACTTGCTCAAACTTCGACAGAAACCACGCTGGTCCCTAGCACAGAAGAAACTACAAAGATTCCATCAACAGTGATAGAAACTACAGAGTCACAATCCACAGTAGTAACTACTCAGCCTACAACAACGGTGACAACTACAGCTTCTAAATCAACAGAAAGAACTACAGAGGCCACAACCACTGTTAGAACTACACGTGCTAGAACATCGGAAGGAACTACGCTAACTGGAACTACAGAAGAATATACACAGCCCACAACAACGGTAAAACCAACACAGTCTACAACCACTGAGGAACCTACAAAAATTGCATCAACATTGTTAGAGACTACATCATCATTGTCTACAGTTTTACCTACTACCCAGCCTGCAACTACGTTGGAAACTACAATCTCTACATCGACAGCGAAGACTACATCTATTCCGACTACAGTGAAAACTACACGTGCTACAACATCGACAGAAAGTACGCTTACATCTACCGCAGGCGGAACAACAAAGATTCCATCAACACTGCTAGAAACTACACCGTCACAATCCACTGTAGTAACTACTCAGCCTACAACCACGTTGACGACTACAGCCTCTAGAACTACACCAACTCCCACAATGCCAGAAACAACACAAATATCATCAACAGCGGTTGAAACAACACAGTTGCTGCCCACGGAGAGAACTGAACAGTCTACAACCCCGGTGAAAACATCGAAACCAACAACTTTTCCAACAACAACAGCTAGCAGTACACCCATTCCAGCAACAACTTCACAGCCAACAACAGCGGTTGAAACTATACGGTATGTCACGACGATGGCATCAACAACAGAAGGAACTACAACTCCCCTCACAACGATGAAAACTACACAGACTCCAACCACAGCAAAAACTACACAGCCTGTGACAACGTTGAAAACTACATTTCCTCCAACGGTCATGGAAACTAGAGAAAGTACAGTAGTAGATGACACTACACAGGGAACAACCGAGAGGGAAACTACACAACTTCTAGCAACAAGTGAGACTACACTAGTTTCCACAACGGATCAAACTACACAGCCTCTAACAACAGGTGAAACTACACTAGTTTCCACAACAGATGAGACTACACAGTCTCTAACAACAAGCGAGACTACACAGGATTCTACAACTGTGGATGAAACTACACCATCGCCATCAACAATACGAACTACGCAGACACCATCCACGGTGCAAACAACAGCTTCTTCACCTACAATGAGAACTACACGAATTCCAACAACGCTGAAAACTACAAAATCTCCAACCACGGTAAAAACTACACCGGCCAAAACCACAGTTGAAACTACACAGACTCCAACCACCGCAGATACTACGAAGGCTTTGACAACCGAGGAAACTACACATCCCTTAACAACTGTAAAAACTACTCGGCCTGTATCAACAGTAAAAACTACACAGACTCCAACTACAGCCGAGACTACACCGCCTCGAACAGTGTTAGAGACTAGAGAAACTACAATAGCGGAAAGCACTACGCTAACATCTACAAAAAGACAGAGTACACAGTCTATTACAACAGGGGAGGCTACACTAGTTTCTACCACAGTGGTTGGTACTACACCATCGCAATCAACGGAAAAAACAACGCAGACACCATCCACAGTGGAAACTACAACGATGAGAACTACGCATTTTCCAACCACAGTCAAAACTTCAAAAGCACCAACCACGGCAAAAACAACAAATGCTGGAACCACGGTGAAAACTACACACGCTACAACCGCAATAGAAACTACTACGTCTTTTACAACGGCGGAAACAACACAAACTCCAACCAATGCAGAGACTTCGACGCTTCCAACAACGGCGGAAACTACACATCCCCTAACAACGGCGAAAACTACACACACCCTTACAACGGCGGGAACTACACACCCATCAACAACGGCGAAAACTACAAATCCCCTTACAACGACCGGAACTACACATCCCCCAACACCGGAGAGAACTACACATCCTCCAACAACGGCGGGAACTACACATCCCCTTACAACGGCAAAAACTACACATCCCCTTACAACGGCTGGAACTACACATCCCCCAACAACGCCGGAGACAACAACGCCTTTAACCACGGTAAAAACTACACAGACTCCGACCACAGCAGAACCCACACAGATTGTGACAACAGTAAAAACTACACTGATGCCAACTACGGTAGGGTCTACATTCCCAACGGTCATGGAAACTAGAGAAACTACAAACATGGACGAAACTACCATGACCTCTACAAGAAGACAGACTTCACAGCCTTTAACAACAAGCAAGACTACACAAGTTTCCACAGCAGGCGAGACAACAATAGCTTCTACAACAGTGCTTGGAACTACACCATTTCCATCAACGGTGAAAACTACAGCCTCTACATCAACAATGAGAACTACACAGTTCCCAACCACAGTGAAAACTTCAAATGCTCCAACAACAGTGAAAACTACAAATAGTCCAACAACGCTGAAAACTACACAGTCTACAAGCACAATAGAATCTACTCAGTCTCTTACAACGCCGAGAACAACACATACTCCAACGACGGTTAGAACTACACATCCCCTAACAACGGCAGAAACCACACATCTACATACAACGGCGGAGCCTACACATCATTTTACAACGGTGCAAACTACGCATCCCCCAACAACGGTGCAAACTACGCAGCCCACAACAACTGTGCAAACTACACAGCCAGCAACAACGGTGCAAACTACACAGCCAACAGCAACGGTGCAAACTACACAGCCAGCAACAACGGTGCAAACTACACAGCCAACAACAACGGTGCAAACTACACAGTCCACAACAACGGTGCAAACTACACAGCCCACAACAACGTTGGGGACTACACTATCTACAACAACGTTGGGGACTACACAGTTTGTGACAACGAAAACTACAGACACCCCAACTTCAGCAAGGACTACACAGCCTCCAACGGTCATGGAAACTAGAGAAACTACAAAAATGGACGAAACTACCATGACCTCGACAAGAAGAGAAACTACACAGTCTCTAACAACAGATGATACTACACAAGTTTCCACAGCAGAGGAGACTACACTAGTTTCTACAACATTGTTTGGAAGTACCCCACTGCCATCAACGGTAAAAACCTCTGCATCAACAATGAGAACTACACAGTTTCCAACCACAGTGAAAACTACAAATTCACCAACCACACTTCAAACTACTCAAGCTACAAGCTCCATACAAACTATTCAGTCTCTTACAACACCGAGAACTACAACCATGGCAGAAACTACGCAGACCCCAACAACGGTAGAAACTACACAGCCCCTTACAACGGTGCAAACTACACAGCCCCTGACAACGGTGAAAACTACACATCCCCTTACAACGGTGCAAACTACGCATTCCCTTACAACCATGCAAACTACAAAACCCGTAACAACCGTGAAAACAACACAATCTGCGACTACAGCAGAAACTACACAGTTTGTGACAACGGTGAAAACTACGCAATCTCCGACTACAGCAGAAACTACACGGCCTGTGACAACGGCAAAAACTACGCAATCTCTGACTACAGCAGAAACTACACAGTTTGTGACAACCATGAAAACTACACAGGCTCCAACTACAGCAGGGACTACACTACCAACTGTGATGGAAACTAGAGAAACTACAAAAATGGAATCTACAACAGTGACTCCTACAATAAGAGATACTACACAGTCTCTAACAACTGGTGAAACTACACAGCCTCTAACAACAGATGAGACTTCACAAGTTTCCACAACAGGGGAGACTACACTAGCTTCTACAACAGTGTTTGGAACTACCCCACTGCCATCGACGGTAAAAACTACAACCTCTACATCAACAATGAAAACTACAAAGTTCCCTACCACGAGCAAGACTTCAACTACTCCGACCACGGTGAAAACTACAAATGCTCCAACCACACTTAAAACTACACAGTCTACAAGCTCAAAAGAAACTACTCAGTCTCTTACAACGCCGAGAACTACAACCAAGGCAGAGACTACGCAGAGAGACGACCCAACAACGGTGCAAACTACACAACCCCTTACAACGGTGCAAACTACACAACCCCTTACAACGGTGCAAACTATACATCCCCTTACAACGGTGCAAACTACGCATCCCCTAACGACCGTGCAAACTACACATCCCGTAACAACTGTGAAAACTACACGGCCTGTTACAACGGCAAAAACTACGCAATCTCCGACTTCAGCGGAAACTACACAGTTTGTGACAACGGGGAAATCTACACAGTCCCCAACTACAGCAGAAACTACACCGTTGGTGACAACGGTGAAAACTACACAGACTCCAACCACAGCAAAAACTACACAGTTTGTGACAACGGCGAAAACTACACAGGCTCCAACTACAGCAGGGACTACACTGCCAACGGTGATGGAAACTAGAGAAACTACAAAAATGGACGAAACTACAAGAAGAGAAACGACACAGTCTCTAACAACAGGCGAAACTACACACGTTTCCACGGCAGGCGTGTCTACAACAGTATTTGGAACTACACCATTTCCATCCACTGTGAAAACCACATCAACAATGAGAACTACACAGTTCCCAACCACAGTGAAAACTTCAAATGCTCCAACAACAGTGACATCAACAAAGGCTCCAACCACGCTTAAAACTACACGGGCAACAAGCACAATAGAAACTACTCAATCTCCAACAACGCTGAAAACTACGCAGGCTACAACCGAAATAGAAACTACTCAGTCACTTACAACGGCAAAAACGTCAGAGGCGTCGACCAATGCAGAAACTTCAAAGCTTCCCACGACGGTTGAAACTACACATCCCCTGACAACGGCGGAGCCTACACATCCCCTTACAACGATGCAAACTACAAATCCTCTTACAACGGTGCGAACTACACATCCCCCAACAACGGTGAAAACTACACACACTCCAACAACGGTGGAGACTACACGGCCTGCAACCACGGTAAAAACTACACAGAGTCCAACCACAGCAGAAACAACACAGTTTGTGACAACGATGAAAACTACACAGGCTCCAACTACAGCATGGACAACACAGCCTCCAACAGTGATGGAAACTAGAGAAACAACAGAAGTGACTCCCACAAGAAGACAAACAACAGGGAAAACTACACTGGTTTCTTCACCGTCACAATCAACAGTTAAAACTACGCAGAAAGCGTCCACTATGCAAACTACAGTCTCTCCATTAACAATAAGGACTACACGGATTCCAACCACTATGAAAACTACACGGGTCCCAACCTCGGTGAAAACCACACAAGCTACATCCACATTAGAAACAACGCAATCTCTTACAACGGCAAAAACTACACAGATGTCAACCGATGCAGTATCTACGCAGAATCCAACAACGATGGAAACTACACATCCCTTTACAACGATGCAAACTACACATCTCCTCACAACGGCGGAAACTACGCAGACTCCAACTACAACAAAAACTACAAGCGTTGTAACAACAGTGCAAACTACAAATCCTCTAACAACAGTAGAGACTACACGGCCTGATTCCACGATGAAAACTACAAAGGCTCCAGCTACAGCAGAATCTACACAGTTTGTGACAACGGCGAAAACCACACAGGCTCCAACAACAGCAGAATCTACACAGTTTGTAACAACCGTGAAAACCACACAGGCACCAACTACAGCAGAAGCTACACAGTTTGTGACAACGGCGAAAACTACACAATCCCCAACAACAGCAGGGACTACACAGCCTCCAACAGTTGTAGAAACTAGGGAAACTACAAAACGAGAGGACACTACACAAGCTCCAACTACAGTAGAGACTACACAGGCTCTAACGACTACAGCGTTTAGAACTACACCATCGCAATCAACAGTGAAAACTACACAGGCACAATCTACAATGCAAAGTACAGCTTCTACAACATCAATAACAACTACATCGATGCCAACCACGGTACAAACTACAGAACATCCCACCACGGTGAAAACTACAACACCTCCAACCACGGTGAAAACTACAACACCTCCAACCACGGTGAAAACTACAACACCTCCAACCACGGTGAAAACTACAACACCTCCAACCACTGTGAAAACTACAACACCTCCAATCACGGTGAAAACTACAACACCTCAAACCACGGTGAAAACTACAACACCTCCAACCACGGTGAAAACTACAACACCTCCAACCACGGTAAAAACTACATATGCTCCTACCACGGTAAAAACTACATATACTCCAACCACGGTGAAAACTACAAAAGCAAAGTCTACACAGTCTCCAACAACGACAGAAACTACACAGATTCTAACAACTTTGAAAACTACACAGACTCCAACTACAGCGAAAACTACACGGACTCCAACTACAGTAGAGACTACACCGCCTCCTACAGTACAAGAGACTAGGGAAACTACAGTGGGAACTACGCCATCATATTCCACGGTAAGAAGTACAGCACTACCAAACACTATAAACTATTCAGCTATTATATAAAGTACTAAGTACATGGTTTCACTATGGTTCAAATTACAAGGCCTATAACAACTATAAAAACTACGATAAGCACACTAGAAATTACCAAGAACCCAACAACAGTCAGAATTACACAGTCTTTAACAAGAATAAATTCAAAAGCTGAAGATATTGTTAGAATTTTGCTGACAACTGTAAACATACTCAATGCGTAAATACGCATTCCTGTATACGCTGAAAACTAACTCATTCTTCCACCACTAAAGATTAAGTACATCCGTTAAGGACAATAGCAAATACAAATCCTACTTATGTCCAGTCTCTAACCACGTTTGAATTTACACAGAAGGCAACAACTACATCGATGGCTTCCACCGTAAAAACTACAGAGCCAACAACATATACTGAAATAACGCAGCCGAGTTCTACTGTCAAAACTACGCCGTTTCAATCTACGTTGGGAACTACACAGCCAATGAAAACTACAGCGTCTTCAAGCACGGTAAGAGCTTCACCAATCCTGACTTTCACAACTACAAGTAATCTGGCGACTGTAGAAAAGACTCATCCTCTAACAACGGTAGACAGTACGCAGTCTACTACCAGAGCAGAAACTACACATCCTCTAACAACAGTAGACACTACGCAGTCTACAACCAGAGCAGAAACTACACATCCTCTAACAACAGTAGACACTACGCAGTCTACAACCAGAGCAGAAACTACACATCCTCTAACAACAGTAGACACTACGCAGTCTACAACCAGAGCAGAAACTACACATCCTCTAACAACAGTAGACACTACGCAGTTTTCAACCAGAGCAGAAACTACACATCTTCTAACAACGATAGACACTACGCAGTCGTCAACTAGAGCAGAAACTACTCATCCTGTAACAACGATAGACACTTCGCGGTCTACAACCACAGCAGAAACTACACATCCTTTAACAACGATAGACCCTACACAGTTTTCAACCAGAGCAGAAACTACTTATCCTCTAACAACGGTAGACACTACGCAGTTTTCAACCAGAGCAGAAACTACTCATCCTCTAACAACAGTAGACACTACCCTGTCTACAACCAGTGCAGAAACTACTCATCCTCTAACAATAGTAGACACTACGCAGTCTACAACCAGAACAGAAACTACACATCCTCTAACAACATTAGATACTACGCAGTCTACCACCAGAGCAGAAACTACTGGTCCTCTAACAACGGTAGACACTACACTGTCTACAACCAAAACAGAAACTACTCATCCGCTAACAACGATAGACACTACGCAGTTTTCAACCAGAGCAGAAACTACACATCCTCTAACAACAGTAGACA
Organism: Branchiostoma floridae x Branchiostoma belcheri; assembly: GCA_019207045.1. Classification (NCBI taxonomy): domain Eukaryota; kingdom Metazoa; phylum Chordata; class Leptocardii; order Amphioxiformes; family Branchiostomatidae; genus Branchiostoma; species Branchiostoma floridae x Branchiostoma belcheri. The sequence goes on along the minus strand of CM033037.1, from coordinate 18,390,433 downwards.
CTACCCTGTCTACAACCAGTGCAGAAACTACTCATCCTCTAACAACAGTAGACACTACGCAGTCTACAACCAGAACAGAAACTACACATCCTCTAACAACATTAGACACTACGCAGTCTACCACCAGAGCAGAAACTACTGGTCCTCTAACAACGGTAGACACTACACTGTCTACAACCAGAGCAAAAACTACTCATCCTCTAACAGCAGTAGACACTACGCAGTTTACCACCAGAGCAAAAACTACACTCCCTCTAACAACAGTAGACACTACGCTGTCTACAACCCGAGCAGAAACTACTCATCCTCTAACAACAGTAGACACTACACAGTCTACAGCCAGAGCTACTCATCCTCCAACAACAGTAGACACTACGCTGTCTACAACCAAAGCAGAAACTACTCATCCTCTAACAACGGTAGACACTACGCTGTCTACAACCAAAGCAGAAACTACTCATCCTCTAACAACGGTAGACACTACGCTGTCTACAACCAAAGCAGAAACTACTCATCCGCTAAAAACGATAGACACTACGCAGTTTACAACCAGAGCAGAAACTACTCATCCGCTAACAACGATAGACACTACGCTGTCTACAACCAAAGCAGAAACTACTCATCCTCTAACAACGGCAGACACTACGCAGTTTACAACCACAGTAGAAACTACACATACTCTGACAACGATAGACACTTCGCATTTATCAACTAGAGCAGAAACTACACATCTCCGAACAGCGATAGACACTACGCTGTCTACAACCAGAGCAGAAACTACTCATCCTCTAACAACAGTAGACACTACGCAGTTTTCAAACACAGCAGAAACTACACATCCTCTAACAACGGTAGACAGTACGCAGTCTACTACCATAGCAGAAACTACACATCCTCTAACAACGGCAGACACTACGCAGTATACAACCACAGTAGAAACTACACATACTCTGACAACGATAGACACTTCGCATTTATCAACTAGAGCAGAAACTACACATCTCCGAACAGCGATAGACACTACGCTGTCTACAACCAGAGCAGAAACTACTCATCCTCTAACAACAGTAGACACTACGCAGTCTACAACCAGAGCAGAAACTACACATCCTCTAACAACGGTAGACATTACACAGTTTTCAGCCATAACAGAAACTACTCATCCTCTAACACAGGTAAGCACTACGCATATTTTGACCGTAGCATAGACTGTAAGTTTTACTAGCGAATTTAAAGGAACTATTGAGACTGTTACAGAAATCAAAGAACCTATTTCCATTGAAGTTTCGATTCCCTTATCTACACTACGCTGTCTTTAACCAAGATCAAAATTACACAGGCACGGTCTACTGTAACAAGTACGTTACGGCCATCCACCGTTGAATCTACACATCACCCAACCACGATAGTAACTACACAGTTAGCTTCAACTGCGAGAACCACACGAAAGCAATCCACCATGGAAACTACAGCGAACCCAACGGAGGTAAGAATCACAACAAACACAGTTAACACGTTAAGAATTACACTAGTCTAGTCCTTTTTAATCTTTGTGTAAACATTAAAGCATGAGCTAAATTAGATTTTTGAAATACCAGTGCCTGCTGCATTTATTTTCTTGAGATGATGTCCCCGAATTCTAAAAAAGGAAGAAAGAAATTTCTGCATACCAAACACTATTTATAAGACATTTTATCTTAGCGTAAGGAACTACACACATTGAATACTATCGTAACTACTTGAATCCCGGATAAAACTACTAAAACTCTTATCCGCCAGACATTTTGCAGCCGTATCACAATCTAATCAATTTCCTACGACAATACAATACTACAAGGTCACCAAACAGAATACCGAAACATGACTATGGCCTTGGTCTTTCCAAGGTCTACCCACATAAAAATATAGTCACAATCCATCCAGACGTTCTAACTTTATGCTGACCACAAATATTGAAACACAAACAACTAATCAGGTGCACATTCACACACGCCGTACACTAGACCCCCATATTCAGGGAGAAAACACATCACATTCAGCTAGTACGAAAACTACAAAGCCTCTATAACTATTAATAACTGCACAGGTTTCATCGACGATGACTTCAACAGTGAGACCATCCACTGTAAAAACTACACTGGTTGTAACCACTGCTGAAACTACACATCTGCCCTCTACTGTGGAAACAACCATTCTTCCATCCACGGGGAAAACCACAGTAACAACAAAACAACCCATAACCACGGCAAAAACAGCGCACCTGCCCTCTACTGTGGAAACAACCATTCTTCCATCCACGGTAAAAACTACAAAGCCACCAACCACGGTAACAACAACACAACCCGTTAACACGGCAAAAACAACGCACATGCCCTCTACTCTGGCAACTACACCGCTTCGCACTGTGAAACCAACACAGTCAACAACCACGGTGCAAACTACACAGTCGTTTTCTACCGCGGAAACTACACAGGCTTCTTCAACACTTAAAACTACACAGCCTCATTCAACAGTTAAGACTACACAACCTCATTCCACAATGGAAAGTACATCACTGCCATCCACAGTAGAAACCACGGTCGACGTTTCGACGATGAAAACTACACAGCCTCAGTCTACAGTGAAAACTACAGAGCCTCCATCTACATTGAAAACTACACATTCGCCATCTACAATGACAACTACAGAAGTTACATCTACATTCGAAACTACACCACCTCAATCTACAGGGAAAACTACAGAGCATCCATCTACTTTGGAGACTACACATCCACCATCCACAGTGAAACCCACACAGCCGCCATCAACATTGACAACTACAGAGGCTTCATCTACATTAGAAACTACACAAGCTCAATCTACAGTGAAAACTACAGAGGCTTCATCTACATTGAAAACTACACAACTTCAATCTACAAAGAAAACTACAGAGGCACCATCAACATTTGAAACTACACATTCGCCATCTACATTGAAAACTACACATCCAGCTTCTACATTGAAAACTACACAGTCACTATCCACATCGAAAACTACACAACCTCCATCTACAGTGAAGACCACACAGCTGCAATCAACCGTGAAAACTACAGAGGCTGCTCCATCTACAGTGAAAACTACAGAGCGTCTATCTACACTACAAACTACACAGCCACAATCTACAGTAAAAACTACACAGTTGCCTTCGACAATGAAAACAACACAGTCAACAGTTGCAACTACAAAACCTTTAACCACATTGAAAACAATTCAGCCAACGATGATAACGACACAGCCTCTATCTACTGTGAGAACTACATTTGCAGTTGAAACTACACAACCTACATCTGTGATGACAACTACACTACCACCTACACCCACTATTGAAACAACACAATCTACCGTTGTAGCTACGTCACTGCATTCCACTTTCAAAACTACACAGGTGCCGTCCACGGTGAAGACTACGCGTTTGCCCTCAATAACAACGCAACCTACGTCCACGGTAAGAACTACAGAGGTGGCATCAACAGTTGAAACAACACAACCCTTGACTACGGTAAAAAGCACACATTTGCCGACCACGGCGGAAACTACAGAGGCTGTTCAATCTACAGCGAAAACAACTGAGCGTTTATCTACACTAAAAACTGCACAGCCCCCATCTACAATGAAAACTACCAAGTTTACATCTGCAGCAACAACTACACATCAGCCATATACAGTGAAAACAACACAACCTCAAACAACACAGCCTTCATCGACAGTAAAAACGACACAGGTTCCTTCGACGATGAAAACAACACAAGTACAGTCAACAGCTAGAGCTACTTCCACAAAGCCTTTAACCACATTGAAAACAATTCAACCAACGGTGGTAACCACGCAGCCTCTATCTACTGGGAGATCTACATCTGCAGTTGAAACTACACAACCTACATCCACGATGAAAACAACACCGGTGTCAACAACATTTACAACTTCTACGGTTGAAACAACACAGCCCTTGACAACGGTAATAACTACGGTCAAAACTACAGAGGCTGTTCCATCTACAGTGAAAACTACAGAGCGGCTATCTACACTAAAAACTACACCGCTTCCATCTACAATTGAAACTACACAACCTACATCTGCGATGAAAACTACACTCATGTCAACCACATTAACAACTACTCAGCCACCAACTACCGTGATAACTACAAAACCAACATCGACTGCAAAAACTACAAATGCACCGTCATCGCTTACGAGTACACCGCCTAGAACCACTATTGAGACGACACAATCTACCGTTGTAAGTACGCCACTGTATTCTACTTTTAAAACTACACAGGTGCCGTCTACAGTGATGACTACACCCTCGACGATTAGGAGTACACAGCCTTCAACTATTTCAACAACAACGCAACTTACGTCCACGGTAAGAACTACAGAGGTGGCATCTACAGTTGAAACAACACGGCCCGTGACTACGGTAAAAAGCACACAGTTGCCATCATCTACAGAGAAAACAACACGGGTGCCGTCAACAGTTAAAACTACAGTTAAAACGTTTCAGCCCACAACACAGCCACCATCTACGGTGGAAACTACGCAGTCTTTATCTACGTTGAAAACTACGCAGGAGAAATCTACGGAGAAAACTACACCGCATGCGACAACGGAGACAACTATTCAGACTACGACTACAAGGTCTCCATCTACGTTGAAAACAACACACCCTACAACAACGATACAAACAACACAGTCTTTATCCACAGTGAAAACTACACAGCCCCTATCTACATTGAAAACTACACTGTCTACAACTACGATGAAAACTACACAGCCTCCGTCTACGGTGGACACTACACAGTCTTCTTCTACAATGAAAACTACAAGGCATCCATCTACAGCTAGGACCACGCTATCTTCAACTACATTGGATACAACACAATTTTTATCTTCGGTAAAAACATCAATTCCTCCGTCTACGGAGAAAACTACACAACCCGAATCTACCGTGAAAACAACGGAGTCTACTTCTACAGTCGAAACCACACAGCCTACGTCTACGATGAAAACTACGAAGCCTACATTTACGGAAAAGACAACAGAGTCTTTATCTACGTTGAAAACTACACATCTTGTGTCTACGGTGAGAACGACACCCTATTCATCGTCAATCGAAACGACCCAGCTGTCGTCTACTGTCAAAACGACACAACCGCCATCTACCGTGAAAACTACACAGCCTAAATCTACGGTGAAAACTGCACAATCTACTTCTACCGTCAAAACCACACAGCCAACGTCTACGATGGTAACTACACAGCCTACCTCTACGCGGAAAACAACACAGCCTGTGTCTACGGTAAGAACGACACCTTTTCAATCGACGATCGAAACGACACAGCCTAAATCTACTGTAACATCTACACAGCCTAAATCTACTGTGAAAACGACACAGTCTTTAACTACGTTAAAAACCACACAGCCTGCGTCTACGGTGAGAACTACACACTCTCGATCGACGATTGAAACGACCGAGCTGTCATCTACAGTCAAAACGACACAACAACAATCTACAGTCAAAACAACGCAGCCTCCATCTACCTTAAAAACTACACAAGCTCCTTCAACGTTGAAAACTACACAGCCTACGTCTACGCTAGGAACTACACAGTCTACGTCTACATTGAAAACTACACAGCCTACGTCCACGATAAAAACTACACAGCCTACGTCTACGATAAAAACTACACAGTCTGCGTCTACGATAAAAACTACACAGTCTGCGTCTACGATGAAAACAACTCAGCCTACGTCTACGATTGAAACTACACAGTCTACGTCGACATTAAAAACTACACAGCCTACGTCTACGTTGAAAACAACACAGTCTACGTCTACGATGAAAACTACACAGTCTACGTCTACGATGAAAACTACACAGACTACGTCTACGATGAAAACTACACAGACTACGTCTAGGATAGTTACTACACAGCCTACGTCTACGTTGAAGACTACACAGCCTACGTCTACGTTGAAAATTACACAACCTACGTCTACGATGAAAACTACACAGCCTACGTCAACGATGAAGACTACACAGCCTACGTCTACGTTGAAGACTACGCAGCCTACATCTACGCTGAAAACTACACAGCCTACGTCTACGATGAAAACTACACAGCCTACGTCTACGTTAGGAACTACGCAGCGTACGTCTACGTTGAAGACTACACAGCCTACGTCTACTTCGGAAACTACAATGCCTGTCCTAACAACACTCTCAACAACTTCAAAGGACATAACAGTGTTGACGACACTTCAAACAACAACGAGGGATCATGCCACCAGTGCTCCACAGCAAAATACAACAGTAACAGTGGTAGCAACGACTACTCTCTCACCAACACCAACAACCAGGATGGCTAGTACAACACCACAGAGAACAACAATGAATACAACGGCGTCGCGAACAACACAATTGACAACGACAACGTCTGTACAAGCTTGCAATTCAGGATGTGATGACTTTGCCGAAGCCCTACCAAACGGGACATGCCTGTGCAAAAAAGGATTTTCAGGAGACGGTTCGACTTGTGAACTCGGTAAGTGTGAATTCCGTTATTAAATATGCATGATATGTCTTGTATTCAATACATCTGAACTGTTCTTATGACCTTACGGAGAAGTATCTGCCTTACATTTACTTATATGTAGTAACGGAAATTGCTCTTTTAGATCTGGCTTTAAAAACATTATATGTGTTGTAACCTCTTTTGTTCATCTTAGAAAGGCGATAAGCTGCTGTTATGCTTCATCAAATTTTAATTTCCATTTATGTCCAGTAAACAAAGATATATGAAGAAATCCCTAATAGATTACTTCAAAAGTTATTCTACTACATATTCTGTATCGCGTAGTGATACCAGCTATTTTGTTGAAAAATCAATGCGCCTTAAGTAGTGCGGGACGTAGTATGGTCTCAATATAGCATATAACAGCTGCATCTTGTTATTTCTGTTTGATTCTAGTTTCCAGTGGCTTTTCTCAAAGCATCCTAATGACTGGGCTGTCGTATACGACAACTCTGGCCGACTGCACGTCCGACGATTTCATTTCTACGAAGAAGCAGACAGAAACTACGGTAAGTGTCGATATAGGTGTTTCGCCGTATTAACAAACTATTGCCTTTCTTTCCCTTGCAATTCATACCATTAAAATTTCATACTTCAAAAGTAACCATTGATGACTAAAGAAAACTTTTTATTCGCAAAAAATGCTTTCTGCTAGCCACCCTCTGTTATATCTAATATAAAGTAAACTTAGGAGTTTTACAAGCTATTAGCTTAGAAATTACAAAAAAAAATGAAATTGATGATCCTAGAAATATCTAATACGTTAAAAGTTTTGTTTAGCTATAGCCATTCTTTCTAAATCAATAGTATCGGTAGCTCGTATTTCATAACGAGTTCTGTGTCATTCTTTTGTTTGAAGTTCTGAAAGCTCGGCCAATGTAAAACAAGTGCAGCCAGTCTAATTAAAGTTCCATGTATATGATGTAAATACTAAGAGCAGTTCCCTGTTATTCCCGGTAAATAATTTTCCGTCACTGTAAACTCATGTATTTATCATTAGTCAAATGAAAGTAGTGTCGCCGATTTCCACATGCTATTTAAGTTGGTGACGCTGACCGGAAGTTAGGTCAAAGGTCCAAGTATAGGTTATCTTATTTTGTTTTCAATTCTATGCTGTATACATGTCTGTTGGTAAGAGAATCGACAAGCACATCCACAATGATAAATAAAATCAGAATATTGATATGGTCCTATGAGATCTACAAGTTCTTTCTATGTTTGAAACCGAGACTGGGGCAGATACTGACTGCCAAGAACCTTTGATCCTTTGCTGACGTCACACTTCCGTTCCGGATGTGTGACTTAGGTTGTGGGTGATTTCAACTTAAGAAGGATCAGAGGACTTCTCGAAAGCTTCTTAGTAAGCGCTTTATTTTCTGCACGCGGATATAAAGTCTTAAAACTGTAACATTATTTGTATGTTGTTGTTCGTTAGATCACCGAAATCTACTCTGAAAGTACCGTCGCTAAACACATCTACTCAGTCACCGTGACGTCATTCCGGATGGGAAGCCTCATCGCAGAAGCCGTCATCGTAACGGACGCAGCTGCAAACCTTACCTATGATGTTATGGGGCGAGCATTCGTCGACTCTCTTGGGATTGACCTAGATGTCGACACAGCAGGTTGGCGTATATCACCAAATACATGTACTGGTTTAGGTTCCGCCAGTATGCGCTGTCATTTTGTTTCCCATCATGCAAAGAGAGTGGCGCATAGTCGAAATAGCCCTTTTAATGCGTTTTTGGCGAAGAATGTTATTGGTGACTGTACATGTAGGACTTAATATCACAATTACTTTTTGTTTGTGACTACGAGTCACGAACGCTTTATTTTGCTTGAAGTTGTTAAAACTCTGTTCTTAACAGGCATTTTTGCTGTGTAAAACTTAAATATCGATCTAAAATACTTATTTGTATAATACTATGTATCTAATATCTTATTTTTTCAATCGCATAGAATGTCACCTTATATGTGAAAGTAATATGATAGTTAACAAAACATTGAAATGGAAAAAAAGCACCAAATTACGGATTCAATAATCTTTTTTTAACTGTTATTAATTTACAATACACAGTGTATGATAATCTGATAAATCGTTTTTTTGCAGAGCTTTGCTACCGAGACCACTGTTTTAATGGCGGCGAATGTACAGTCGTCAACAGATCGAGGACATGCTTGTAAGTTGTTTTTGTTTATGAAGCAAACTAAAATAAACAAATACAAAGAAGATACCGACTCGCTGAAATCCGAATAAAATGGTCTACGGTTATTGAACGTTGAATGAAGAGAAGATAACGTTGATTACTGTGATTGTTAGTGAAATAAGAAACAAAGTTGGGACAAACAAAGTTGTCTCTGTAGAATAGTATGTCAAACTTTCCTTTTCAAATTTGTTTCAACACAACCAAAGCATGATTTTTTGCAGGGCAATCTTTGGTTTCATTTTGTCTTTTTCAAACGCCTTTAAATTGTCTGGAATGCAACACTTATTACGTGAAAAACGTAATAAATGTGTGATACACAGAAAAAGTACTAGTCTAGTAGATGCCCAACGAGATTCGACATAAATGTGAAATTATCTAATGCAAAATGAACATTTCGATTTCTTTCTTTGAAAATTTACATCTTAGAATTGCATTTTTGTTTTTCGTCGCCAGGTGTCCTTCATCACACACAGATGACAGGTGCGAGACTCTTATCGTTGGTACGTCACAGTTTTTTTTTCTATTACCATTATGTTATTATTAATATTTATATCTAACCGGGGAACCCATCTTAACAAACAAGTTGTCCTTAAATGGCTGCAAGTTTTTAATTCGTATCATCAAATGAAAATCATTTCTGCACTCAATAGTCTTGATCTCTATACATAATGTGTATATAACATACATATGTCACACATATATCTGGAGTTCTAATGCAGGTTTCAATTACAAGAAATTTTTAGAAGGAAGTAATGGATAGCCCATTGTTCTGCTACGACATGGTATACAAAGAGGATTATGTTGCTTGCTGAGTAGTGGATAATATTAGGGGTTTATGAGTTGTAGAAAGCTAATGGCGTCCTCCGTCTCTGTTGAACTTCTGTTTGAAGGCTTCCTACTACAAAAAGATTCTGCCAAGTGAGATAAATATACTTGTTCGAAAAAATATTTGAATTGCATTTGATAATTTCTTTTTCTAATGTTTGATGACAGATGGTGAGTTCGGTCCATGGAGCGAATGGAGCAACTGTCTGTCTACTTGTGGGGAAGGATCACGCATGCGCACACGAGAGTGTGACAGCCCACCTCCTAGCGCGGGTGGACGATACTGCAGCGGACTATCGGTGGAATTCCAGCCCTGTGACCTCCCGCCTTGTACAGATGGACGTATGTACTTATACTACTCATGACTTACTTTTTGACAAAGAGCATGCAAAACAGGTGCTCTCTCACACTTTATAACTCTAAGATATCATATATTAAGGCGATTTAAAGAGCTGTTTTCTCAAATTCGTGATTAATTTTCTGTTTTCCTAATCAATATGTCTACGAAAAGACTTCCCCATCCGAAACAAGGTACCTATTTTACACCTAGGTAGAGTAAGGAAAGTCGTGTAAAGTGCCTTTCCAAAGAAAGTTGTGTAAGTGTCATTCTGAGGAGCACAAGATCAGCAACATGGCATGATTCGAATCTAAGACTTCAGGATTGAATGTCAAATACCCAGTAGTTATCTCTCACACCACATTCTCAATTTATGCTTCCGAAATTTAGAGTAATGTGCAACTACCCTCAAATAATATCTTGACTATTTCTGTAGTGAAATTAATGCGACCACTGAAGGATTTTGGTAGCCGGTGCAATGGCCGAGTAGGTACAGTGTTCGCCTTGCATTCGGTAGGTTCGTGAGTTCGATCCCGGCCGAGTCATACCAAAGACTTTAAAAATGGTACATGCTGCTTTCTCTGCTTAGCACATCACTACCAGCAGATCAGCCCCTGCTGTAGTGGCTTGCACAAATAGGTGGCCCAAGGGCTGCAGAAATGGAGATGGGTGCCACGTCCCTAGGCATCTACACAGGTGTACGGGCTACTTTAACCTTGAACTGAAGGCTTTTCCCTATGTGTTGTTCCAACAGACATCGACTGGTGCGATCCTGCAGAAGACCGCTGCGGTCAGTCCACGGGGGCCGGAAACTGCTTTCTAGACTTTCCCGACTACGACTGTTACTGTAACCATGGTTACGAGATAATCCTCAATAACAATGACACAGAGTTCGTCAGATGTCAGGGTACGGCATTTTCTTGTTCTTCCAGCTTTGCATTGATTGTAAGAGTTAACGTTAGATGTTATAAATATTAAAAACAGTTTAGGTTGATTCCGAAAATAACTTCATCAGGTTGGTACATCATAGGTGATAGGAGTTTTCTTTTACACAACCAGTTTTTCTCACCTGCTGACGTTTCAATGTCTGTCAGGCATCTTCCTCAGATCTTCTAACTGTAGTTTTATTTCTCGCCACTATTTGTAGCCGATGTAGGTGGCGCTTTTGCGGTGAGAACACTATACCAAACGTGGCTGAGTTTGTACCCCCCCCTCGTCCAAATTTAGGATGATGTGATTCATAAACATATTAACTATATTGGTTAACTTGACATAGTCCAACAATATAACAACGTTATAACAACGTTATGAAAGAAGAGTAAAACCTTTGAAACTATGCTTTTCTACAGACATAGATGAATGCGCAACAGGGATGAATGACTGTCATCCTACCCTGGCAACGTGTACCAACACCATTGGGAACTTCACCTGCCAGTGTATAGAGGGATACAAAGGAGATGGCGTCATATGTAAAGGTTTGTACACTAAAATACAATAATTTCTAGTTACCTTCGCCAAGGATTCTCGGAGCGATGTCATTTCAAAAAGTTTTAGTTGTTGAAGAGGTTCGTCAGTCACTTCTGTATACAGTTACTATCAATTTTCTTCCAACATTGACTGTTTTAAAAGAAAAGTACATACCTCCAAATTTTCGATTTCTGACAGCACATCTTGATCACGGAGAATGACCTTGTCTCGATCTCGCGAGAGAACACGAGACTAGGTCGTTTTAGACATTTTCCCAAAAAACGTTTTAGATATTTCCCAATATAACATGTGATCAATGTATCAAAGGAAATTCTTTAATGTTTCGTTCTCTTTCTTCTACCTAAACAAGTATGCTGAGTGCCTCTTTATTCTTGTATTTGAAAGATATTGACGAATGTCGGGAACTGGCAGACACCAACTGTGATGCGCATGCGTCCTGTGAGAATCAAGATGGCGGCTACACCTGCAGCTGTAACCTTGGATACAGCAGTACGTCTGCGCAGGGGACCGGCTTCGTGGGAGAGTGCAAAGGTCAGATATCACACAAGAATATTATTAGGATGATATTAATATGATAATATAAGATATTGGAGTTTTCTTTTACGCAAACAATTATCCTCACCTGTTGACATTTCTATTCCTGTCATAATTTTCCTCCGAGCTTCTAACTGGAGCTCTGCTTCTCGCCAGTATATGTAGCTGATGTAGGTGGCGCTTTTGCGGCAAAAACACAATTCCAAACGTGGCTAAATTTGTATGCCCCCTTGTCTTGTCACCATGAAATGGCTAATTGCAATTACATGTTATTAGAAATATGAATTTGAAGCTAGCTTGCGTCAAGCTTGCGTCACGGAGGGGTTCGAAAGATACTCAACCAATTTCAGAGATAACGAAGTTTCTACTTTTTATGTATTTTGTCGCCTTCTAAGTCATACTTTTACGTATCATGCAATGTCTAAATTATAAAAAAAATTGAGAAGGTACCGAAACAGTGACGCAGTAAACGAGCCTTGCAGTGACGCAAGATTGACGCAATTGCATCAAGGAACAACAGGAAAATTTCTAAATATTTCACACTTTCTCTCACACTTTATAACTACAGAAGACCGTCTGTTCCCTTTCGGCGAGGCCATGAACGATACTTTGTTGGTCATTCGGAAAGAAGACTCGGGCGAGTCTATCTCTCCTCCCATCAACATTCCGTACGGACTTCCGGTTCCGGGTGGACTGTGCAATGACATATGCGTAAGACCATTTCTCAGTCATTCTTGAAATTTAGTTATTAATTGATAAACCTCTTTTTCCCATAGGCATCGTCGTCTCTTTTGTCTTCGTTGTGTATTCGAAAGAACTCGATTCTGCCACGAATTTTATTTAAAACACACTGTATTCATAAGACCAAATCCTCCTAAATATGTCTTTATTGATATCAAGCTGTCTAAATTCGTGTTATTGTGGTTAATACTATTGCGTTAATGTTTAATTTCTTCTACTGAAGACTTTATCATTCGTATAGTTCTGTTCAAACGGT